>JAPDVR010000025.1:32792880-33072725 GCA_026230005.1 Gila orcuttii | reverse complement strand
GATTCTGGCAGTACTTTATGCTTATGCCTACTTTCTTTTAACCTACCCATAGTAGTGTCTGTGGAGTATACACCTAGTCTGGTTGCATCGAGGCCTATGCCTGCTTTTTCTCTAAACCTACCCATAGTAGTCTCTGTGGATCACACACCTAGTCTGGTAGACCTACCCATAGTAGTCTCTGTGGATCACACACCTAGTCTGGTTGGATCTAGGCCTATGCCTGCGTTTGTTCTTAAACCTACCCATAGTAGTCTCTGTGGATCTCACACCTAGTTTGATTGGATCTAGGCCAGATCTTGGATCTTTTTCCCTAAACCTACCCATAGTAGTCTCTGTGGATTACACACCTAGTCTGGTAAACCTAACACCTAGTCTGGTTTGGATCTAGGCCTGGGCCGGCTTTTTCTCTAAACCTACCCATAGTAGTCTCTGTGGATTACACACCTAGTCTGGTAGACCTAACACCTAGTCTGGTTTTTGATCTAGGCCTATGCTGGCTTTTTCTAAACCTACCCATAGTAGTCTCTGTGGATTACACACCTAGTCTGGTAAACCTAACACCTAGTCTGGTTTTGATCTAGGCCTATGCCGGCTTTTTCTCTAAACCTACCCATAGTAGTCTCTGTGGACTACATACCTAGTCTGGTTGGGTCTAGGCCTGCGCTGGCTTTTTTCCCAAAACCTACCCATAGGAACCCTGTTGTTTGATTTGGAATTTTGCATTGCTTGGTCCAGTTGAGCTAGGCCTGTACTAATTCCTGTTCTAAACCTACCCATAGTAGCCCTATGGTTTTTTACCCAGTGGAAGATAGTCAGGTCTTCTTTTTTCTAGCCTCGGGTTCTAAGTAAGAACGTCCTCCGAGAAGGAGCAATGGTATAGTCTGACATGCGTCGGCCCGTGCCTTCCTCAGTCTCCTTCCTTCCCAGGGGGAGGGAGGAGCTGTTGTAATATTTACAAAAAACCTAAACACCCGATGAACTTGAGGTACACTACTGACGAGAGTGTCTTTAATATTTCCCTCACATCTTCTTTGAGGGAGTAGGAAGAGTAAACCTAGTCTTGGTTGAACTGGGATTCTGGCAGTACTTTATGCTTATGCCTACTTTCTTTTAACCTACCCATAGTAGTGTCTGTGGAGTATACACCTAGTCTGGTTGCATCGAGGCCTATGCCTGCTTTTTCTCTAAACCTACCCATAGTAGTCTCTGTGGATCACACACCTAGTCTGGTAGACCTACCCATAGTAGTCTCTGTGGATCACACACCTAGTCTGGTTGGATCTAGGCCTATGCCTGCGTTTGTTCTTAAACCTACCCATAGTAGTCTCTGTGGATCTCACACCTAGTTTGATTGGATCTAGGCCAGATCTTGGATCTTTTTCCCTAAACCTACCCATAGTAGTCTCTGTGGATTACACACCTAGTCTGGTAAACCTAACACCTAGTCTGGTTTGGATCTAGGCCTGGGCCGGCTTTTTCTCTAAACCTACCCATAGTAGTCTCTGTGGATTACACACCTAGTCTGGTAGACCTAACACCTAGTCTGGTTTTTGATCTAGGCCTATGCTGGCTTTTTCTAAACCTACCCATAGTAGTCTCTGTGGATTACACACCTAGTCTGGTTGGATCTAGGCCTATGCCTGCGTTTGTTCTTAAACCTACCCATAGTAGTCTCTGTGGATCTCACACCTAGTTTGATTGGATCTAGGCCAGATCTTGGATCTTTTTCCCTAAACCTACCCATAGTAGTCTCTGTGGATTACACACCTAGTCTGGTAAACCTAACACCTAGTCTGGTTTGGATCTAGGCCTGGGCCGGCTTTTTCTCTAAACCTACCCATAGTAGTCTCTGTGGATTACACACCTAGTCTGGTAGACCTAACACCTAGTCTGGTTTTTGATCTAGGCCTATGCTGGCTTTTTCTAAACCTACCCATAGTAGTCTCTGTGGATTACACACCTAGTCTGGTAAACCTAACACCTAGTCTGGTTTTGATCTAGGCCTATGCCGGCTTTTTCTCTAAACCTACCCATAGTAGTCTCTGTGGACTACATACCTAGTCTGGTTGGGTCTAGGCCTGCGCTGGCTTTTTTCCCAAAACCTACCCATAGGAACCCTGTTGTTTGATTTGGAATTTTGCATTGCTTGGTCCAGTTGAGCTAGGCCTGTACTAATTCCTGTTCTAAACCTACCCATAGTAGCCCTATGGTTTTTTACCCAGTGGAAGATAGTCAGGTCTTCTTTTTTCTAGCCTCGGGTTCTAAGTAAGAACGTCCTCCGAGAAGGAGCAATGGTATAGTCTGACATGCGTCGGCCCGTGCCTTCCTCAGTCTCCTTCCTTCCCAGGGGGAGGGAGGAGCTGTTGTAATATTTACAAAAAACCTAAACACCCGATGAACTTGAGGTACACTACTGACGAGAGTGTCTTTAATATTTCCCTCACATCTTCTTTGAGGGAGTAGGAAGAGTAAACCTAGTCTTGGTTGAACTGGGATTCTGGCAGTACTTTATGCTTATGCCTACTTTCTTTTAACCTACCCATAGTAGTGTCTGTGGAGTATACACCTAGTCTGGTTGCATCGAGGCCTATGCCTGCTTTTTCTCTAAACCTACCCATAGTAGTCTCTGTGGATCACACACCTAGTCTGGTAGACCTACCCATAGTAGTCTCTGTGGATCACACACCTAGTCTGGTTGGATCTAGGCCTATGCCTGCGTTTGTTCTTAAACCTACCCATAGTAGTCTCTGTGGATCTCACACCTAGTTTGATTGGATCTAGGCCAGATCTTGGATCTTTTTCCCTAAACCTACCCATAGTAGTCTCTGTGGATTACACACCTAGTCTGGTAAACCTAACACCTAGTCTGGTTTGGATCTAGGCCTGGGCCGGCTTTTTCTCTAAACCTACCCATAGTAGTCTCTGTGGATTACACACCTAGTCTGGTAGACCTAACACCTAGTCTGGTTTTTGATCTAGGCCTATGCTGGCTTTTTCTAAACCTACCCATAGTAGTCTCTGTGGATTACACACCTAGTCTGGTAAACCTAACACCTAGTCTGGTTTTGATCTAGGCCTATGCCGGCTTTTTCTCTAAACCTACCCATAGTAGTCTCTGTGGACTACATACCTAGTCTGGTTGGGTCTAGGCCTGCGCTGGCTTTTTTCCCAAAACCTACCCATAGGAACCCTGTTGTTTGATTTGGAATTTTGCATTGCTTGGTCCAGTTGAGCTAGGCCTGTACTAATTCCTGTTCTAAACCTACCCATAGTAGCCCTATGGTTTTTTACCCAGTGGAAGATAGTCAGGTCTTCTTTTTTCTAGCCTCGGGTTCTAAGTAAGAACGTCCTCCGAGAAGGAGCAATGGTATAGTCTGACATGCGTCGGCCCGTGCCTTCCTCAGTCTCCTTCCTTCCCAGGGGGAGGGAGGAGCTGTTGTAATATTTACAAAAAACCTAAACACCCGATGAACTTGAGGTACACTACTGACGAGAGTGTCTTTAATATTTCCCTCACATCTTCTTTGAGGGAGTAGGAAGAGTAAACCTAGTCTTGGTTGAACTGGGATTCTGGCAGTACTTTATGCTTATGCCTACTTTCTTTTAACCTACCCATAGTAGTGTCTGTGGAGTATACACCTAGTCTGGTTGCATCGAGGCCTATGCCTGCTTTTTCTCTAAACCTACCCATAGTAGTCTCTGTGGATCACACACCTAGTCTGGTAGACCTACCCATAGTAGTCTCTGTGGATCACACACCTAGTCTGGTTGGATCTAGGCCTATGCCTGCGTTTGTTCTTAAACCTACCCATAGTAGTCTCTGTGGATCTCACACCTAGTTTGATTGGATCTAGGCCAGATCTTGGATCTTTTTCCCTAAACCTACCCATAGTAGTCTCTGTGGATTACACACCTAGTCTGGTAAACCTAACACCTAGTCTGGTTTGGATCTAGGCCTGGGCCGGCTTTTTCTCTAAACCTACCCATAGTAGTCTCTGTGGATTACACACCTAGTCTGGTAGACCTAACACCTAGTCTGGTTTTTGATCTAGGCCTATGCTGGCTTTTTCTAAACCTACCCATAGTAGTCTCTGTGGATTACACACCTAGTCTGGTAAACCTAACACCTAGTCTGGTTTTGATCTAGGCCTATGCCGGCTTTTTCTCTAAACCTACCCATAGTAGTCTCTGTGGACTACATACCTAGTCTGGTTGGGTCTAGGCCTGCGCTGGCTTTTTTCCCAAAACCTACCCATAGGAACCCTGTTGTTTGATTTGGAATTTTGCATTGCTTGGTCCAGTTGAGCTAGGCCTGTACTAATTCCTGTTCTAAACCTACCCATAGTAGCCCTATGGTTTTTTACCCAGTGGAAGATAGTCAGGTCTTCTTTTTTCTAGCCTCGGGTTCTAAGTAAGAACGTCCTCCGAGAAGGAGCAATGGTATAGTCTGACATGCGTCGGCCCGTGCCTTCCTCAGTCTCCTTCCTTCCCAGGGGGAGGGAGGAGCTGTTGTAATATTTACAAAAAACCTAAACACCCGATGAACTTGAGGTACACTACTGACGAGAGTGTCTTTAATATTTCCCTCACATCTTCTTTGAGGGAGTAGGAAGAGTAAACCTAGTCTTGGTTGAACTGGGATTCTGGCAGTACTTTATGCTTATGCCTACTTTCTTTTAACCTACCCATAGTAGTGTCTGTGGAGTATACACCTAGTCTGGTTGCATCGAGGCCTATGCCTGCTTTTTCTCTAAACCTAAAAGCATAGTAGTCTCTGTGGATCACACACCTAGTCTGGTAGACCTACCCATAGTAGTCTCTGTGGATCACACACCTAGTCTGGTTGGATCTAGGCCTATGCCTGCGTTTGTTCTTAAACCTACCCATAGTAGTCTCTGTGGATCTCACACCTAGTTTGATTGGATCTAGGCCAGATCTTGGATCTTTTTCCCTAAACCTACCCATAGTAGTCTCTGTGGATTACACACCTAGTCTGGTAAACCTAACACCTAGTCTGGTTTGGATCTAGGCCTGGGCCGGCTTTTTCTCTAAACCTACCCATAGTAGTCTCTGTGGATTACACACCTAGTCTGGTAGACCTAACACCTAGTCTGGTTTTTGATCTAGGCCTATGCTGGCTTTTTCTAAACCTACCCATAGTAGTCTCTGTGGATTACACACCTAGTCTGGTAAACCTAACACCTAGTCTGGTTTTGATCTAGGCCTATGCCGGCTTTTTCTCTAAACCTACCCATAGTAGTCTCTGTGGACTACATACCTAGTCTGGTTGGGTCTAGGCCTGCGCTGGCTTTTTTCCCAAAACCTACCCATAGGAACCCTGTTGTTTGATTTGGAATTTTGCATTGCTTGGTCCAGTTGAGCTAGGCCTGTACTAATTCCTGTTCTAAACCTACCCATAGTAGCCCTATGGTTTTTTACCCAGTGGAAGATAGTCAGGTCTTCTTTTTTCTAGCCTCGGGTTCTAAGTAAGAACGTCCTCCGAGAAGGAGCAATGGTATAGTCTGACATGCGTCGGCCCGTGCCTTCCTCAGTCTCCTTCCTTCCCAGGGGGAGGGAGGAGCTGTTGTAATATTTACAAAAAACCTAAACACCCGATGAACTTGAGGTACACTACTGACGAGAGTGTCTTTAATATTTCCCTCACATCTTCTTTGAGGGAGTAGGAAGAGTAAACCTAGTCTTGGTTGAACTGGGATTCTGGCAGTACTTTATGCTTATGCCTACTTTCTTTTAACCTACCCATAGTAGTGTCTGTGGAGTATACACCTAGTCTGGTTGCATCGAGGCCTATGCCTGCTTTTTCTCTAAACCTACCCATAGTAGTCTCTGTGGATCACACACCTAGTCTGGTAGACCTACCCATAGTAGTCTCTGTGGATCACACACCTAGTCTGGTTGGATCTAGGCCTATGCCTGCGTTTGTTCTTAAACCTACCCATAGTAGTCTCTGTGGATCTCACACCTAGTTTGATTGGATCTAGGCCAGATCTTGGATCTTTTTCCCTAAACCTACCCATAGTAGTCTCTGTGGATTACACACCTAGTCTGGTAAACCTAACACCTAGTCTGGTTTGGATCTAGGCCTGGGCCGGCTTTTTCTCTAAACCTACCCATAGTAGTCTCTGTGGATTACACACCTAGTCTGGTAGACCTAACACCTAGTCTGGTTTTTGATCTAGGCCTATGCTGGCTTTTTCTAAACCTACCCATAGTAGTCTCTGTGGATTACACACCTAGTCTGGTAAACCTAACACCTAGTCTGGTTTTGATCTAGGCCTATGCCGGCTTTTTCTCTAAACCTACCCATAGTAGTCTCTGTGGACTACATACCTAGTCTGGTTGGGTCTAGGCCTGCGCTGGCTTTTTTCCCAAAACCTACCCATAGGAACCCTGTTGTTTGATTTGGAATTTTGCATTGCTTGGTCCAGTTGAGCTAGGCCTGTACTAATTCCTGTTCTAAACCTACCCATAGTAGCCCTATGGTTTTTTACCCAGTGGAAGATAGTCAGGTCTTCTTTTTTCTAGCCTCGGGTTCTAAGTAAGAACGTCCTCCGAGAAGGAGCAATGGTATAGTCTGACATGCGTCGGCCCGTGCCTTCCTCAGTCTCCTTCCTTCCCAGGGGGAGGGAGGAGCTGTTGTAATATTTACAAAAAACCTAAACACCCGATGAACTTGAGGTACACTACTGACGAGAGTGTCTTTAATATTTCCCTCACATCTTCTTTGAGGGAGTAGGAAGAGTAAACCTAGTCTTGGTTGAACTGGGATTCTGGCAGTACTTTATGCTTATGCCTACTTTCTTTTAACCTACCCATAGTAGTGTCTGTGGAGTATACACCTAGTCTGGTTGCATCGAGGCCTATGCCTGCTTTTTCTCTAAACCTACCCATAGTAGTCTCTGTGGATCACACACCTAGTCTGGTAGACCTACCCATAGTAGTCTCTGTGGATCACACACCTAGTCTGGTTGGATCTAGGCCTATGCCTGCGTTTGTTCTTAAACCTACCCATAGTAGTCTCTGTGGATCTCACACCTAGTTTGATTGGATCTAGGCCAGATCTTGGATCTTTTTCCCTAAACCTACCCATAGTAGTCTCTGTGGATTACACACCTAGTCTGGTAAACCTAACACCTAGTCTGGTTTTGATCTAGGCCTGGGCCGGCTTTTTCTCTAAACCTACCCATAGTAGTCTCTGTGGATTACACACCTAGTCTGGTAGACCTAACACCTAGTCTGGTTTTTGATCTAGGCCTATGCCGGCTTTTTCTCTAAAACCTACCCATAGTAGTCTCTGTGGATCACACACCTAGTCTGGTAGACCTACCCATAGTAGTCTCTGTGGATCACACACCTAGTCTGGTTGGATCTAGGCCTATGCCTGCGTTTGTTCTTAAACCTACCCATAGTAGTCTCTGTGGATCTCACACCTAGTTTGATTGGATCTAGGCCAGATCTTGGATCTTTTTCCCTAAACCTACCCATAGTAGTCTCTGTGGATTACACACCTAGTCTGGTAAACCTAACACCTAGTCTGGTTTGGATCTAGGCCTGGGCCGGCTTTTTCTCTAAACCTACCCATAGTAGTCTCTGTGGATTACACACCTAGTCTGGTAGACCTAACACCTAGTCTGGTTTTTGATCTAGGCCTATGCTGGCTTTTTCTAAACCTACCCATAGTAGTCTCTGTGGATTACACACCTAGTCTGGTAAACCTAACACCTAGTCTGGTTTTGATCTAGGCCTATGCCGGCTTTTTCTCTAAACCTACCCATAGTAGTCTCTGTGGACTACATACCTAGTCTGGTTGGGTCTAGGCCTGCGCTGGCTTTTTTCCCAAAACCTACCCATAGGAACCCTGTTGTTTGATTTGGAATTTTGCATTGCTTGGTCCAGTTGAGCTAGGCCTGTACTAATTCCTGTTCTAAACCTACCCATAGTAGCCCTATGGTTTTTTACCCAGTGGAAGATAGTCAGGTCTTCTTTTTTCTAGCCTCGGGTTCTAAGTAAGAACGTCCTCCGAGAAGGAGCAATGGTATAGTCTGACATGCGTCGGCCCGTGCCTTCCTCAGTCTCCTTCCTTCCCAGGGGGAGGGAGGAGCTGTTGTAATATTTACAAAAAACCTAAACACCCGATGAACTTGAGGTACACTACTGACGAGAGTGTCTTTAATATTTCCCTCACATCTTCTTTGAGGGAGTAGGAAGAGTAAACCTAGTCTTGGTTGAACTGGGATTCTGGCAGTACTTTATGCTTATGCCTACTTTCTTTTAACCTACCCATAGTAGTGTCTGTGGAGTATACACCTAGTCTGGTTGCATCGAGGCCTATGCCTGCTTTTTCTCTAAACCTAAAAGCATAGTAGTCTCTGTGGATCACACACCTAGTCTGGTAGACCTACCCATAGTAGTCTCTGTGGATCACACACCTAGTCTGGTTGGATCTAGGCCTATGCCTGCGTTTGTTCTTAAACCTACCCATAGTAGTCTCTGTGGATCTCACACCTAGTTTGATTGGATCTAGGCCAGATCTTGGATCTTTTTCCCTAAACCTACCCATAGTAGTCTCTGTGGATTACACACCTAGTCTGGTAAACCTAACACCTAGTCTGGTTGGATCTAGGCCTATGCCTGCGTTTGTTCTTAAACCTACCCATAGTAGTCTCTGTGGATCTCACACCTAGTTTGATTGGATCTAGGCCAGATCTTGGATCTTTTTCCCTAAACCTACCCATAGTAGTCTCTGTGGATTACACACCTAGTCTGGTAAACCTAACACCTAGTCTGGTTTGGATCTAGGCCTGGGCCGGCTTTTTCTCTAAACCTACCCATAGTAGTCTCTGTGGATTACACACCTAGTCTGGTAGACCTAACACCTAGTCTGGTTTTTGATCTAGGCCTATGCTGGCTTTTTCTAAACCTACCCATAGTAGTCTCTGTGGATTACACACCTAGTCTGGTAAACCTAACACCTAGTCTGGTTTTGATCTAGGCCTATGCCGGCTTTTTCTCTAAACCTACCCATAGTAGTCTCTGTGGACTACATACCTAGTCTGGTTGGGTCTAGGCCTGCGCTGGCTTTTTTCCCAAAACCTACCCATAGGAACCCTGTTGTTTGATTTGGAATTTTGCATTGCTTGGTCCAGTTGAGCTAGGCCTGTACTAATTCCTGTTCTAAACCTACCCATAGTAGCCCTATGGTTTTTTACCCAGTGGAAGATAGTCAGGTCTTCTTTTTTCTAGCCTCGGGTTCTAAGTAAGAACGTCCTCCGAGAAGGAGCAATGGTATAGTCTGACATGCGTCGGCCCGTGCCTTCCTCAGTCTCCTTCCTTCCCAGGGGGAGGGAGGAGCTGTTGTAATATTTACAAAAAACCTAAACACCCGATGAACTTGAGGTACACTACTGACGAGAGTGTCTTTAATATTTCCCTCACATCTTCTTTGAGGGAGTAGGAAGAGTAAACCTAGTCTTGGTTGAACTGGGATTCTGGCAGTACTTTATGCTTATGCCTACTTTCTTTTAACCTACCCATAGTAGTGTCTGTGGAGTATACACCTAGTCTGGTTGCATCGAGGCCTATGCCTGCTTTTTCTCTAAACCTAAAAGCATAGTAGTCTCTGTGGATCACACACCTAGTCTGGTAGACCTACCCATAGTAGTCTCTGTGGATCACACACCTAGTCTGGTTGGATCTAGGCCTATGCCTGCGTTTGTTCTTAAACCTACCCATAGTAGTCTCTGTGGATCTCACACCTAGTTTGATTGGATCTAGGCCAGATCTTGGATCTTTTTCCCTAAACCTACCCATAGTAGTCTCTGTGGATTACACACCTAGTCTGGTAAACCTAACACCTAGTCTGGTTTGGATCTAGGCCTGGGCCGGCTTTTTCTCTAAACCTACCCATAGTAGTCTCTGTGGATTACACACCTAGTCTGGTAGACCTAACACCTAGTCTGGTTTTTGATCTAGGCCTATGCTGGCTTTTTCTAAACCTACCCATAGTAGTCTCTGTGGATTACACACCTAGTCTGGTAAACCTAACACCTAGTCTGGTTTTGATCTAGGCCTATGCCGGCTTTTTCTCTAAACCTACCCATAGTAGTCTCTGTGGACTACATACCTAGTCTGGTTGGGTCTAGGCCTGCGCTGGCTTTTTTCCCAAAACCTACCCATAGGAACCCTGTTGTTTGATTTGGAATTTTGCATTGCTTGGTCCAGTTGAGCTAGGCCTGTACTAATTCCTGTTCTAAACCTACCCATAGTAGCCCTATGGTTTTTTACCCAGTGGAAGATAGTCAGGTCTTCTTTTTTCTAGCCTCGGGTTCTAAGTAAGAACGTCCTCCGAGAAGGAGCAATGGTATAGTCTGACATGCGTCGGCCCGTGCCTTCCTCAGTCTCCTTCCTTCCCAGGGGGAGGGAGGAGCTGTTGTAATATTTACAAAAAACCTAAACACCCGATGAACTTGAGGTACACTACTGACGAGAGTGTCTTTAATATTTCCCTCACATCTTCTTTGAGGGAGTAGGAAGAGTAAACCTAGTCTTGGTTGAACTGGGATTCTGGCAGTACTTTATGCTTATGCCTACTTTCTTTTAACCTACCCATAGTAGTGTCTGTGGAGTATACACCTAGTCTGGTTGCATCGAGGCCTATGCCTGCTTTTTCTCTAAACCTACCCATAGTAGTCTCTGTGGATCACACACCTAGTCTGGTAGACCTACCCATAGTAGTCTCTGTGGATCACACACCTAGTCTGGTTGGATCTAGGCCTATGCCTGCGTTTGTTCTTAAACCTACCCATAGTAGTCTCTGTGGATCTCACACCTAGTTTGATTGGATCTAGGCCAGATCTTGGATCTTTTTCCCTAAACCTACCCATAGTAGTCTCTGTGGATTACACACCTAGTCTGGTAAACCTAACACCTAGTCTGGTTTGGATCTAGGCCTGGGCCGGCTTTTTCTCTAAACCTACCCATAGTAGTCTCTGTGGATTACACACCTAGTCTGGTAGACCTAACACCTAGTCTGGTTTTTGATCTAGGCCTATGCTGGCTTTTTCTAAACCTACCCATAGTAGTCTCTGTGGATTACACACCTAGTCTGGTAAACCTAACACCTAGTCTGGTTTTGATCTAGGCCTATGCCGGCTTTTTCTCTAAACCTACCCATAGTAGTCTCTGTGGACTACATACCTAGTCTGGTTGGGTCTAGGCCTGCGCTGGCTTTTTTCCCAAAACCTACCCATAGGAACCCTGTTGTTTGATTTGGAATTTTGCATTGCTTGGTCCAGTTGAGCTAGGCCTGTACTAATTCCTGTTCTAAACCTACCCATAGTAGCCCTATGGTTTTTTACCCAGTGGAAGATAGTCAGGTCTTCTTTTTTCTAGCCTCGGGTTCTAAGTAAGAACGTCCTCCGAGAAGGAGCAATGGTATAGTCTGACATGCGTCGGCCCGTGCCTTCCTCAGTCTCCTTCCTTCCCAGGGGGAGGGAGGAGCTGTTGTAATATTTACAAAAAACCTAAACACCCGATGAACTTGAGGTACACTACTGACGAGAGTGTCTTTAATATTTCCCTCACATCTTCTTTGAGGGAGTAGGAAGAGTAAACCTAGTCTTGGTTGAACTGGGATTCTGGCAGTACTTTATGCTTATGCCTACTTTCTTTTAACCTACCCATAGTAGTGTCTGTGGAGTATACACCTAGTCTGGTTGCATCGAGGCCTATGCCTGCTTTTTCTCTAAACCTAAAAGCATAGTAGTCTCTGTGGATCACACACCTAGTCTGGTAGACCTACCCATAGTAGTCTCTGTGGATCACACACCTAGTCTGGTTGGATCTAGGCCTATGCCTGCGTTTGTTCTTAAACCTACCCATAGTAGTCTCTGTGGATCTCACACCTAGTTTGATTGGATCTAGGCCAGATCTTGGATCTTTTTCCCTAAACCTACCCATAGTAGTCTCTGTGGATTACACACCTAGTCTGGTAAACCTAACACCTAGTCTGGTTTGGATCTAGGCCTGGGCCGGCTTTTTCTCTAAACCTACCCATAGTAGTCTCTGTGGATTACACACCTAGTCTGGTAGACCTAACACCTAGTCTGGTTTTTGATCTAGGCCTATGCTGGCTTTTTCTAAACCTACCCATAGTAGTCTCTGTGGATTACACACCTAGTCTGGTAAACCTAACACCTAGTCTGGTTTTGATCTAGGCCTATGCCGGCTTTTTCTCTAAACCTACCCATAGTAGTCTCTGTGGACTACATACCTAGTCTGGTTGGGTCTAGGCCTGCGCTGGCTTTTTTCCCAAAACCTACCCATAGGAACCCTGTTGTTTGATTTGGAATTTTGCATTGCTTGGTCCAGTTGAGCTAGGCCTGTACTAATTCCTGTTCTAAACCTACCCATAGTAGCCCTATGGTTTTTTACCCAGTGGAAGATAGTCAGGTCTTCTTTTTTCTAGCCTCGGGTTCTAAGTAAGAACGTCCTCCGAGAAGGAGCAATGGTATAGTCTGACATGCGTCGGCCCGTGCCTTCCTCAGTCTCCTTCCTTCCCAGGGGGAGGGAGGAGCTGTTGTAATATTTACAAAAAACCTAAACACCCGATGAACTTGAGGTACACTACTGACGAGAGTGTCTTTAATATTTCCCTCACATCTTCTTTGAGGGAGTAGGAAGAGTAAACCTAGTCTTGGTTGAACTGGGATTCTGGCAGTACTTTATGCTTATGCCTACTTTCTTTTAACCTACCCATAGTAGTGTCTGTGGAGTATACACCTAGTCTGGTTGCATCGAGGCCTATGCCTGCTTTTTCTCTAAACCTAAAAGCATAGTAGTCTCTGTGGATCACACACCTAGTCTGGTAGACCTACCCATAGTAGTCTCTGTGGATCACACACCTAGTCTGGTTGGATCTAGGCCTATGCCTGCGTTTGTTCTTAAACCTACCCATAGTAGTCTCTGTGGATCTCACACCTAGTTTGATTGGATCTAGGCCAGATCTTGGATCTTTTTCCCTAAACCTACCCATAGTAGTCTCTGTGGATTACACACCTAGTCTGGTAAACCTAACACCTAGTCTGGTTTGGATCTAGGCCTGGGCCGGCTTTTTCTCTAAACCTACCCATAGTAGTCTCTGTGGATTACACACCTAGTCTGGTAGACCTAACACCTAGTCTGGTTTTTGATCTAGGCCTATGCTGGCTTTTTCTAAACCTACCCATAGTAGTCTCTGTGGATTACACACCTAGTCTGGTAAACCTAACACCTAGTCTGGTTTTGATCTAGGCCTATGCCGGCTTTTTCTCTAAACCTACCCATAGTAGTCTCTGTGGACTACATACCTAGTCTGGTTGGGTCTAGGCCTGCGCTGGCTTTTTTCCCAAAACCTACCCATAGGAACCCTGTTGTTTGATTTGGAATTTTGCATTGCTTGGTCCAGTTGAGCTAGGCCTGTACTAATTCCTGTTCTAAACCTACCCATAGTAGCCCTATGGTTTTTTACCCAGTGGAAGATAGTCAGGTCTTCTTTTTTCTAGCCTCGGGTTCTAAGTAAGAACGTCCTCCGAGAAGGAGCAATGGTATAGTCTGACATGCGTCGGCCCGTGCCTTCCTCAGTCTCCTTCCTTCCCAGGGGGAGGGAGGAGCTGTTGTAATATTTACAAAAAACCTAACCTAACCCTAACCCTAACCCTAACCCTAACCTAACCCTAACCTAACCTAACCCTAACCCTAACCCTAACCCTAACCTAATCGTGTTTGTGCCCTTCCACACATCTGCACTAAAACCTACCCTCGTTTTTTCTGCAAAATTAACCCTTTCTGGCGTAAACCTCGGCAATATAGCCCTATTGGATTTAGCACATGGCGAGTTAGCCCTCCATTTTTATTATTTTATAATTATACATGTCTCTCTAGGACATTGCTGGGTTCACTTTGGTGTTTGTATTCGGGGAGCGGCCAGTAGAACGACGGACCGTGCCTAACCTGAATTTGTCTTCGGACAGTTTATGGTATTTATTTCCCCTAACCAAGCCAGTGCCTCTGCCTCTGGACCCTGGAGACTGCATTTGAGTGTTCCTTTTGGTGTTTGTGAGTGTTTATGTATAATTATTAAATTTTAAAATTGAATACAAATTTATTGATAGTGAAAAAACGATTTATGATGCACCATACAGTGCTGAACAGTGTGTTCTTGCAGTAGTGGGAGGGGCCCAGCCCTCTGAACTATAAAGTCCAGGGGGACCACGCCCTCTACCACATTTCAGTAGAGCGAGTAAGAGACAGCAGTCATTCCAATCCGCCTGATGAGAACCTTGGGAAAGTTCGAAACGCGTCGCGAGAGTACCTGAATGACACAATACCGTAAAAATGAGTACAGCTGCCATCATTTTGAGTGGGGATGATGTTGAACAGCTCTGGAAAATTTTCTCTTCAGCCCATATAGGCGTTGAGTTGGTTCAGAAGGCCTCCATCATTGAGTGTCGTGATGTTGATGAGCCAAATTAATTTTTTCTCCGTCCACTGTGACGTTGAGTGTCTCTCCAATGTCCATACAGACGTTGGAAAATCGTGTTTGTGCCCTTCCACACATCTGCACTAAAACCTACCCTCGTTTTTTCTGCAAAATTAACCCTTTCTGGCGTAAACCTCGGCAATATAGCCCTATTGGATTTAGCACATGGCGAGTTAGCCCTCCATTTTTATTATTTTATAATTATACATGTCTCTCTAGGACATTGCTGGGTTCACTTTGGTGTTTGTATTCGGGGAGCGGCCAGTAGAACGACGGACCGTGCCTAACCTGAATTTGTCTTCGGACAGTTTATGGTATTTATTTCCCCTAACCAAGCCAGTGCCTCTGCCTCTGGACCCTGGAGACTGCATTTGAGTGTTCCTTTTGGTGTTTGTGAGTGTTTATGTATAATTATTAAATTTTAAAATTGAATACAAATTTATTGATAGTGAAAAAACGATTTATGATGCACCATACAGTGCTGAACAGTGTGTTCTTGCAGTAGTGGGAGGGGCCCAGCCCTCTGAACTATAAAGTCCAGGGGGACCACGCCCTCTACCACATTTCAGTAGAGTGAGTAAGAGACAGCAGTCATTCCAATCCGCCTGATGAGAACCTTGGGAAAGTTCGAAACGCGTCGCGAGAGTACCTGAATGACACAATACCGTAAAAATGAGTACAGCTGCCATCATTTTGAGTGGGGATGATGTTGAACAGCTCTGGAAAATTTTCTCTTCAGCCCATATAGGCGTTGAGTTGGTTCAGAAGGCCTCCATCATTGAGTGTCGTGATGTTGATGAGCCAAATTAATTTTTTCTCCGTCCACTGTGACGTTGAGTGTCTCTCCAATGTCCATACAGACGTTGGAAAATCGTGTTTGTGCCCTTCCACACATCTGCACTAAAACCTACCCTCGTTTTTTCTGCAAAATTAACCCTTTCTGGCGTAAACCTCGGCAATATAGCCCTATTGGATTTAGCACATGGCGAGTTAGCCCTCCATTTTATTATTTTATAATTATACATGTCTCTCTAGGACATTGCTGGGTTCACTTTGGTGTTTGTATTCGGGGAGCGGCCAGTAGAACGACGGACCGTGCCTAACCTGAATTTGTCTTCGGACAGTTTATGGTATTTATTTCCCCTAACCAAGCCAGTGCCTCTGCCTCTGGACCCTGGAGACTGCATTTGAGTGTTCCTTTTGGTGTTTGTGAGTGTTTATGTATAATTATTAAATTTTAAAATTGAATACAAATTTATTGATAGTGAAAAAACGATTTATGATGCACCATACAGTGCTGAACAGTGTGTTCTTGCAGTAGTGGGAGGGGCCCAGCCCTCTGAACTATAAAGTCCAGGGGGACCACGCCCTCTACCACATTTCAGTAGAGTGAGTAAGAGACAGCAGTCATTCCAATCCGCCTGATGAGAACCTTGGGAAAGTTCGAAACGCGTCGCGAGAGTACCTGAATGACACAATACCGTAAAAATGAGTACAGCTGCCATCATTTTGAGTGGGGATGATGTTGAACAGCTCTGGAAAATTTTCTCTTCAGCCCATATAGGCGTTGAGTTGGTTCAGAAGGCCTCCATCATTGAGTGTCGTGATGTTGATGAGCCAAATTAATTTTTTCTCCGTCCACTGTGACGTTGAGTGTCTCTCCAATGTCCATACAGACGTTGGAAAATCGTGTTTGTGCCCTTCCACACATCTGCACTAAAACCTACCCTCGTTTTTTCTGCAAAATTAACCCTTTCTGGCGTAAACCTCGGCAATATAGCCCTATTGGATTTAGCACATGGCGAGTTAGCCCTCCATTTTATTATTTTATAATTATACATGTCTCTCTAGGACATTGCTGGGTTCACTTTGGTGTTTGTATTCGGGGAGCGGCCAGTAGAACGACGGACCGTGCCTAACCTGAATTTGTCTTCGGACAGTTTATGGTATTTATTTCCCCTAACCAAGCCAGTGCCTCTGCCTCTGGACCCTGGAGACTGCATTTGAGTGTTCCTTTTGGTGTTTGTGAGTGTTTATGTATAATTATTAAATTTTAAAATTGAATACAAATTTATTGATAGTGAAAAAACGATTTATGATGCACCATACAGTGCTGAACAGTGTGTTCTTGCAGTAGTGGGAGGGGCCCAGCCCTCTGAACTATAAAGTCCAGGGGGACCACGCCCTCTACCACATTTCAGTAGAGTGAGTAAGAGACAGCAGTCATTCCAATCCGCCTGATGAGAACCTTGGGAAAGTTCGAAACGCGTCGCGAGAGTACCTGAATGACACAATACCGTAAAAATGAGTACAGCTGCCATCATTTTGAGTGGGGATGATGTTGAACAGCTCTGGAAAATTTTCTCTTCAGCCCATATAGGCGTTGAGTTGGTTCAGAAGGCCTCCATCATTGAGTGTCGTGATGTTGATGAGCCAAATTAATTTTTTCTCCGTCCACTGTGACGTTGAGTGTCTCTCCAATGTCCATACAGACGTTGGAAAATCGTGTTTGTGCCCTTCCACACATCTGCACTAAAACCTACCCTCGTTTTTTCTGCAAAATTAACCCTTTCTGGCGTAAACCTCGGCAATATAGCCCTATTGGATTTAGCACATGGCGAGTTAGCCCTCCATTTTATTATTTTATAATTATACATGTCTCTCTAGGACATTGCTGGGTTCACTTTGGTGTTTGTATTCGGGGAGCGGCCAGTAGAACGACGGACCGTGCCTAACCTGAATTTGTCTTCGGACAGTTTATGGTATTTATTTCCCCTAACCAAGCCAGTGCCTCTGCCTCTGGACCCTGGAGACTGCATTTGAGTGTTCCTTTTGGTGTTTGTGAGTGTTTATGTATAATTATTAAATTTTAAAATTGAATACAAATTTATTGATAGTGAAAAAACGATTTATGATGCACCATACAGTGCTGAACAGTGTGTTCTTGCAGTAGTGGGAGGGGCCCAGCCCTCTGAACTATAAAGTCCAGGGGGACCACGCCCTCTACCACATTTCAGTAGAGTGAGTAAGAGACAGCAGTCATTCCAATCCGCCTGATGAGAACCTTGGGAAAGTTCGAAACGCGTCGCGAGAGTACCTGAATGACACAATACCGTAAAAATGAGTACAGCTGCCATCATTTTGAGTGGGGATGATGTTGAACAGCTCTGGAAAATTTTCTCTTCAGCCCATATAGGCGTTGAGTTGGTTCAGAAGGCCTCCATCATTGAGTGTCGTGATGTTGATGAGCCAAATTAATTTTTTCTCCGTCCACTGTGACGTTGAGTGTCTCTCCAATGTCCATACAGACGTTGGAAAATCGTGTTTGTGCCCTTCCACACATCTGCACTAAAACCTACCCTCGTTTTTTCTGCAAAATTAACCCTTTCTGGCGTAAACCTCGGCAATATAGCCCTATTGGATTTAGCACATGGCGAGTTAGCCCTCCATTTTATTATTTTATAATTATACATGTCTCTCTAGGACATTGCTGGGTTCACTTTGGTGTTTGTATTCGGGGAGCGGCCAGTAGAACGACGGACCGTGCCTAACCTGAATTTGTCTTCGGACAGTTTATGGTATTTATTTCCCCTAACCAAGCCAGTGCCTCTGCCTCTGGACCCTGGAGACTGCATTTGAGTGTTCCTTTTGGTGTTTGTGAGTGTTTATGTATAATTATTAAATTTTAAAATTGAATACAAATTTATTGATAGTGAAAAAACGATTTATGATGCACCATACAGTGCTGAACAGTGTGTTCTTGCAGTAGTGGGAGGGGCCCAGCCCTCTGAACTATAAAGTCCAGGGGGACCACGCCCTCTACCACATTTCAGTAGAGTGAGTAAGAGACAGCAGTCATTCCAATCCGCCTGATGAGAACCTTGGGAAAGTTCGAAACGCGTCGCGAGAGTACCTGAATGACACAATACCGTAAAAATGAGTACAGCTGCCATCATTTTGAGTGGGGATGATGTTGAACAGCTCTGGAAAATTTTCTCTTCAGCCCATATAGGCGTTGAGTTGGTTCAGAAGGCCTCCATCATTGAGTGTCGTGATGTTGATGAGCCAAATTAATTTTTTCTCCGTCCACTGTGACGTTGAGTGTCTCTCCAATGTCCATACAGACGTTGGAAAATCGTGTTTGTGCCCTTCCACACATCTGCACTAAAACCTACCCTCGTTTTTTCTGCAAAATTAACCCTTTCTGGCGTAAACCTCGGCAATATAGCCCTATTGGATTTAGCACATGGCGAGTTAGCCCTCCATTTTATTATTTTATAATTATACATGTCTCTCTAGGACATTGCTGGGTTCACTTTGGTGTTTGTATTCGGGGAGCGGCCAGTAGAACGACGGACCGTGCCTAACCTGAATTTGTCTTCGGACAGTTTATGGTATTTATTTCCCCTAACCAAGCCAGTGCCTCTGCCTCTGGACCCTGGAGACTGCATTTGAGTGTTCCTTTTGGTGTTTGTGAGTGTTTATGTATAATTATTAAATTTTAAAATTGAATACAAATTTATTGATAGTGAAAAAACGATTTATGATGCACCATACAGTGCTGAACAGTGTGTTCTTGCAGTAGTGGGAGGGGCCCAGCCCTCTGAACTATAAAGTCCAGGGGGACCACGCCCTCTACCACATTTCAGTAGAGTGAGTAAGAGACAGCAGTCATTCCAATCCGCCTGATGAGAACCTTGGGAAAGTTCGAAACGCGTCGCGAGAGTACCTGAATGACACAATACCGTAAAAATGAGTACAGCTGCCATCATTTTGAGTGGGGATGATGTTGAACAGCTCTGGAAAATTTTCTCTTCAGCCCATATAGGCGTTGAGTTGGTTCAGAAGGCCTCCATCATTGAGTGTCGTGATGTTGATGAGCCAAATTAATTTTTTCTCCGTCCACTGTGACGTTGAGTGTCTCTCCAATGTCCATACAGACGTTGGAAAATCGTGTTTGTGCCCTTCCACACATCTGCACTAAAACCTACCCTCGTTTTTTCTGCAAAATTAACCCTTTCTGGCGTAAACCTCGGCAATATAGCCCTATTGGATTTAGCACATGGCGAGTTAGCCCTCCATTTTATTATTTTATAATTATACATGTCTCTCTAGGACATTGCTGGGTTCACTTTGGTGTTTGTATTCGGGGAGCGGCCAGTAGAACGACGGACCGTGCCTAACCTGAATTTGTCTTCGGACAGTTTATGGTATTTATTTCCCCTAACCAAGCCAGTGCCTCTGCCTCTGGACCCTGGAGACTGCATTTGAGTGTTCCTTTTGGTGTTTGTGAGTGTTTATGTATAATTATTAAATTTTAAAATTGAATACAAATTTATTGATAGTGAAAAAACGATTTATGATGCACCATACAGTGCTGAACAGTGTGTTCTTGCAGTAGTGGGAGGGGCCCAGCCCTCTGAACTATAAAGTCCAGGGGGACCACGCCCTCTACCACATTTCAGTAGAGTGAGTAAGAGACAGCAGTCATTCCAATCCGCCTGATGAGAACCTTGGGAAAGTTCGAAACGCGTCGCGAGAGTACCTGAATGACACAATACCGTAAAAATGAGTACAGCTGCCATCATTTTGAGTGGGGATGATGTTGAACAGCTCTGGAAAATTTTCTCTTCAGCCCATATAGGCGTTGAGTTGGTTCAGAAGGCCTCCATCATTGAGTGTCGTGATGTTGATGAGCCAAATTAATTTTTTCTCCGTCCACTGTGACGTTGAGTGTCTCTCCAATGTCCATACAGACGTTGGAAAATCGTGTTTGTGCCCTTCCACACATCTGCACTAAAACCTACCCTCGTTTTTTCTGCAAAATTAACCCTTTCTGGCGTAAACCTCGGCAATATAGCCCTATTGGATTTAGCACATGGCGAGTTAGCCCTCCATTTTATTATTTTATAATTATACATGTCTCTCTAGGACATTGCTGGGTTCACTTTGGTGTTTGTATTCGGGGAGCGGCCAGTAGAACGACGGACCGTGCCTAACCTGAATTTGTCTTCGGACAGTTTATGGTATTTATTTCCCCTAACCAAGCCAGTGCCTCTGCCTCTGGACCCTGGAGACTGCATTTGAGTGTTCCTTTTGGTGTTTGTGAGTGTTTATGTATAATTATTAAATTTTAAAATTGAATACAAATTTATTGATAGTGAAAAAACGATTTATGATGCACCATACAGTGCTGAACAGTGTGTTCTTGCAGTAGTGGGAGGGGCCCAGCCCTCTGAACTATAAAGTCCAGGGGGACCACGCCCTCTACCACATTTCAGTAGAGTGAGTAAGAGACAGCAGTCATTCCAATCCGCCTGATGAGAACCTTGGGAAAGTTCGAAACGCGTCGCGAGAGTACCTGAATGACACAATACCGTAAAAATGAGTACAGCTGCCATCATTTTGAGTGGGGATGATGTTGAACAGCTCTGGAAAATTTTCTCTTCAGCCCATATAGGCGTTGAGTTGGTTCAGAAGGCCTCCATCATTGAGTGTCGTGATGTTGATGAGCCAAATTAATTTTTTCTCCGTCCACTGTGACGTTGAGTGTCTCTCCAATGTCCATACAGACGTTGGAAAATCGTGTTTGTGCCCTTCCACACATCTGCACTAAAACCTACCCTCGTTTTTTCTGCAAAATTAACCCTTTCTGGCGTAAACCTCGGCAATATAGCCCTATTGGATTTAGCACATGGCGAGTTAGCCCTCCATTTTATTATTTTATAATTATACATGTCTCTCTAGGACATTGCTGGGTTCACTTTGGTGTTTGTATTCGGGGAGCGGCCAGTAGAACGACGGACCGTGCCTAACCTGAATTTGTCTTCGGACAGTTTATGGTATTTATTTCCCCTAACCAAGCCAGTGCCTCTGCCTCTGGACCCTGGAGACTGCATTTGAGTGTTCCTTTTGGTGTTTGTGAGTGTTTATGTATAATTATTAAATTTTAAAATTGAATACAAATTTATTGATAGTGAAAAAACGATTTATGATGCACCATACAGTGCTGAACAGTGTGTTCTTGCAGTAGTGGGAGGGGCCCAGCCCTCTGAACTATAAAGTCCAGGGGGACCACGCCCTCTACCACATTTCAGTAGAGTGAGTAAGAGACAGCAGTCATTCCAATCCGCCTGATGAGAACCTTGGGAAAGTTCGAAACGCGTCGCGAGAGTACCTGAATGACACAATACCGTAAAAATGAGTACAGCTGCCATCATTTTGAGTGGGGATGATGTTGAACAGCTCTGGAAAATTTTCTCTTCAGCCCATATAGGCGTTGAGTTGGTTCAGAAGGCCTCCATCATTGAGTGTCGTGATGTTGATGAGCCAAATTAATTTTTTCTCCGTCCACTGTGACGTTGAGTGTCTCTCCAATGTCCATACAGACGTTGGAAAATCGTGTTTGTGCCCTTCCACACATCTGCACTAAAACCTACCCTCGTTTTTTCTGCAAAATTAACCCTTTCTGGCGTAAACCTCGGCAATATAGCCCTATTGGATTTAGCACATGGCGAGTTAGCCCTCCATTTTATTATTTTATAATTATACATGTCTCTCTAGGACATTGCTGGGTTCACTTTGGTGTTTGTATTCGGGGAGCGGCCAGTAGAACGACGGACCGTGCCTAACCTGAATTTGTCTTCGGACAGTTTATGGTATTTATTTCCCCTAACCAAGCCAGTGCCTCTGCCTCTGGACCCTGGAGACTGCATTTGAGTGTTCCTTTTGGTGTTTGTGAGTGTTTATGTATAATTATTAAATTTTAAAATTGAATACAAATTTATTGATAGTGAAAAAACGATTTATGATGCACCATACAGTGCTGAACAGTGTGTTCTTGCAGTAGTGGGAGGGGCCCAGCCCTCTGAACTATAAAGTCCAGGGGGACCACGCCCTCTACCACATTTCAGTAGAGTGAGTAAGAGACAGCAGTCATTCCAATCCGCCTGATGAGAACCTTGGGAAAGTTCGAAACGCGTCGCGAGAGTACCTGAATGACACAATACCGTAAAAATGAGTACAGCTGCCATCATTTTGAGTGGGGATGATGTTGAACAGCTCTGGAAAATTTTCTCTTCAGCCCATATAGGCGTTGAGTTGGTTCAGAAGGCCTCCATCATTGAGTGTCGTGATGTTGATGAGCCAAATTAATTTTTTCTCCGTCCACTGTGACGTTGAGTGTCTCTCCAATGTCCATACAGACGTTGGAAAATCGTGTTTGTGCCCTTCCACACATCTGCACTAAAACCTACCCTCGTTTTTTCTGCAAAATTAACCCTTTCTGGCGTAAACCTCGGCAATATAGCCCTATTGGATTTAGCACATGGCGAGTTAGCCCTCCATTTTATTATTTTATAATTATACATGTCTCTCTAGGACATTGCTGGGTTCACTTTGGTGTTTGTATTCGGGGAGCGGCCAGTAGAACGACGGACCGTGCCTAACCTGAATTTGTCTTCGGACAGTTTATGGTATTTATTTCCCCTAACCAAGCCAGTGCCTCTGCCTCTGGACCCTGGAGACTGCATTTGAGTGTTCCTTTTGGTGTTTGTGAGTGTTTATGTATAATTATTAAATTTTAAAATTGAATACAAATTTATTGATAGTGAAAAAACGATTTATGATGCACCATACAGTGCTGAACAGTGTGTTCTTGCAGTAGTGGGAGGGGCCCAGCCCTCTGAACTATAAAGTCCAGGGGGACCACGCCCTCTACCACATTTCAGTAGAGTGAGTAAGAGACAGCAGTCATTCCAATCCGCCTGATGAGAACCTTGGGAAAGTTCGAAACGCGTCGCGAGAGTACCTGAATGACACAATACCGTAAAAATGAGTACAGCTGCCATCATTTTGAGTGGGGATGATGTTGAACAGCTCTGGAAAATTTTCTCTTCAGCCCATATAGGCGTTGAGTTGGTTCAGAAGGCCTCCATCATTGAGTGTCGTGATGTTGATGAGCCAAATTAATTTTTTCTCCGTCCACTGTGACGTTGAGTGTCTCTCCAATGTCCATACAGACGTTGGAAAATCGTGTTTGTGCCCTTCCACACATCTGCACTAAAACCTACCCTCGTTTTTTCTGCAAAATTAACCCTTTCTGGCGTAAACCTCGGCAATATAGCCCTATTGGATTTAGCACATGGCGAGTTAGCCCTCCATTTTATTATTTTATAATTATACATGTCTCTCTAGGACATTGCTGGGTTCACTTTGGTGTTTGTATTCGGGGAGCGGCCAGTAGAACGACGGACCGTGCCTAACCTGAATTTGTCTTCGGACAGTTTATGGTATTTATTTCCCCTAACCAAGCCAGTGCCTCTGCCTCTGGACCCTGGAGACTGCATTTGAGTGTTCCTTTTGGTGTTTGTGAGTGTTTATGTATAATTATTAAATTTTAAAATTGAATACAAATTTATTGATAGTGAAAAAACGATTTATGATGCACCATACAGTGCTGAACAGTGTGTTCTTGCAGTAGTGGGAGGGGCCCAGCCCTCTGAACTATAAAGTCCAGGGGGACCACGCCCTCTACCACATTTCAGTAGAGTGAGTAAGAGACAGCAGTCATTCCAATCCGCCTGATGAGAACCTTGGGAAAGTTCGAAACGCGTCGCGAGAGTACCTGAATGACACAATACCGTAAAAATGAGTACAGCTGCCATCATTTTGAGTGGGGATGATGTTGAACAGCTCTGGAAAATTTTCTCTTCAGCCCATATAGGCGTTGAGTTGGTTCAGAAGGCCTCCATCATTGAGTGTCGTGATGTTGATGAGCCAAATTAATTTTTTCTCCGTCCACTGTGACGTTGAGTGTCTCTCCAATGTCCATACAGACGTTGGAAAATCGTGTTTGTGCCCTTCCACACATCTGCACTAAAACCTACCCTCGTTTTTTCTGCAAAATTAACCCTTTCTGGCGTAAACCTCGGCAATATAGCCCTATTGGATTTAGCACATGGCGAGTTAGCCCTCCATTTTATTATTTTATAATTATACATGTCTCTCTAGGACATTGCTGGGTTCACTTTGGTGTTTGTATTCGGGGAGCGGCCAGTAGAACGACGGACCGTGCCTAACCTGAATTTGTCTTCGGACAGTTTATGGTATTTATTTCCCCTAACCAAGCCAGTGCCTCTGCCTCTGGACCCTGGAGACTGCATTTGAGTGTTCCTTTTGGTGTTTGTGAGTGTTTATGTATAATTATTAAATTTTAAAATTGAATACAAATTTATTGATAGTGAAAAAACGATTTATGATGCACCATACAGTGCTGAACAGTGTGTTCTTGCAGTAGTGGGAGGGGCCCAGCCCTCTGAACTATAAAGTCCAGGGGGACCACGCCCTCTACCACATTTCAGTAGAGTGAGTAAGAGACAGCAGTCATTCCAATCCGCCTGATGAGAACCTTGGGAAAGTTCGAAACGCGTCGCGAGAGTACCTGAATGACACAATACCGTAAAAATGAGTACAGCTGCCATCATTTTGAGTGGGGATGATGTTGAACAGCTCTGGAAAATTTTCTCTTCAGCCCATATAGGCGTTGAGTTGGTTCAGAAGGCCTCCATCATTGAGTGTCGTGATGTTGATGAGCCAAATTAATTTTTTCTCCGTCCACTGTGACGTTGAGTGTCTCTCCAATGTCCATACAGACGTTGGAAAATCGTGTTTGTGCCCTTCCACACATCTGCACTAAAACCTACCCTCGTTTTTTCTGCAAAATTAACCCTTTCTGGCGTAAACCTCGGCAATATAGCCCTATTGGATTTAGCACATGGCGAGTTAGCCCTCCATTTTATTATTTTATAATTATACATGTCTCTCTAGGACATTGCTGGGTTCACTTTGGTGTTTGTATTCGGGGAGCGGCCAGTAGAACGACGGACCGTGCCTAACCTGAATTTGTCTTCGGACAGTTTATGGTATTTATTTCCCCTAACCAAGCCAGTGCCTCTGCCTCTGGACCCTGGAGACTGCATTTGAGTGTTCCTTTTGGTGTTTGTGAGTGTTTATGTATAATTATTAAATTTTAAAATTGAATACAAATTTATTGATAGTGAAAAAACGATTTATGATGCACCATACAGTGCTGAACAGTGTGTTCTTGCAGTAGTGGGAGGGGCCCAGCCCTCTGAACTATAAAGTCCAGGGGGACCACGCCCTCTACCACATTTCAGTAGAGTGAGTAAGAGACAGCAGTCATTCCAATCCGCCTGATGAGAACCTTGGGAAAGTTCGAAACGCGTCGCGAGAGTACCTGAATGACACAATACCGTAAAAATGAGTACAGCTGCCATCATTTTGAGTGGGGATGATGTTGAACAGCTCTGGAAAATTTTCTCTTCAGCCCATATAGGCGTTGAGTTGGTTCAGAAGGCCTCCATCATTGAGTGTCGTGATGTTGATGAGCCAAATTAATTTTTTCTCCGTCCACTGTGACGTTGAGTGTCTCTCCAATGTCCATACAGACGTTGGAAAATCGTGTTTGTGCCCTTCCACACATCTGCACTAAAACCTACCCTCGTTTTTTCTGCAAAATTAACCCTTTCTGGCGTAAACCTCGGCAATATAGCCCTATTGGATTTAGCACATGGCGAGTTAGCCCTCCATTTTATTATTTTATAATTATACATGTCTCTCTAGGACATTGCTGGGTTCACTTTGGTGTTTGTATTCGGGGAGCGGCCAGTAGAACGACGGACCGTGCCTAACCTGAATTTGTCTTCGGACAGTTTATGGTATTTATTTCCCCTAACCAAGCCAGTGCCTCTGCCTCTGGACCCTGGAGACTGCATTTGAGTGTTCCTTTTGGTGTTTGTGAGTGTTTATGTATAATTATTAAATTTTAAAATTGAATACAAATTTATTGATAGTGAAAAAACGATTTATGATGCACCATACAGTGCTGAACAGTGTGTTCTTGCAGTAGTGGGAGGGGCCCAGCCCTCTGAACTATAAAGTCCAGGGGGACCACGCCCTCTACCACATTTCAGTAGAGTGAGTAAGAGACAGCAGTCATTCCAATCCGCCTGATGAGAACCTTGGGAAAGTTCGAAACGCGTCGCGAGAGTACCTGAATGACACAATACCGTAAAAATGAGTACAGCTGCCATCATTTTGAGTGGGGATGATGTTGAACAGCTCTGGAAAATTTTCTCTTCAGCCCATATAGGCGTTGAGTTGGTTCAGAAGGCCTCCATCATTGAGTGTCGTGATGTTGATGAGCCAAATTAATTTTTTCTCCGTCCACTGTGACGTTGAGTGTCTCTCCAATGTCCATACAGACGTTGGAAAATCGTGTTTGTGCCCTTCCACACATCTGCACTAAAACCTACCCTCGTTTTTTCTGCAAAATTAACCCTTTCTGGCGTAAACCTCGGCAATATAGCCCTATTGGATTTAGCACATGGCGAGTTAGCCCTCCATTTTATTATTTTATAATTATACATGTCTCTCTAGGACATTGCTGGGTTCACTTTGGTGTTTGTATTCGGGGAGCGGCCAGTAGAACGACGGACCGTGCCTAACCTGAATTTGTCTTCGGACAGTTTATGGTATTTATTTCCCCTAACCAAGCCAGTGCCTCTGCCTCTGGACCCTGGAGACTGCATTTGAGTGTTCCTTTTGGTGTTTGTGAGTGTTTATGTATAATTATTAAATTTTAAAATTGAATACAAATTTATTGATAGTGAAAAAACGATTTATGATGCACCATACAGTGCTGAACAGTGTGTTCTTGCAGTAGTGGGAGGGGCCCAGCCCTCTGAACTATAAAGTCCAGGGGGACCACGCCCTCTACCACATTTCAGTAGAGTGAGTAAGAGACAGCAGTCATTCCAATCCGCCTGATGAGAACCTTGGGAAAGTTCGAAACGCGTCGCGAGAGTACCTGAATGACACAATACCGTAAAAATGAGTACAGCTGCCATCATTTTGAGTGGGGATGATGTTGAACAGCTCTGGAAAATTTTCTCTTCAGCCCATATAGGCGTTGAGTTGGTTCAGAAGGCCTCCATCATTGAGTGTCGTGATGTTGATGAGCCAAATTAATTTTTTCTCCGTCCACTGTGACGTTGAGTGTCTCTCCAATGTCCATACAGACGTTGGAAAATCGTGTTTGTGCCCTTCCACACATCTGCACTAAAACCTACCCTCGTTTTTTCTGCAAAATTAACCCTTTCTGGCGTAAACCTCGGCAATATAGCCCTATTGGATTTAGCACATGGCGAGTTAGCCCTCCATTTTATTATTTTATAATTATACATGTCTCTCTAGGACATTGCTGGGTTCACTTTGGTGTTTGTATTCGGGGAGCGGCCAGTAGAACGACGGACCGTGCCTAACCTGAATTTGTCTTCGGACAGTTTATGGTATTTATTTCCCCTAACCAAGCCAGTGCCTCTGCCTCTGGACCCTGGAGACTGCATTTGAGTGTTCCTTTTGGTGTTTGTGAGTGTTTATGTATAATTATTAAATTTTAAAATTGAATACAAATTTATTGATAGTGAAAAAACGATTTATGATGCACCATACAGTGCTGAACAGTGTGTTCTTGCAGTAGTGGGAGGGGCCCAGCCCTCTGAACTATAAAGTCCAGGGGGACCACGCCCTCTACCACATTTCAGTAGAGTGAGTAAGAGACAGCAGTCATTCCAATCCGCCTGATGAGAACCTTGGGAAAGTTCGAAACGCGTCGCGAGAGTACCTGAATGACACAATACCGTAAAAATGAGTACAGCTGCCATCATTTTGAGTGGGGATGATGTTGAACAGCTCTGGAAAATTTTCTCTTCAGCCCATATAGGCGTTGAGTTGGTTCAGAAGGCCTCCATCATTGAGTGTCGTGATGTTGATGAGCCAAATTAATTTTTTCTCCGTCCACTGTGACGTTGAGTGTCTCTCCAATGTCCATACAGACGTTGGAAAATCGTGTTTGTGCCCTTCCACACATCTGCACTAAAACCTACCCTCGTTTTTTCTGCAAAATTAACCCTTTCTGGCGTAAACCTCGGCAATATAGCCCTATTGGATTTAGCACATGGCGAGTTAGCCCTCCATTTTATTATTTTATAATTATACATGTCTCTCTAGGACATTGCTGGGTTCACTTTGGTGTTTGTATTCGGGGAGCGGCCAGTAGAACGACGGACCGTGCCTAACCTGAATTTGTCTTCGGACAGTTTATGGTATTTATTTCCCCTAACCAAGCCAGTGCCTCTGCCTCTGGACCCTGGAGACTGCATTTGAGTGTTCCTTTTGGTGTTTGTGAGTGTTTATGTATAATTATTAAATTTTAAAATTGAATACAAATTTATTGATAGTGAAAAAACGATTTATGATGCACCATACAGTGCTGAACAGTGTGTTCTTGCAGTAGTGGGAGGGGCCCAGCCCTCTGAACTATAAAGTCCAGGGGGACCACGCCCTCTACCACATTTCAGTAGAGTGAGTAAGAGACAGCAGTCATTCCAATCCGCCTGATGAGAACCTTGGGAAAGTTCGAAACGCGTCGCGAGAGTACCTGAATGACACAATACCGTAAAAATGAGTACAGCTGCCATCATTTTGAGTGGGGATGATGTTGAACAGCTCTGGAAAATTTTCTCTTCAGCCCATATAGGCGTTGAGTTGGTTCAGAAGGCCTCCATCATTGAGTGTCGTGATGTTGATGAGCCAAATTAATTTTTTCTCCGTCCACTGTGACGTTGAGTGTCTCTCCAATGTCCATACAGACGTTGGAAAATCGTGTTTGTGCCCTTCCACACATCTGCACTAAAACCTACCCTCGTTTTTTCTGCAAAATTAACCCTTTCTGGCGTAAACCTCGGCAATATAGCCCTATTGGATTTAGCACATGGCGAGTTAGCCCTCCATTTTATTATTTTATAATTATACATGTCTCTCTAGGACATTGCTGGGTTCACTTTGGTGTTTGTATTCGGGGAGCGGCCAGTAGAACGACGGACCGTGCCTAACCTGAATTTGTCTTCGGACAGTTTATGGTATTTATTTCCCCTAACCAAGCCAGTGCCTCTGCCTCTGGACCCTGGAGACTGCATTTGAGTGTTCCTTTTGGTGTTTGTGAGTGTTTATGTATAATTATTAAATTTTAAAATTGAATACAAATTTATTGATAGTGAAAAAACGATTTATGATGCACCATACAGTGCTGAACAGTGTGTTCTTGCAGTAGTGGGAGGGGCCCAGCCCTCTGAACTATAAAGTCCAGGGGGACCACGCCCTCTACCACATTTCAGTAGAGTGAGTAAGAGACAGCAGTCATTCCAATCCGCCTGATGAGAACCTTGGGAAAGTTCGAAACGCGTCGCGAGAGTACCTGAATGACACAATACCGTAAAAATGAGTACAGCTGCCATCATTTTGAGTGGGGATGATGTTGAACAGCTCTGGAAAATTTTCTCTTCAGCCCATATAGGCGTTGAGTTGGTTCAGAAGGCCTCCATCATTGAGTGTCGTGATGTTGATGAGCCAAATTAATTTTTTCTCCGTCCACTGTGACGTTGAGTGTCTCTCCAATGTCCATACAGACGTTGGAAAATCGTGTTTGTGCCCTTCCACACATCTGCACTAAAACCTACCCTCGTTTTTTCTGCAAAATTAACCCTTTCTGGCGTAAACCTCGGCAATATAGCCCTATTGGATTTAGCACATGGCGAGTTAGCCCTCCATTTTATTATTTTATAATTATACATGTCTCTCTAGGACATTGCTGGGTTCACTTTGGTGTTTGTATTCGGGGAGCGGCCAGTAGAACGACGGACCGTGCCTAACCTGAATTTGTCTTCGGACAGTTTATGGTATTTATTTCCCCTAACCAAGCCAGTGCCTCTGCCTCTGGACCCTGGAGACTGCATTTGAGTGTTCCTTTTGGTGTTTGTGAGTGTTTATGTATAATTATTAAATTTTAAAATTGAATACAAATTTATTGATAGTGAAAAAACGATTTATGATGCACCATACAGTGCTGAACAGTGTGTTCTTGCAGTAGTGGGAGGGGCCCAGCCCTCTGAACTATAAAGTCCAGGGGGACCACGCCCTCTACCACATTTCAGTAGAGTGAGTAAGAGACAGCAGTCATTCCAATCCGCCTGATGAGAACCTTGGGAAAGTTCGAAACGCGTCGCGAGAGTACCTGAATGACACAATACCGTAAAAATGAGTACAGCTGCCATCATTTTGAGTGGGGATGATGTTGAACAGCTCTGGAAAATTTTCTCTTCAGCCCATATAGGCGTTGAGTTGGTTCAGAAGGCCTCCATCATTGAGTGTCGTGATGTTGATGAGCCAAATTAATTTTTTCTCCGTCCACTGTGACGTTGAGTGTCTCTCCAATGTCCATACAGACGTTGGAAAATCGTGTTTGTGCCCTTCCACACATCTGCACTAAAACCTACCCTCGTTTTTTCTGCAAAATTAACCCTTTCTGGCGTAAACCTCGGCAATATAGCCCTATTGGATTTAGCACATGGCGAGTTAGCCCTCCATTTTATTATTTTATAATTATACATGTCTCTCTAGGACATTGCTGGGTTCACTTTGGTGTTTGTATTCGGGGAGCGGCCAGTAGAACGACGGACCGTGCCTAACCTGAATTTGTCTTCGGACAGTTTATGGTATTTATTTCCCCTAACCAAGCCAGTGCCTCTGCCTCTGGACCCTGGAGACTGCATTTGAGTGTTCCTTTTGGTGTTTGTGAGTGTTTATGTATAATTATTAAATTTTAAAATTGAATACAAATTTATTGATAGTGAAAAAACGATTTATGATGCACCATACAGTGCTGAACAGTGTGTTCTTGCAGTAGTGGGAGGGGCCCAGCCCTCTGAACTATAAAGTCCAGGGGGACCACGCCCTCTACCACATTTCAGTAGAGTGAGTAAGAGACAGCAGTCATTCCAATCCGCCTGATGAGAACCTTGGGAAAGTTCGAAACGCGTCGCGAGAGTACCTGAATGACACAATACCGTAAAAATGAGTACAGCTGCCATCATTTTGAGTGGGGATGATGTTGAACAGCTCTGGAAAATTTTCTCTTCAGCCCATATAGGCGTTGAGTTGGTTCAGAAGGCCTCCATCATTGAGTGTCGTGATGTTGATGAGCCAAATTAATTTTTTCTCCGTCCACTGTGACGTTGAGTGTCTCTCCAATGTCCATACAGACGTTGGAAAATCGTGTTTGTGCCCTTCCACACATCTGCACTAAAACCTACCCTCGTTTTTTCTGCAAAATTAACCCTTTCTGGCGTAAACCTCGGCAATATAGCCCTATTGGATTTAGCACATGGCGAGTTAGCCCTCCATTTTATTATTTTATAATTATACATGTCTCTCTAGGACATTGCTGGGTTCACTTTGGTGTTTGTATTCGGGGAGCGGCCAGTAGAACGACGGACCGTGCCTAACCTGAATTTGTCTTCGGACAGTTTATGGTATTTATTTCCCCTAACCAAGCCAGTGCCTCTGCCTCTGGACCCTGGAGACTGCATTTGAGTGTTCCTTTTGGTGTTTGTGAGTGTTTATGTATAATTATTAAATTTTAAAATTGAATACAAATTTATTGATAGTGAAAAAACGATTTATGATGCACCATACAGTGCTGAACAGTGTGTTCTTGCAGTAGTGGGAGGGGCCCAGCCCTCTGAACTATAAAGTCCAGGGGGACCACGCCCTCTACCACATTTCAGTAGAGTGAGTAAGAGACAGCAGTCATTCCAATCCGCCTGATGAGAACCTTGGGAAAGTTCGAAACGCGTCGCGAGAGTACCTGAATGACACAATACCGTAAAAATGAGTACAGCTGCCATCATTTTGAGTGGGGATGATGTTGAACAGCTCTGGAAAATTTTCTCTTCAGCCCATATAGGCGTTGAGTTGGTTCAGAAGGCCTCCATCATTGAGTGTCGTGATGTTGATGAGCCAAATTAATTTTTTCTCCGTCCACTGTGACGTTGAGTGTCTCTCCAATGTCCATACAGACGTTGGAAAATCGTGTTTGTGCCCTTCCACACATCTGCACTAAAACCTACCCTCGTTTTTTCTGCAAAATTAACCCTTTCTGGCGTAAACCTCGGCAATATAGCCCTATTGGATTTAGCACATGGCGAGTTAGCCCTCCATTTTATTATTTTATAATTATACATGTCTCTCTAGGACATTGCTGGGTTCACTTTGGTGTTTGTATTCGGGGAGCGGCCAGTAGAACGACGGACCGTGCCTAACCTGAATTTGTCTTCGGACAGTTTATGGTATTTATTTCCCCTAACCAAGCCAGTGCCTCTGCCTCTGGACCCTGGAGACTGCATTTGAGTGTTCCTTTTGGTGTTTGTGAGTGTTTATGTATAATTATTAAATTTTAAAATTGAATACAAATTTATTGATAGTGAAAAAACGATTTATGATGCACCATACAGTGCTGAACAGTGTGTTCTTGCAGTAGTGGGAGGGGCCCAGCCCTCTGAACTATAAAGTCCAGGGGGACCACGCCCTCTACCACATTTCAGTAGAGTGAGTAAGAGACAGCAGTCATTCCAATCCGCCTGATGAGAACCTTGGGAAAGTTCGAAACGCGTCGCGAGAGTACCTGAATGACACAATACCGTAAAAATGAGTACAGCTGCCATCATTTTGAGTGGGGATGATGTTGAACAGCTCTGGAAAATTTTCTCTTCAGCCCATATAGGCGTTGAGTTGGTTCAGAAGGCCTCCATCATTGAGTGTCGTGATGTTGATGAGCCAAATTAATTTTTTCTCCGTCCACTGTGACGTTGAGTGTCTCTCCAATGTCCATACAGACGTTGGAAAATCGTGTTTGTGCCCTTCCACACATCTGCACTAAAACCTACCCTCGTTTTTTCTGCAAAATTAACCCTTTCTGGCGTAAACCTCGGCAATATAGCCCTATTGGATTTAGCACATGGCGAGTTAGCCCTCCATTTTATTATTTTATAATTATACATGTCTCTCTAGGACATTGCTGGGTTCACTTTGGTGTTTGTATTCGGGGAGCGGCCAGTAGAACGACGGACCGTGCCTAACCTGAATTTGTCTTCGGACAGTTTATGGTATTTATTTCCCCTAACCAAGCCAGTGCCTCTGCCTCTGGACCCTGGAGACTGCATTTGAGTGTTCCTTTTGGTGTTTGTGAGTGTTTATGTATAATTATTAAATTTTAAAATTGAATACAAATTTATTGATAGTGAAAAAACGATTTATGATGCACCATACAGTGCTGAACAGTGTGTTCTTGCAGTAGTGGGAGGGGCCCAGCCCTCTGAACTATAAAGTCCAGGGGGACCACGCCCTCTACCACATTTCAGTAGAGTGAGTAAGAGACAGCAGTCATTCCAATCCGCCTGATGAGAACCTTGGGAAAGTTCGAAACGCGTCGCGAGAGTACCTGAATGACACAATACCGTAAAAATGAGTACAGCTGCCATCATTTTGAGTGGGGATGATGTTGAACAGCTCTGGAAAATTTTCTCTTCAGCCCATATAGGCGTTGAGTTGGTTCAGAAGGCCTCCATCATTGAGTGTCGTGATGTTGATGAGCCAAATTAATTTTTTCTCCGTCCACTGTGACGTTGAGTGTCTCTCCAATGTCCATACAGACGTTGGAAAATCGTGTTTGTGCCCTTCCACACATCTGCACTAAAACCTACCCTCGTTTTTTCTGCAAAATTAACCCTTTCTGGCGTAAACCTCGGCAATATAGCCCTATTGGATTTAGCACATGGCGAGTTAGCCCTCCATTTTATTATTTTATAATTATACATGTCTCTCTAGGACATTGCTGGGTTCACTTTGGTGTTTGTATTCGGGGAGCGGCCAGTAGAACGACGGACCGTGCCTAACCTGAATTTGTCTTCGGACAGTTTATGGTATTTATTTCCCCTAACCAAGCCAGTGCCTCTGCCTCTGGACCCTGGAGACTGCATTTGAGTGTTCCTTTTGGTGTTTGTGAGTGTTTATGTATAATTATTAAATTTTAAAATTGAATACAAATTTATTGATAGTGAAAAAACGATTTATGATGCACCATACAGTGCTGAACAGTGTGTTCTTGCAGTAGTGGGAGGGGCCCAGCCCTCTGAACTATAAAGTCCAGGGGGACCACGCCCTCTACCACATTTCAGTAGAGTGAGTAAGAGACAGCAGTCATTCCAATCCGCCTGATGAGAACCTTGGGAAAGTTCGAAACGCGTCGCGAGAGTACCTGAATGACACAATACCGTAAAAATGAGTACAGCTGCCATCATTTTGAGTGGGGATGATGTTGAACAGCTCTGGAAAATTTTCTCTTCAGCCCATATAGGCGTTGAGTTGGTTCAGAAGGCCTCCATCATTGAGTGTCGTGATGTTGATGAGCCAAATTAATTTTTTCTCCGTCCACTGTGACGTTGAGTGTCTCTCCAATGTCCATACAGACGTTGGAAAATCGTGTTTGTGCCCTTCCACACATCTGCACTAAAACCTACCCTCGTTTTTTCTGCAAAATTAACCCTTTCTGGCGTAAACCTCGGCAATATAGCCCTATTGGATTTAGCACATGGCGAGTTAGCCCTCCATTTTATTATTTTATAATTATACATGTCTCTCTAGGACATTGCTGGGTTCACTTTGGTGTTTGTATTCGGGGAGCGGCCAGTAGAACGACGGACCGTGCCTAACCTGAATTTGTCTTCGGACAGTTTATGGTATTTATTTCCCCTAACCCTAACCCTAACCCAGGAGCCGGGGAACCCACCAGAATCTAACCCTACCCCTCATAGCCCTCAGATGACTGAACAGGAAGTCATAATGTTCCCCTTTCCACCAGTGTCTACCCCGATTACCTTTTCGGATCATTCCCAACACAGCGGTACAGGACTTCCGGATGACCCGCCAACCCCGATTAAGCCGCCTTCACCACTTACTCGGTTCCTTCAGGGATTCGACCCGCGAGCGATCCCGCTCCAACAACCGGGCTTAGACTCAGGGGTAGAACAGGGTGAACATAGCGACCAGCGACTCGCACGATCTCCTGTGTTGCAGATACCGATAACAGACACAAACACAATAGAGCCCCTAATGATTAGTAGCCCATCCTCCACTTCCTCATACAAACCTTTCCGACACATAAACACAAATAGGAAAACGGTGGATTGGAACCTTACCCTAAAAAAGAAAATCGTCATCATTGGGGACTCAAACGTCTCGAGGTTCCCTAGACATGACGACCCTGACCTCCAAGTAGAAAGCTACCCAGGCGCTAAGTTCCAACACGCGTGTTGTCTGTTGGAAAAGGCAGCATTGACGAGAGTGCCAGAGAAACTGATACTTTCTTTCGGTATCAACAATCGGAAACAGAGGTACAGAATATCTGCCATCACAGAGATACAAAAGGCCTACAAAATGGCGAACAAAATCTTACCTCAGACAGAAGTAGTGGTCCCTCTGATCAATTTCTCAAGGACTTTGCCGCAGGTTGAGCAGGATATGGTTGAACAGATGAATAATTTTATTAAAAATAACCTTAACTTTATCCCTCTGTTGGCATCCACGCATTTCCACGTTGAGAAGGACGGAACCCATTGGAGACCGGCTACGGCGAGGGCTCTTCTCACACATTGGGCTTCCCATTTAAACTTTTGAATCTGAAAAACCCAATATGGGGGACACACAAACTCATCGTCAATTTGTCTAAATCCTTTGTTCTAACCAAGGACCAAACCTCAGTCCTTCAGAAAGGCCTCTCTTATATACCCACCCCATCTAGTTGTCACAAGAAGGAGTTGTTAGCAGATTTGCAGGCGTACCACCGCAGACTCAAGCTCGAGGTATTTTTTGAGGGCAAAAAGAGCCACAATACCAAAGTTCCGTTTACTCACCCTTCAGGTTGGGAACCCACGCTGTCCAGCCTACCAAAAGAGATAGGGAAAATCATCAGAGCAGACAATTTTGCTTTTAAAAAACTACACTGGGGGTTAGGGAATACACACAATTTGACCATTGGGGAAAAGAGAGCACTAAAAGAGTTAGGCCAAAATCAGTCCATAGTTATCAAACCAGCCGATAAAGGTAACGCTACAGTCCTTATGGACAGGACACAATATGTTGAGGAAGGTCTGAGACAGCTCTCCATCACTGAGCATTATCGTCCACTGGATGGGCCCGTCTACGTTGACACTGTGAGAGAGATAGAGGAAATTTTGAGTGATATGTATTCAAAGAAAATCATATGTGCAAAACAAAGAGAATACCTGATGGGGGAGGGTCCGCCACGACCCAGAAGACTATACCTGTTGCCGAAAATCCACAAAGAACCTGGGAAGTGGAGTGTCCCTTTTGAGGTCCCACCGGGGAGACCCATCGTTTCGGACTGCAACAGTGAAACATATTGCACAGCAGAATTCATTGAGCACTTCCTCAACCCTCTATCCACCAGGCATCCAAGTTACCTGAGGGATACATACGATTTCATCGATAAAATTGGCAAACTAAAAATACCACAAAATTCGTTGCTATTCACAATTGACATTGACAGCCTTTACACTAATATTGACACACCAATTGGCCTTAAAGCAGTGAAGAAATTCATGCTCAAGTACCCGGATCCTCACAGACCGGATGAACATCTATTAAAACTTTTGGAGATAAATCTGACTAAAAATGATTTTGAGTTCGAGTCCAAATTTTACTTACAGATTAAAGGTACGGCCATGGGGAAAAAGTTTGCCCCTTCGTATGCGAATATTTTCATGGCAGATTGGGAGCAAACGGCTCTATCCACCTCTGCCCTGAAACCATTGGCTTACTTCAGATACTTGGACGATATTTGGGGTGTTTGGACCCATTCTGAGGATGAATTTCTCGCCTTCATTGCACATCTGAACGCACATCAGGAATCGATCAAGGTCAAATACACGGTGGATAGGTCAGAGGTCAACTTCCTAGATGTCGTCTCATATAAAGGACCTAAATTTGTTGAGACGGGACAGCTAGACTTTAGGGTCTATTTCAAAGACACTGACACACACTCATTATTGCATAGAGACAGCTTCCACCCGAAACACACCTTTACGGGAATTATTAAATCACAGCTCCTTAGGTTTAAGAGGATCTGCTCGCAGCCTTCATCCTTTCTCCTGGCCAGGAACATCCTCTTCCAGGCCCTCAGAAACCGTGGGTACAGCAGATCGTTCCTTAGAAAAATTGGTAAAACCTTTGACAGAACAAAAAAACAGTCCGAGGTGGAAACGCGTACAAGGTTTAAAATTATCCCACTTACGGCACTTTTCTCCAAACAATGCGTCTCTCTCAACCGGTCCGTTAGGGAGAATTTCTTGAAGTTCCTCGAACCCACCCCCTTCCTGCAACACCATAGGCCCATCGCAGCGTACAAGCGTAACCCGAATTTGAAAGACAGACTGGTACACAGCAAACTACGCACAACAGCTCCACTGGGCAGGGTGGGTCGTTGTAAATACTTCATAAAAAAACAATGGGTAATGAGCAGGTTCAACAAAAAAATCTTCAAAATACCCAGACCCCTGACGCATGATACAAAAAACTGTATTTACCTTGCTTTTTGTTCAAAATGTCGGAAACAATATGTAGGTCAGACCAAAAACGAGCTCAGGGTCAGAGCCTATCAGCATGCGCACAATATCATGCATAAAATTGATAAACGACGACATTTGGTTGAGCATTTTCTGACCCACGGTCTACCTGCACTTAGGGTCACGTGTCTCCAGGCGAATCCGGCTTGGTCCCTGAAAGAGAGGCTCAGAGCCGAGAGCGTCTGGATCAAACGCCTGGACACAGTGTTCCCTAGAGGCTTAAATGAAGCCTAAAAATTGTCTCCCCCTCCATCTTTATATTCCCTCTCTCTCTGTTTCAACTTTAGTACAATTGTGCAAAGCAGTACATCTTGGAACGGCCATACACAACACAACTAACACCTACCATTAGTAACCCCTGATTATTTACACCTGTTAAGGATTAACCTACATTAGCCAACCCACGAAAACCTACCCCACTTACCTGTGATCCTGGTCTGATTAGCCCTCTACAGGACACACCATCTGTTAGCAGCCCGTCTGGATAGAGCCCTCAGTGGCTACCCTGGCCCTGCTAAAAAATAAACTTAAAATCCAATAAACAACAATAACCATCATTTGATTCACACATCACCCAACCCACTAAAACCTACCCCACTTACCTGTGAGAGCAGCCCGCCAGGATAGAGCCCCTAATGGCTACCCTGGCCCTGTTTGAAAAATGAAAATAATATCCTATAAACAACAATAAACATCATTGATTTACACACCAGCCAACCCACTAAAATCTACCCCACTTACCTGTGAGAGCAGCCCGGCAGGAAAGAGCCCCTAATGGCTACCCTGACCCTGTTAAAAAATTAAAATATTGAAATTAAAATCCAATAAACAACAATAACCATCATTGGGTTTACACACCGGCCAACCCACTAAAACCTACCCCACTTACCTGTGATCCTGGGCTGATGAGCCCTCTGCAGGGTACACCATCCGTGAGCAGCCTGGTAGGACCCAGACCTCAAGGGCTACAATTGTCCTGTTAGAGAATAAAAATAAAATTTAATAAACAAAAATAACCATCATTTCACTTACAAATTCAACAATACTTACCACACTTTCTTGGAATCCGATTCTGGTCAGTCCGCCAACACGGCCCTGTAAGAGAAATGGTAAAACAGAGACAACAATTCACAGGTATGCAAGAATTACATATGTCCGGATTAAAAACCTTTACATTGAAACACAATTAGGATGATAGAACAGGAGACAGTTTGGGTAGGTTGTGGTAGTTGTGGTCACTAACATTATAATGACTATTATTATCATCATTGTATTATATTATATATTATATACATACCAGTATTGGAGAGACAACCACACAGTTGTGGGGATTCTTTGGTCACTGCCTTTTTACGATTCCTTCCTGGACGTCGGGCCACCTTTAGTGGTCAGTAGAAGGTGGGCCAGTGCCTAACCATTTCTGGGGCCTTCGGGCCCCAGATCTTGGATTATTTTTCCCCTAACCTAACCCTAACCCTAACCCTAACCCTAACCTAACCCTAACAGACGTTGGAAAATCGTGTTTGTGCCCTTCCACACATCTGCACTAAAACCTACCCTCGTTTTTTCTGCAAAATTAACCCTTTCTGGCGTAAACCTCGGCAATATAGCCCTATTGGATTTAGCACATGGCGAGTTAGCCCTCCATTTTATTATTTTATAATTATACATGTCTCTCTAGGACATTGCTGGGTTCACTTTGGTGTTTGTATTCGGGGAGCGGCCAGTAGAACGACGGACCGTGCCTAACCTGAATTTGTCTTCGGACAGTTTATGGTATTTATTTCCCCTAACCAAGCCAGTGCCTCTGCCTCTGGACCCTGGAGACTGCATTTGAGTGTTCCTTTTGGTGTTTGTGAGTGTTTATGTATAATTATTAAATTTTAAAATTGAATACAAATTTATTGATAGTGAAAAAACGATTTATGATGCACCATACAGTGCTGAACAGTGTGTTCTTGCAGTAGTGGGAGGGGCCCAGCCCTCTGAACTATAAAGTCCAGGGGGACCACGCCCTCTACCACATTTCAGTAGAGCGAGTAAGAGACAGCAGTCATTCCAATCCGCCTGATGAGAACCTTGGGAAAGTTCGAAACGCGTCGCGAGAGTACCTGAATGACACAATACCGTAAAAATGAGTACAGCTGCCATCATTTTGAGTGGGGATGATGTTGAACAGCTCTGGAAAATTTTCTCTTCAGCCCATATAGGCGTTGAGTTGGTTCAGAAGGCCTCCATCATTGAGTGTCGTGATGTTGATGAGCCAAATTAATTTTTTCTCCGTCCACTGTGACGTTGAGTGTCTCTCCAATGTCCATACAGACGTTGGAAAATCGTGTTTGTGCCCTTCCACACATCTGCACTAAAACCTACCCTCGTTTTTTCTGCAAAATTAACCCTTTCTGGCGTAAACCTCGGCAATATAGCCCTATTGGATTTAGCACATGGCGAGTTAGCCCTCCATTTTATTATTTTATAATTATACATGTCTCTCTAGGACATTGCTGGGTTCACTTTGGTGTTTGTATTCGGGGAGCGGCCAGTAGAACGACGGACCGTGCCTAACCTGAATTTGTCTTCGGACAGTTTATGGTATTTATTTCCCCTAACCAAGCCAGTGCCTCTGCCTCTGGACCCTGGAGACTGCATTTGAGTGTTCCTTTTGGTGTTTGTGAGTGTTTATGTATAATTATTAAATTTTAAAATTGAATACAAATTTATTGATAGTGAAAAAACGATTTATGATGCACCATACAGTGCTGAACAGTGTGTTCTTGCAGTAGTGGGAGGGGCCCAGCCCTCTGAACTATAAAGTCCAGGGGGACCACGCCCTCTACCACATTTCAGTAGAGCGAGTAAGAGACAGCAGTCATTCCAATCCGCCTGATGAGAACCTTGGGAAAGTTCGAAACGCGTCGCGAGAGTACCTGAATGACACAATACCGTAAAAATGAGTACAGCTGCCATCATTTTGAGTGGGGATGATGTTGAACAGCTCTGGAAAATTTTCTCTTCAGCCCATATAGGCGTTGAGTTGGTTCAGAAGGCCTCCATCATTGAGTGTCGTGATGTTGATGAGCCAAATTAATTTTTTCTCCGTCCACTGTGACGTTGAGTGTCTCTCCAATGTCCATACAGACGTTGGAAAATCGTGTTTGTGCCCTTCCACACATCTGCACTAAAACCTACCCTCGTTTTTTCTGCAAAATTAACCCTTTCTGGCGTAAACCTCGGCAATATAGCCCTATTGGATTTAGCACATGGCGAGTTAGCCCTCCATTTTATTATTTTATAATTATACATGTCTCTCTAGGACATTGCTGGGTTCACTTTGGTGTTTGTATTCGGGGAGCGGCCAGTAGAACGACGGACCGTGCCTAACCTGAATTTGTCTTCGGACAGTTTATGGTATTTATTTCCCCTAACCAAGCCAGTGCCTCTGCCTCTGGACCCTGGAGACTGCATTTGAGTGTTCCTTTTGGTGTTTGTGAGTGTTTATGTATAATTATTAAATTTTAAAATTGAATACAAATTTATTGATAGTGAAAAAACGATTTATGATGCACCATACAGTGCTGAACAGTGTGTTCTTGCAGTAGTGGGAGGGGCCCAGCCCTCTGAACTATAAAGTCCAGGGGGACCACGCCCTCTACCACATTTCAGTAGAGCGAGTAAGAGACAGCAGTCATTCCAATCCGCCTGATGAGAACCTTGGGAAAGTTCGAAACGCGTCGCGAGAGTACCTGAATGACACAATACCGTAAAAATGAGTACAGCTGCCATCATTTTGAGTGGGGATGATGTTGAACAGCTCTGGAAAATTTTCTCTTCAGCCCATATAGGCGTTGAGTTGGTTCAGAAGGCCTCCATCATTGAGTGTCGTGATGTTGATGAGCCAAATTAATTTTTTCTCCGTCCACTGTGACGTTGAGTGTCTCTCCAATGTCCATACAGACGTTGGAAAATCGTGTTTGTGCCCTTCCACACATCTGCACTAAAACCTACCCTCGTTTTTTCTGCAAAATTAACCCTTTCTGGCGTAAACCTCGGCAATATAGCCCTATTGGATTTAGCACATGGCGAGTTAGCCCTCCATTTTATTATTTTATAATTATACATGTCTCTCTAGGACATTGCTGGGTTCACTTTGGTGTTTGTATTCGGGGAGCGGCCAGTAGAACGACGGACCGTGCCTAACCTGAATTTGTCTTCGGACAGTTTATGGTATTTATTTCCCCTAACCAAGCCAGTGCCTCTGCCTCTGGACCCTGGAGACTGCATTTGAGTGTTCCTTTTGGTGTTTGTGAGTGTTTATGTATAATTATTAAATTTTAAAATTGAATACAAATTTATTGATAGTGAAAAAACGATTTATGATGCACCATACAGTGCTGAACAGTGTGTTCTTGCAGTAGTGGGAGGGGCCCAGCCCTCTGAACTATAAAGTCCAGGGGGACCACGCCCTCTACCACATTTCAGTAGAGTGAGTAAGAGACAGCAGTCATTCCAATCCGCCTGATGAGAACCTTGGGAAAGTTCGAAACGCGTCGCGAGAGTACCTGAATGACACAATACCGTAAAAATGAGTACAGCTGCCATCATTTTGAGTGGGGATGATGTTGAACAGCTCTGGAAAATTTTCTCTTCAGCCCATATAGGCGTTGAGTTGGTTCAGAAGGCCTCCATCATTGAGTGTCGTGATGTTGATGAGCCAAATTAATTTTTTCTCCGTCCACTGTGACGTTGAGTGTCTCTCCAATGTCCATACAGACGTTGGAAAATCGTGTTTGTGCCCTTCCACACATCTGCACTAAAACCTACCCTCGTTTTTTCTGCAAAATTAACCCTTTCTGGCGTAAACCTCGGCAATATAGCCCTATTGGATTTAGCACATGGCGAGTTAGCCCTCCATTTTATTATTTTATAATTATACATGTCTCTCTAGGACATTGCTGGGTTCACTTTGGTGTTTGTATTCGGGGAGCGGCCAGTAGAACGACGGACCGTGCCTAACCTGAATTTGTCTTCGGACAGTTTATGGTATTTATTTCCCCTAACCAAGCCAGTGCCTCTGCCTCTGGACCCTGGAGACTGCATTTGAGTGTTCCTTTTGGTGTTTGTGAGTGTTTATGTATAATTATTAAATTTTAAAATTGAATACAAATTTATTGATAGTGAAAAAACGATTTATGATGCACCATACAGTGCTGAACAGTGTGTTCTTGCAGTAGTGGGAGGGGCCCAGCCCTCTGAACTATAAAGTCCAGGGGGACCACGCCCTCTACCACATTTCAGTAGAGTGAGTAAGAGACAGCAGTCATTCCAATCCGCCTGATGAGAACCTTGGGAAAGTTCGAAACGCGTCGCGAGAGTACCTGAATGACACAATACCGTAAAAATGAGTACAGCTGCCATCATTTTGAGTGGGGATGATGTTGAACAGCTCTGGAAAATTTTCTCTTCAGCCCATATAGGCGTTGAGTTGGTTCAGAAGGCCTCCATCATTGAGTGTCGTGATGTTGATGAGCCAAATTAATTTTTTCTCCGTCCACTGTGACGTTGAGTGTCTCTCCAATGTCCATACAGACGTTGGAAAATCGTGTTTGTGCCCTTCCACACATCTGCACTAAAACCTACCCTCGTTTTTTCTGCAAAATTAACCCTTTCTGGCGTAAACCTCGGCAATATAGCCCTATTGGATTTAGCACATGGCGAGTTAGCCCTCCATTTTATTATTTTATAATTATACATGTCTCTCTAGGACATTGCTGGGTTCACTTTGGTGTTTGTATTCGGGGAGCGGCCAGTAGAACGACGGACCGTGCCTAACCTGAATTTGTCTTCGGACAGTTTATGGTATTTATTTCCCCTAACCAAGCCAGTGCCTCTGCCTCTGGACCCTGGAGACTGCATTTGAGTGTTCCTTTTGGTGTTTGTGAGTGTTTATGTATAATTATTAAATTTTAAAATTGAATACAAATTTATTGATAGTGAAAAAACGATTTATGATGCACCATACAGTGCTGAACAGTGTGTTCTTGCAGTAGTGGGAGGGGCCCAGCCCTCTGAACTATAAAGTCCAGGGGGACCACGCCCTCTACCACATTTCAGTAGAGTGAGTAAGAGACAGCAGTCATTCCAATCCGCCTGATGAGAACCTTGGGAAAGTTCGAAACGCGTCGCGAGAGTACCTGAATGACACAATACCGTAAAAATGAGTACAGCTGCCATCATTTTGAGTGGGGATGATGTTGAACAGCTCTGGAAAATTTTCTCTTCAGCCCATATAGGCGTTGAGTTGGTTCAGAAGGCCTCCATCATTGAGTGTCGTGATGTTGATGAGCCAAATTAATTTTTTCTCCGTCCACTGTGACGTTGAGTGTCTCTCCAATGTCCATACAGACGTTGGAAAATCGTGTTTGTGCCCTTCCACACATCTGCACTAAAACCTACCCTCGTTTTTTCTGCAAAATTAACCCTTTCTGGCGTAAACCTCGGCAATATAGCCCTATTGGATTTAGCACATGGCGAGTTAGCCCTCCATTTTATTATTTTATAATTATACATGTCTCTCTAGGACATTGCTGGGTTCACTTTGGTGTTTGTATTCGGGGAGCGGCCAGTAGAACGACGGACCGTGCCTAACCTGAATTTGTCTTCGGACAGTTTATGGTATTTATTTCCCCTAACCAAGCCAGTGCCTCTGCCTCTGGACCCTGGAGACTGCATTTGAGTGTTCCTTTTGGTGTTTGTGAGTGTTTATGTATAATTATTAAATTTTAAAATTGAATACAAATTTATTGATAGTGAAAAAACGATTTATGATGCACCATACAGTGCTGAACAGTGTGTTCTTGCAGTAGTGGGAGGGGCCCAGCCCTCTGAACTATAAAGTCCAGGGGGACCACGCCCTCTACCACATTTCAGTAGAGTGAGTAAGAGACAGCAGTCATTCCAATCCGCCTGATGAGAACCTTGGGAAAGTTCGAAACGCGTCGCGAGAGTACCTGAATGACACAATACCGTAAAAATGAGTACAGCTGCCATCATTTTGAGTGGGGATGATGTTGAACAGCTCTGGAAAATTTTCTCTTCAGCCCATATAGGCGTTGAGTTGGTTCAGAAGGCCTCCATCATTGAGTGTCGTGATGTTGATGAGCCAAATTAATTTTTTCTCCGTCCACTGTGACGTTGAGTGTCTCTCCAATGTCCATACAGACGTTGGAAAATCGTGTTTGTGCCCTTCCACACATCTGCACTAAAACCTACCCTCGTTTTTTCTGCAAAATTAACCCTTTCTGGCGTAAACCTCGGCAATATAGCCCTATTGGATTTAGCACATGGCGAGTTAGCCCTCCATTTTATTATTTTATAATTATACATGTCTCTCTAGGACATTGCTGGGTTCACTTTGGTGTTTGTATTCGGGGAGCGGCCAGTAGAACGACGGACCGTGCCTAACCTGAATTTGTCTTCGGACAGTTTATGGTATTTATTTCCCCTAACCAAGCCAGTGCCTCTGCCTCTGGACCCTGGAGACTGCATTTGAGTGTTCCTTTTGGTGTTTGTGAGTGTTTATGTATAATTATTAAATTTTAAAATTGAATACAAATTTATTGATAGTGAAAAAACGATTTATGATGCACCATACAGTGCTGAACAGTGTGTTCTTGCAGTAGTGGGAGGGGCCCAGCCCTCTGAACTATAAAGTCCAGGGGGACCACGCCCTCTACCACATTTCAGTAGAGTGAGTAAGAGACAGCAGTCATTCCAATCCGCCTGATGAGAACCTTGGGAAAGTTCGAAACGCGTCGCGAGAGTACCTGAATGACACAATACCGTAAAAATGAGTACAGCTGCCATCATTTTGAGTGGGGATGATGTTGAACAGCTCTGGAAAATTTTCTCTTCAGCCCATATAGGCGTTGAGTTGGTTCAGAAGGCCTCCATCATTGAGTGTCGTGATGTTGATGAGCCAAATTAATTTTTTCTCCGTCCACTGTGACGTTGAGTGTCTCTCCAATGTCCATACAGACGTTGGAAAATCGTGTTTGTGCCCTTCCACACATCTGCACTAAAACCTACCCTCGTTTTTTCTGCAAAATTAACCCTTTCTGGCGTAAACCTCGGCAATATAGCCCTATTGGATTTAGCACATGGCGAGTTAGCCCTCCATTTTATTATTTTATAATTATACATGTCTCTCTAGGACATTGCTGGGTTCACTTTGGTGTTTGTATTCGGGGAGCGGCCAGTAGAACGACGGACCGTGCCTAACCTGAATTTGTCTTCGGACAGTTTATGGTATTTATTTCCCCTAACCAAGCCAGTGCCTCTGCCTCTGGACCCTGGAGACTGCATTTGAGTGTTCCTTTTGGTGTTTGTGAGTGTTTATGTATAATTATTAAATTTTAAAATTGAATACAAATTTATTGATAGTGAAAAAACGATTTATGATGCACCATACAGTGCTGAACAGTGTGTTCTTGCAGTAGTGGGAGGGGCCCAGCCCTCTGAACTATAAAGTCCAGGGGGACCACGCCCTCTACCACATTTCAGTAGAGTGAGTAAGAGACAGCAGTCATTCCAATCCGCCTGATGAGAACCTTGGGAAAGTTCGAAACGCGTCGCGAGAGTACCTGAATGACACAATACCGTAAAAATGAGTACAGCTGCCATCATTTTGAGTGGGGATGATGTTGAACAGCTCTGGAAAATTTTCTCTTCAGCCCATATAGGCGTTGAGTTGGTTCAGAAGGCCTCCATCATTGAGTGTCGTGATGTTGATGAGCCAAATTAATTTTTTCTCCGTCCACTGTGACGTTGAGTGTCTCTCCAATGTCCATACAGACGTTGGAAAATCGTGTTTGTGCCCTTCCACACATCTGCACTAAAACCTACCCTCGTTTTTTCTGCAAAATTAACCCTTTCTGGCGTAAACCTCGGCAATATAGCCCTATTGGATTTAGCACATGGCGAGTTAGCCCTCCATTTTATTATTTTATAATTATACATGTCTCTCTAGGACATTGCTGGGTTCACTTTGGTGTTTGTATTCGGGGAGCGGCCAGTAGAACGACGGACCGTGCCTAACCTGAATTTGTCTTCGGACAGTTTATGGTATTTATTTCCCCTAACCTAATCGTGTTTGTGCCCTTCCACACATCTGCACTAAAACCTACCCTCGTTTTTTCTGCAAAATTAACCCTTTCTGGCGTAAACCTCGGCAATATAGCCCTATTGGATTTAGCACATGGCGAGTTAGCCCTCCATTTTTATTATTTTATAATTATACATGTCTCTCTAGGACATTGCTGGGTTCACTTTGGTGTTTGTATTCGGGGAGCGGCCAGTAGAACGACGGACCGTGCCTAACCTGAATTTGTCTTCGGACAGTTTATGGTATTTATTTCCCCTAACCAAGCCAGTGCCTCTGCCTCTGGACCCTGGAGACTGCATTTGAGTGTTCCTTTTGGTGTTTGTGAGTGTTTATGTATAATTATTAAATTTTAAAATTGAATACAAATTTATTGATAGTGAAAAAACGATTTATGATGCACCATACAGTGCTGAACAGTGTGTTCTTGCAGTAGTGGGAGGGGCCCAGCCCTCTGAACTATAAAGTCCAGGGGGACCACGCCCTCTACCACATTTCAGTAGAGCGAGTAAGAGACAGCAGTCATTCCAATCCGCCTGATGAGAACCTTGGGAAAGTTCGAAACGCGTCGCGAGAGTACCTGAATGACACAATACCGTAAAAATGAGTACAGCTGCCATCATTTTGAGTGGGGATGATGTTGAACAGCTCTGGAAAATTTTCTCTTCAGCCCATATAGGCGTTGAGTTGGTTCAGAAGGCCTCCATCATTGAGTGTCGTGATGTTGATGAGCCAAATTAATTTTTTCTCCGTCCACTGTGACGTTGAGTGTCTCTCCAATGTCCATACAGACGTTGGAAAATCGTGTTTGTGCCCTTCCACACATCTGCACTAAAACCTACCCTCGTTTTTTCTGCAAAATTAACCCTTTCTGGCGTAAACCTCGGCAATATAGCCCTATTGGATTTAGCACATGGCGAGTTAGCCCTCCATTTTTATTATTTTATAATTATACATGTCTCTCTAGGACATTGCTGGGTTCACTTTGGTGTTTGTATTCGGGGAGCGGCCAGTAGAACGACGGACCGTGCCTAACCTGAATTTGTCTTCGGACAGTTTATGGTATTTATTTCCCCTAACCCTAACCTAACCTAACCCTAACCCTACCCTAACCCTAACCCTAACCCTAACCCTAACCCTAACCCACTCTATCTAACTGGATGACCAGGAGGGGTCGTCCGGGGGAAGGCGTTGCTTTTCAAAAACCTAACCCTAACCCTAACCCAGGAGCCGGGGAACCCACCAGAATCTAACCCTACCCCTCATAGCCCTCAGATGACTGAACAGGAAGTCATAATGTTCCCCTTTCCACCAGTGTCTACCCCGATTACCTTTTCGGATCATTCCCAACACAGCGGTACAGGACTTCCGGATGACCCGCCAACCCCGATTAAGCCGCCTTCACCACTTACTCGGTTCCTTCAGGGATTCGACCCGCGAGCGATCCCGCTCCAACAACCGGGCTTAGACTCAGGGGTAGAACAGGGTGAACATAGCGACCAGCGACTCGCACGATCTCCTGTGTTGCAGATACCGATAACAGACACAAACACAATAGAGCCCCTAATGATTAGTAGCCCATCCTCCACTTCCTCATACAAACCTTTCCGACACATAAACACAAATAGGAAAACGGTGGATTGGAACCTTACCCTAAAAAAGAAAATCGTCATCATTGGGGACTCAAACGTCTCGAGGTTCCCTAGACATGACGACCCTGACCTCCAAGTAGAAAGCTACCCAGGCGCTAAGTTCCAACACGCGTGTTGTCTGTTGGAAAAGGCAGCATTGACGAGAGTGCCAGAGAAACTGATACTTTCTTTCGGTATCAACAATCGGAAACAGAGGTACAGAATATCTGCCATCACAGAGATACAAAAGGCCTACAAAATGGCGAACAAAATCTTACCTCAGACAGAAGTAGTGGTCCCTCTGATCAATTTCTCAAGGACTTTGCCGCAGGTTGAGCAGGATATGGTTGAACAGATGAATAATTTTATTAAAAATAACCTTAACTTTATCCCTCTGTTGGCATCCACGCATTTCCACGTTGAGAAGGACGGAACCCATTGGAGACCGGCTACGGCGAGGGCTCTTCTCACACATTGGGCTTCCCATTTAAACTTTTGAATCTGAAAAACCCAATATGGGGGACACACAAACTCATCGTCAATTTGTCTAAATCCTTTGTTCTAACCAAGGACCAAACCTCAGTCCTTCAGAAAGGCCTCTCTTATATACCCACCCCATCTAGTTGTCACAAGAAGGAGTTGTTAGCAGATTTGCAGGCGTACCACCGCAGACTCAAGCTCGAGGTATTTTTTGAGGGCAAAAAGAGCCACAATACCAAAGTTCCGTTTACTCACCCTTCAGGTTGGGAACCCACGCTGTCCAGCCTACCAAAAGAGATAGGGAAAATCATCAGAGCAGACAATTTTGCTTTTAAAAAACTACACTGGGGGTTAGGGAATACACACAATTTGACCATTGGGGAAAAGAGAGCACTAAAAGAGTTAGGCCAAAATCAGTCCATAGTTATCAAACCAGCCGATAAAGGTAACGCTACAGTCCTTATGGACAGGACACAATATGTTGAGGAAGGTCTGAGACAGCTCTCCATCACTGAGCATTATCGTCCACTGGATGGGCCCGTCTACGTTGACACTGTGAGAGAGATAGAGGAAATTTTGAGTGATATGTATTCAAAGAAAATCATATGTGCAAAACAAAGAGAATACCTGATGGGGGAGGGTCCGCCACGACCCAGAAGACTATACCTGTTGCCGAAAATCCACAAAGAACCTGGGAAGTGGAGTGTCCCTTTTGAGGTCCCACCGGGGAGACCCATCGTTTCGGACTGCAACAGTGAAACATATTGCACAGCAGAATTCATTGAGCACTTCCTCAACCCTCTATCCACCAGGCATCCAAGTTACCTGAGGGATACATACGATTTCATCGATAAAATTGGCAAACTAAAAATACCACAAAATTCGTTGCTATTCACAATTGACATTGACAGCCTTTACACTAATATTGACACACCAATTGGCCTTAAAGCAGTGAAGAAATTCATGCTCAAGTACCCGGATCCTCACAGACCGGATGAACATCTATTAAAACTTTTGGAGATAAATCTGACTAAAAATGATTTTGAGTTCGAGTCCAAATTTTACTTACAGATTAAAGGTACGGCCATGGGGAAAAAGTTTGCCCCTTCGTATGCGAATATTTTCATGGCAGATTGGGAGCAAACGGCTCTATCCACCTCTGCCCTGAAACCATTGGCTTACTTCAGATACTTGGACGATATTTGGGGTGTTTGGACCCATTCTGAGGATGAATTTCTCGCCTTCATTGCACATCTGAACGCACATCAGGAATCGATCAAGGTCAAATACACGGTGGATAGGTCAGAGGTCAACTTCCTAGATGTCGTCTCATATAAAGGACCTAAATTTGTTGAGACGGGACAGCTAGACTTTAGGGTCTATTTCAAAGACACTGACACACACTCATTATTGCATAGAGACAGCTTCCACCCGAAACACACCTTTACGGGAATTATTAAATCACAGCTCCTTAGGTTTAAGAGGATCTGCTCGCAGCCTTCATCCTTTCTCCTGGCCAGGAACATCCTCTTCCAGGCCCTCAGAAACCGTGGGTACAGCAGATCGTTCCTTAGAAAAATTGGTAAAACCTTTGACAGAACAAAAAAACAGTCCGAGGTGGAAACGCGTACAAGGTTTAAAATTATCCCACTTACGGCACTTTTCTCCAAACAATGCGTCTCTCTCAACCGGTCCGTTAGGGAGAATTTCTTGAAGTTCCTCGAACCCACCCCCTTCCTGCAACACCATAGGCCCATCGCAGCGTACAAGCGTAACCCGAATTTGAAAGACAGACTGGTACACAGCAAACTACGCACAACAGCTCCACTGGGCAGGGTGGGTCGTTGTAAATACTTCATAAAAAAACAATGGGTAATGAGCAGGTTCAACAAAAAAATCTTCAAAATACCCAGACCCCTGACGCATGATACAAAAAACTGTATTTACCTTGCTTTTTGTTCAAAATGTCGGAAACAATATGTAGGTCAGACCAAAAACGAGCTCAGGGTCAGAGCCTATCAGCATGCGCACAATATCATGCATAAAATTGATAAACGACGACATTTGGTTGAGCATTTTCTGACCCACGGTCTACCTGCACTTAGGGTCACGTGTCTCCAGGCGAATCCGGCTTGGTCCCTGAAAGAGAGGCTCAGAGCCGAGAGCGTCTGGATCAAACGCCTGGACACAGTGTTCCCTAGAGGCTTAAATGAAGCCTAAAAATTGTCTCCCCCTCCATCTTTATATTCCCTCTCTCTCTGTTTCAACTTTAGTACAATTGTGCAAAGCAGTACATCTTGGAACGGCCATACACAACACAACTAACACCTACCATTAGTAACCCCTGATTATTTACACCTGTTAAGGATTAACCTACATTAGCCAACCCACGAAAACCTACCCCACTTACCTGTGATCCTGGTCTGATTAGCCCTCTACAGGACACACCATCTGTTAGCAGCCCGTCTGGATAGAGCCCTCAGTGGCTACCCTGGCCCTGCTAAAAAATAAACTTAAAATCCAATAAACAACAATAACCATCATTTGATTCACACATCACCCAACCCACTAAAACCTACCCCACTTACCTGTGAGAGCAGCCCGCCAGGATAGAGCCCCTAATGGCTACCCTGGCCCTGTTTGAAAAATGAAAATAATATCCTATAAACAACAATAAACATCATTGATTTACACACCAGCCAACCCACTAAAATCTACCCCACTTACCTGTGAGAGCAGCCCGGCAGGAAAGAGCCCCTAATGGCTACCCTGACCCTGTTAAAAAATTAAAATATTGAAATTAAAATCCAATAAACAACAATAACCATCATTGGGTTTACACACCGGCCAACCCACTAAAACCTACCCCACTTACCTGTGATCCTGGGCTGATGAGCCCTCTGCAGGGTACACCATCCGTGAGCAGCCTGGTAGGACCCAGACCTCAAGGGCTACAATTGTCCTGTTAGAGAATAAAAATAAAATTTAATAAACAAAAATAACCATCATTTCACTTACAAATTCAACAATACTTACCACACTTTCTTGGAATCCGATTCTGGTCAGTCCGCCAACACGGCCCTGTAAGAGAAATGGTAAAACAGAGACAACAATTCACAGGTATGCAAGAATTACATATGTCCGGATTAAAAACCTTTACATTGAAACACAATTAGGATGATAGAACAGGAGACAGTTTGGGTAGGTTGTGGTAGTTGTGGTCACTAACATTATAATGACTATTATTATCATCATTGTATTATATTATATATTATATACATACCAGTATTGGAGAGACAACCACACAGTTGTGGGGATTCTTTGGTCACTGCCTTTTTACGATTCCTTCCTGGACGTCGGGCCACCTTTAGTGGTCAGTAGAAGGTGGGCCAGTGCCTAACCATTTCTGGGGCCTTCGGGCCCCAGATCTTGGATTATTTTTCCCCTAACCTAACCCTAACCCTAACCCTAACCCTAACCTAACCCTAACAGACGTTGGAAAATCGTGTTTGTGCCCTTCCACACATCTGCACTAAAACCTACCCTCGTTTTTTCTGCAAAATTAACCCTTTCTGGCGTAAACCTCGGCAATATAGCCCTATTGGATTTAGCACATGGCGAGTTAGCCCTCCATTTTATTATTTTATAATTATACATGTCTCTCTAGGACATTGCTGGGTTCACTTTGGTGTTTGTATTCGGGGAGCGGCCAGTAGAACGACGGACCGTGCCTAACCTGAATTTGTCTTCGGACAGTTTATGGTATTTATTTCCCCTAACCAAGCCAGTGCCTCTGCCTCTGGACCCTGGAGACTGCATTTGAGTGTTCCTTTTGGTGTTTGTGAGTGTTTATGTATAATTATTAAATTTTAAAATTGAATACAAATTTATTGATAGTGAAAAAACGATTTATGATGCACCATACAGTGCTGAACAGTGTGTTCTTGCAGTAGTGGGAGGGGCCCAGCCCTCTGAACTATAAAGTCCAGGGGGACCACGCCCTCTACCACATTTCAGTAGAGCGAGTAAGAGACAGCAGTCATTCCAATCCGCCTGATGAGAACCTTGGGAAAGTTCGAAACGCGTCGCGAGAGTACCTGAATGACACAATACCGTAAAAATGAGTACAGCTGCCATCATTTTGAGTGGGGATGATGTTGAACAGCTCTGGAAAATTTTCTCTTCAGCCCATATAGGCGTTGAGTTGGTTCAGAAGGCCTCCATCATTGAGTGTCGTGATGTTGATGAGCCAAATTAATTTTTTCTCCGTCCACTGTGACGTTGAGTGTCTCTCCAATGTCCATACAGACGTTGGAAAATCGTGTTTGTGCCCTTCCACACATCTGCACTAAAACCTACCCTCGTTTTTTCTGCAAAATTAACCCTTTCTGGCGTAAACCTCGGCAATATAGCCCTATTGGATTTAGCACATGGCGAGTTAGCCCTCCATTTTATTATTTTATAATTATACATGTCTCTCTAGGACATTGCTGGGTTCACTTTGGTGTTTGTATTCGGGGAGCGGCCAGTAGAACGACGGACCGTGCCTAACCTGAATTTGTCTTCGGACAGTTTATGGTATTTATTTCCCCTAACCAAGCCAGTGCCTCTGCCTCTGGACCCTGGAGACTGCATTTGAGTGTTCCTTTTGGTGTTTGTGAGTGTTTATGTATAATTATTAAATTTTAAAATTGAATACAAATTTATTGATAGTGAAAAAACGATTTATGATGCACCATACAGTGCTGAACAGTGTGTTCTTGCAGTAGTGGGAGGGGCCCAGCCCTCTGAACTATAAAGTCCAGGGGGACCACGCCCTCTACCACATTTCAGTAGAGCGAGTAAGAGACAGCAGTCATTCCAATCCGCCTGATGAGAACCTTGGGAAAGTTCGAAACGCGTCGCGAGAGTACCTGAATGACACAATACCGTAAAAATGAGTACAGCTGCCATCATTTTGAGTGGGGATGATGTTGAACAGCTCTGGAAAATTTTCTCTTCAGCCCATATAGGCGTTGAGTTGGTTCAGAAGGCCTCCATCATTGAGTGTCGTGATGTTGATGAGCCAAATTAATTTTTTCTCCGTCCACTGTGACGTTGAGTGTCTCTCCAATGTCCATACAGACGTTGGAAAATCGTGTTTGTGCCCTTCCACACATCTGCACTAAAACCTACCCTCGTTTTTTCTGCAAAATTAACCCTTTCTGGCGTAAACCTCGGCAATATAGCCCTATTGGATTTAGCACATGGCGAGTTAGCCCTCCATTTTATTATTTTATAATTATACATGTCTCTCTAGGACATTGCTGGGTTCACTTTGGTGTTTGTATTCGGGGAGCGGCCAGTAGAACGACGGACCGTGCCTAACCTGAATTTGTCTTCGGACAGTTTATGGTATTTATTTCCCCTAACCAAGCCAGTGCCTCTGCCTCTGGACCCTGGAGACTGCATTTGAGTGTTCCTTTTGGTGTTTGTGAGTGTTTATGTATAATTATTAAATTTTAAAATTGAATACAAATTTATTGATAGTGAAAAAACGATTTATGATGCACCATACAGTGCTGAACAGTGTGTTCTTGCAGTAGTGGGAGGGGCCCAGCCCTCTGAACTATAAAGTCCAGGGGGACCACGCCCTCTACCACATTTCAGTAGAGCGAGTAAGAGACAGCAGTCATTCCAATCCGCCTGATGAGAACCTTGGGAAAGTTCGAAACGCGTCGCGAGAGTACCTGAATGACACAATACCGTAAAAATGAGTACAGCTGCCATCATTTTGAGTGGGGATGATGTTGAACAGCTCTGGAAAATTTTCTCTTCAGCCCATATAGGCGTTGAGTTGGTTCAGAAGGCCTCCATCATTGAGTGTCGTGATGTTGATGAGCCAAATTAATTTTTTCTCCGTCCACTGTGACGTTGAGTGTCTCTCCAATGTCCATACAGACGTTGGAAAATCGTGTTTGTGCCCTTCCACACATCTGCACTAAAACCTACCCTCGTTTTTTCTGCAAAATTAACCCTTTCTGGCGTAAACCTCGGCAATATAGCCCTATTGGATTTAGCACATGGCGAGTTAGCCCTCCATTTTATTATTTTATAATTATACATGTCTCTCTAGGACATTGCTGGGTTCACTTTGGTGTTTGTATTCGGGGAGCGGCCAGTAGAACGACGGACCGTGCCTAACCTGAATTTGTCTTCGGACAGTTTATGGTATTTATTTCCCCTAACCAAGCCAGTGCCTCTGCCTCTGGACCCTGGAGACTGCATTTGAGTGTTCCTTTTGGTGTTTGTGAGTGTTTATGTATAATTATTAAATTTTAAAATTGAATACAAATTTATTGATAGTGAAAAAACGATTTATGATGCACCATACAGTGCTGAACAGTGTGTTCTTGCAGTAGTGGGAGGGGCCCAGCCCTCTGAACTATAAAGTCCAGGGGGACCACGCCCTCTACCACATTTCAGTAGAGCGAGTAAGAGACAGCAGTCATTCCAATCCGCCTGATGAGAACCTTGGGAAAGTTCGAAACGCGTCGCGAGAGTACCTGAATGACACAATACCGTAAAAATGAGTACAGCTGCCATCATTTTGAGTGGGGATGATGTTGAACAGCTCTGGAAAATTTTCTCTTCAGCCCATATAGGCGTTGAGTTGGTTCAGAAGGCCTCCATCATTGAGTGTCGTGATGTTGATGAGCCAAATTAATTTTTTCTCCGTCCACTGTGACGTTGAGTGTCTCTCCAATGTCCATACAGACGTTGGAAAATCGTGTTTGTGCCCTTCCACACATCTGCACTAAAACCTACCCTCGTTTTTTCTGCAAAATTAACCCTTTCTGGCGTAAACCTCGGCAATATAGCCCTATTGGATTTAGCACATGGCGAGTTAGCCCTCCATTTTATTATTTTATAATTATACATGTCTCTCTAGGACATTGCTGGGTTCACTTTGGTGTTTGTATTCGGGGAGCGGCCAGTAGAACGACGGACCGTGCCTAACCTGAATTTGTCTTCGGACAGTTTATGGTATTTATTTCCCCTAACCAAGCCAGTGCCTCTGCCTCTGGACCCTGGAGACTGCATTTGAGTGTTCCTTTTGGTGTTTGTGAGTGTTTATGTATAATTATTAAATTTTAAAATTGAATACAAATTTATTGATAGTGAAAAAACGATTTATGATGCACCATACAGTGCTGAACAGTGTGTTCTTGCAGTAGTGGGAGGGGCCCAGCCCTCTGAACTATAAAGTCCAGGGGGACCACGCCCTCTACCACATTTCAGTAGAGCGAGTAAGAGACAGCAGTCATTCCAATCCGCCTGATGAGAACCTTGGGAAAGTTCGAAACGCGTCGCGAGAGTACCTGAATGACACAATACCGTAAAAATGAGTACAGCTGCCATCATTTTGAGTGGGGATGATGTTGAACAGCTCTGGAAAATTTTCTCTTCAGCCCATATAGGCGTTGAGTTGGTTCAGAAGGCCTCCATCATTGAGTGTCGTGATGTTGATGAGCCAAATTAATTTTTTCTCCGTCCACTGTGACGTTGAGTGTCTCTCCAATGTCCATACAGACGTTGGAAAATCGTGTTTGTGCCCTTCCACACATCTGCACTAAAACCTACCCTCGTTTTTTCTGCAAAATTAACCCTTTCTGGCGTAAACCTCGGCAATATAGCCCTATTGGATTTAGCACATGGCGAGTTAGCCCTCCATTTTATTATTTTATAATTATACATGTCTCTCTAGGACATTGCTGGGTTCACTTTGGTGTTTGTATTCGGGGAGCGGCCAGTAGAACGACGGACCGTGCCTAACCTGAATTTGTCTTCGGACAGTTTATGGTATTTATTTCCCCTAACCAAGCCAGTGCCTCTGCCTCTGGACCCTGGAGACTGCATTTGAGTGTTCCTTTTGGTGTTTGTGAGTGTTTATGTATAATTATTAAATTTTAAAATTGAATACAAATTTATTGATAGTGAAAAAACGATTTATGATGCACCATACAGTGCTGAACAGTGTGTTCTTGCAGTAGTGGGAGGGGCCCAGCCCTCTGAACTATAAAGTCCAGGGGGACCACGCCCTCTACCACATTTCAGTAGAGCGAGTAAGAGACAGCAGTCATTCCAATCCGCCTGATGAGAACCTTGGGAAAGTTCGAAACGCGTCGCGAGAGTACCTGAATGACACAATACCGTAAAAATGAGTACAGCTGCCATCATTTTGAGTGGGGATGATGTTGAACAGCTCTGGAAAATTTTCTCTTCAGCCCATATAGGCGTTGAGTTGGTTCAGAAGGCCTCCATCATTGAGTGTCGTGATGTTGATGAGCCAAATTAATTTTTTCTCCGTCCACTGTGACGTTGAGTGTCTCTCCAATGTCCATACAGACGTTGGAAAATCGTGTTTGTGCCCTTCCACACATCTGCACTAAAACCTACCCTCGTTTTTTCTGCAAAATTAACCCTTTCTGGCGTAAACCTCGGCAATATAGCCCTATTGGATTTAGCACATGGCGAGTTAGCCCTCCATTTTATTATTTTATAATTATACATGTCTCTCTAGGACATTGCTGGGTTCACTTTGGTGTTTGTATTCGGGGAGCGGCCAGTAGAACGACGGACCGTGCCTAACCTGAATTTGTCTTCGGACAGTTTATGGTATTTATTTCCCCTAACCAAGCCAGTGCCTCTGCCTCTGGACCCTGGAGACTGCATTTGAGTGTTCCTTTTGGTGTTTGTGAGTGTTTATGTATAATTATTAAATTTTAAAATTGAATACAAATTTATTGATAGTGAAAAAACGATTTATGATGCACCATACAGTGCTGAACAGTGTGTTCTTGCAGTAGTGGGAGGGGCCCAGCCCTCTGAACTATAAAGTCCAGGGGGACCACGCCCTCTACCACATTTCAGTAGAGCGAGTAAGAGACAGCAGTCATTCCAATCCGCCTGATGAGAACCTTGGGAAAGTTCGAAACGCGTCGCGAGAGTACCTGAATGACACAATACCGTAAAAATGAGTACAGCTGCCATCATTTTGAGTGGGGATGATGTTGAACAGCTCTGGAAAATTTTCTCTTCAGCCCATATAGGCGTTGAGTTGGTTCAGAAGGCCTCCATCATTGAGTGTCGTGATGTTGATGAGCCAAATTAATTTTTTCTCCGTCCACTGTGACGTTGAGTGTCTCTCCAATGTCCATACAGACGTTGGAAAATCGTGTTTGTGCCCTTCCACACATCTGCACTAAAACCTACCCTCGTTTTTTCTGCAAAATTAACCCTTTCTGGCGTAAACCTCGGCAATATAGCCCTATTGGATTTAGCACATGGCGAGTTAGCCCTCCATTTTATTATTTTATAATTATACATGTCTCTCTAGGACATTGCTGGGTTCACTTTGGTGTTTGTATTCGGGGAGCGGCCAGTAGAACGACGGACCGTGCCTAACCTGAATTTGTCTTCGGACAGTTTATGGTATTTATTTCCCCTAACCAAGCCAGTGCCTCTGCCTCTGGACCCTGGAGACTGCATTTGAGTGTTCCTTTTGGTGTTTGTGAGTGTTTATGTATAATTATTAAATTTTAAAATTGAATACAAATTTATTGATAGTGAAAAAACGATTTATGATGCACCATACAGTGCTGAACAGTGTGTTCTTGCAGTAGTGGGAGGGGCCCAGCCCTCTGAACTATAAAGTCCAGGGGGACCACGCCCTCTACCACATTTCAGTAGAGCGAGTAAGAGACAGCAGTCATTCCAATCCGCCTGATGAGAACCTTGGGAAAGTTCGAAACGCGTCGCGAGAGTACCTGAATGACACAATACCGTAAAAATGAGTACAGCTGCCATCATTTTGAGTGGGGATGATGTTGAACAGCTCTGGAAAATTTTCTCTTCAGCCCATATAGGCGTTGAGTTGGTTCAGAAGGCCTCCATCATTGAGTGTCGTGATGTTGATGAGCCAAATTAATTTTTTCTCCGTCCACTGTGACGTTGAGTGTCTCTCCAATGTCCATACAGACGTTGGAAAATCGTGTTTGTGCCCTTCCACACATCTGCACTAAAACCTACCCTCGTTTTTTCTGCAAAATTAACCCTTTCTGGCGTAAACCTCGGCAATATAGCCCTATTGGATTTAGCACATGGCGAGTTAGCCCTCCATTTTATTATTTTATAATTATACATGTCTCTCTAGGACATTGCTGGGTTCACTTTGGTGTTTGTATTCGGGGAGCGGCCAGTAGAACGACGGACCGTGCCTAACCTGAATTTGTCTTCGGACAGTTTATGGTATTTATTTCCCCTAACCAAGCCAGTGCCTCTGCCTCTGGACCCTGGAGACTGCATTTGAGTGTTCCTTTTGGTGTTTGTGAGTGTTTATGTATAATTATTAAATTTTAAAATTGAATACAAATTTATTGATAGTGAAAAAACGATTTATGATGCACCATACAGTGCTGAACAGTGTGTTCTTGCAGTAGTGGGAGGGGCCCAGCCCTCTGAACTATAAAGTCCAGGGGGACCACGCCCTCTACCACATTTCAGTAGAGCGAGTAAGAGACAGCAGTCATTCCAATCCGCCTGATGAGAACCTTGGGAAAGTTCGAAACGCGTCGCGAGAGTACCTGAATGACACAATACCGTAAAAATGAGTACAGCTGCCATCATTTTGAGTGGGGATGATGTTGAACAGCTCTGGAAAATTTTCTCTTCAGCCCATATAGGCGTTGAGTTGGTTCAGAAGGCCTCCATCATTGAGTGTCGTGATGTTGATGAGCCAAATTAATTTTTTCTCCGTCCACTGTGACGTTGAGTGTCTCTCCAATGTCCATACAGACGTTGGAAAATCGTGTTTGTGCCCTTCCACACATCTGCACTAAAACCTACCCTCGTTTTTTCTGCAAAATTAACCCTTTCTGGCGTAAACCTCGGCAATATAGCCCTATTGGATTTAGCACATGGCGAGTTAGCCCTCCATTTTATTATTTTATAATTATACATGTCTCTCTAGGACATTGCTGGGTTCACTTTGGTGTTTGTATTCGGGGAGCGGCCAGTAGAACGACGGACCGTGCCTAACCTGAATTTGTCTTCGGACAGTTTATGGTATTTATTTCCCCTAACCAAGCCAGTGCCTCTGCCTCTGGACCCTGGAGACTGCATTTGAGTGTTCCTTTTGGTGTTTGTGAGTGTTTATGTATAATTATTAAATTTTAAAATTGAATACAAATTTATTGATAGTGAAAAAACGATTTATGATGCACCATACAGTGCTGAACAGTGTGTTCTTGCAGTAGTGGGAGGGGCCCAGCCCTCTGAACTATAAAGTCCAGGGGGACCACGCCCTCTACCACATTTCAGTAGAGCGAGTAAGAGACAGCAGTCATTCCAATCCGCCTGATGAGAACCTTGGGAAAGTTCGAAACGCGTCGCGAGAGTACCTGAATGACACAATACCGTAAAAATGAGTACAGCTGCCATCATTTTGAGTGGGGATGATGTTGAACAGCTCTGGAAAATTTTCTCTTCAGCCCATATAGGCGTTGAGTTGGTTCAGAAGGCCTCCATCATTGAGTGTCGTGATGTTGATGAGCCAAATTAATTTTTTCTCCGTCCACTGTGACGTTGAGTGTCTCTCCAATGTCCATACAGACGTTGGAAAATCGTGTTTGTGCCCTTCCACACATCTGCACTAAAACCTACCCTCGTTTTTTCTGCAAAATTAACCCTTTCTGGCGTAAACCTCGGCAATATAGCCCTATTGGATTTAGCACATGGCGAGTTAGCCCTCCATTTTATTATTTTATAATTATACATGTCTCTCTAGGACATTGCTGGGTTCACTTTGGTGTTTGTATTCGGGGAGCGGCCAGTAGAACGACGGACCGTGCCTAACCTGAATTTGTCTTCGGACAGTTTATGGTATTTATTTCCCCTAACCAAGCCAGTGCCTCTGCCTCTGGACCCTGGAGACTGCATTTGAGTGTTCCTTTTGGTGTTTGTGAGTGTTTATGTATAATTATTAAATTTTAAAATTGAATACAAATTTATTGATAGTGAAAAAACGATTTATGATGCACCATACAGTGCTGAACAGTGTGTTCTTGCAGTAGTGGGAGGGGCCCAGCCCTCTGAACTATAAAGTCCAGGGGGACCACGCCCTCTACCACATTTCAGTAGAGCGAGTAAGAGACAGCAGTCATTCCAATCCGCCTGATGAGAACCTTGGGAAAGTTCGAAACGCGTCGCGAGAGTACCTGAATGACACAATACCGTAAAAATGAGTACAGCTGCCATCATTTTGAGTGGGGATGATGTTGAACAGCTCTGGAAAATTTTCTCTTCAGCCCATATAGGCGTTGAGTTGGTTCAGAAGGCCTCCATCATTGAGTGTCGTGATGTTGATGAGCCAAATTATTTTTTTCTCCGTCCACTGTGACGTTGAGTGTCTCTCCAATGTCCATACAGACGTTGGAAAATCGTGTTTGTGCCCTTCCACACATCTGCACTAAAACCTACCCTCGTTTTTTCTGCAAAATTAACCCTTTCTGGCGTAAACCTCGGCAATATAGCCCTATTGGATTTAGCACATGGCGAGTTAGCCCTCCATTTTATTATTTTATAATTATACATGTCTCTCTAGGACATTGCTGGGTTCACTTTGGTGTTTGTATTCGGGGAGCGGCCAGTAGAACGACGGACCGTGCCTAACCTGAATTTGTCTTCGGACAGTTTATGGTATTTATTTCCCCTAACCAAGCCAGTGCCTCTGCCTCTGGACCCTGGAGACTGCATTTGAGTGTTCCTTTTGGTGTTTGTGAGTGTTTATGTATAATTATTAAATTTTAAAATTGAATACAAATTTATTGATAGTGAAAAAACGATTTATGATGCACCATACAGTGCTGAACAGTGTGTTCTTGCAGTAGTGGGAGGGGCCCAGCCCTCTGAACTATAAAGTCCAGGGGGACCACGCCCTCTACCACATTTCAGTAGAGTGAGTAAGAGACAGCAGTCATTCCAATCCGCCTGATGAGAACCTTGGGAAAGTTCGAAACGCGTCGCGAGAGTACCTGAATGACACAATACCGTAAAAATGAGTACAGCTGCCATCATTTTGAGTGGGGATGATGTTGAACAGCTCTGGAAAATTTTCTCTTCAGCCCATATAGGCGTTGAGTTGGTTCAGAAGGCCTCCATCATTGAGTGTCGTGATGTTGATGAGCCAAATTAATTTTTTCTCCGTCCACTGTGACGTTGAGTGTCTCTCCAATGTCCATACAGACGTTGGAAAATCGTGTTTGTGCCCTTCCACACATCTGCACTAAAACCTACCCTCGTTTTTTCTGCAAAATTAACCCTTTCTGGCGTAAACCTCGGCAATATAGCCCTATTGGATTTAGCACATGGCGAGTTAGCCCTCCATTTTATTATTTTATAATTATACATGTCTCTCTAGGACATTGCTGGGTTCACTTTGGTGTTTGTATTCGGGGAGCGGCCAGTAGAACGACGGACCGTGCCTAACCTGAATTTGTCTTCGGACAGTTTATGGTATTTATTTCCCCTAACCAAGCCAGTGCCTCTGCCTCTGGACCCTGGAGACTGCATTTGAGTGTTCCTTTTGGTGTTTGTGAGTGTTTATGTATAATTATTAAATTTTAAAATTGAATACAAATTTATTGATAGTGAAAAAACGATTTATGATGCACCATACAGTGCTGAACAGTGTGTTCTTGCAGTAGTGGGAGGGGCCCAGCCCTCTGAACTATAAAGTCCAGGGGGACCACGCCCTCTACCACATTTCAGTAGAGTGAGTAAGAGACAGCAGTCATTCCAATCCGCCTGATGAGAACCTTGGGAAAGTTCGAAACGCGTCGCGAGAGTACCTGAATGACACAATACCGTAAAAATGAGTACAGCTGCCATCATTTTGAGTGGGGATGATGTTGAACAGCTCTGGAAAATTTTCTCTTCAGCCCATATAGGCGTTGAGTTGGTTCAGAAGGCCTCCATCATTGAGTGTCGTGATGTTGATGAGCCAAATTAATTTTTTCTCCGTCCACTGTGACGTTGAGTGTCTCTCCAATGTCCATACAGACGTTGGAAAATCGTGTTTGTGCCCTTCCACACATCTGCACTAAAACCTACCCTCGTTTTTTCTGCAAAATTAACCCTTTCTGGCGTAAACCTCGGCAATATAGCCCTATTGGATTTAGCACATGGCGAGTTAGCCCTCCATTTTATTATTTTATAATTATACATGTCTCTCTAGGACATTGCTGGGTTCACTTTGGTGTTTGTATTCGGGGAGCGGCCAGTAGAACGACGGACCGTGCCTAACCTGAATTTGTCTTCGGACAGTTTATGGTATTTATTTCCCCTAACCAAGCCAGTGCCTCTGCCTCTGGACCCTGGAGACTGCATTTGAGTGTTCCTTTTGGTGTTTGTGAGTGTTTATGTATAATTATTAAATTTTAAAATTGAATACAAATTTATTGATAGTGAAAAAACGATTTATGATGCACCATACAGTGCTGAACAGTGTGTTCTTGCAGTAGTGGGAGGGGCCCAGCCCTCTGAACTATAAAGTCCAGGGGGACCACGCCCTCTACCACATTTCAGTAGAGTGAGTAAGAGACAGCAGTCATTCCAATCCGCCTGATGAGAACCTTGGGAAAGTTCGAAACGCGTCGCGAGAGTACCTGAATGACACAATACCGTAAAAATGAGTACAGCTGCCATCATTTTGAGTGGGGATGATGTTGAACAGCTCTGGAAAATTTTCTCTTCAGCCCATATAGGCGTTGAGTTGGTTCAGAAGGCCTCCATCATTGAGTGTCGTGATGTTGATGAGCCAAATTAATTTTTTCTCCGTCCACTGTGACGTTGAGTGTCTCTCCAATGTCCATACAGACGTTGGAAAATCGTGTTTGTGCCCTTCCACACATCTGCACTAAAACCTACCCTCGTTTTTTCTGCAAAATTAACCCTTTCTGGCGTAAACCTCGGCAATATAGCCCTATTGGATTTAGCACATGGCGAGTTAGCCCTCCATTTTATTATTTTATAATTATACATGTCTCTCTAGGACATTGCTGGGTTCACTTTGGTGTTTGTATTCGGGGAGCGGCCAGTAGAACGACGGACCGTGCCTAACCTGAATTTGTCTTCGGACAGTTTATGGTATTTATTTCCCCTAACCAAGCCAGTGCCTCTGCCTCTGGACCCTGGAGACTGCATTTGAGTGTTCCTTTTGGTGTTTGTGAGTGTTTATGTATAATTATTAAATTTTAAAATTGAATACAAATTTATTGATAGTGAAAAAACGATTTATGATGCACCATACAGTGCTGAACAGTGTGTTCTTGCAGTAGTGGGAGGGGCCCAGCCCTCTGAACTATAAAGTCCAGGGGGACCACGCCCTCTACCACATTTCAGTAGAGTGAGTAAGAGACAGCAGTCATTCCAATCCGCCTGATGAGAACCTTGGGAAAGTTCGAAACGCGTCGCGAGAGTACCTGAATGACACAATACCGTAAAAATGAGTACAGCTGCCATCATTTTGAGTGGGGATGATGTTGAACAGCTCTGGAAAATTTTCTCTTCAGCCCATATAGGCGTTGAGTTGGTTCAGAAGGCCTCCATCATTGAGTGTCGTGATGTTGATGAGCCAAATTAATTTTTTCTCCGTCCACTGTGACGTTGAGTGTCTCTCCAATGTCCATACAGACGTTGGAAAATCGTGTTTGTGCCCTTCCACACATCTGCACTAAAACCTACCCTCGTTTTTTCTGCAAAATTAACCCTTTCTGGCGTAAACCTCGGCAATATAGCCCTATTGGATTTAGCACATGGCGAGTTAGCCCTCCATTTTATTATTTTATAATTATACATGTCTCTCTAGGACATTGCTGGGTTCACTTTGGTGTTTGTATTCGGGGAGCGGCCAGTAGAACGACGGACCGTGCCTAACCTGAATTTGTCTTCGGACAGTTTATGGTATTTATTTCCCCTAACCAAGCCAGTGCCTCTGCCTCTGGACCCTGGAGACTGCATTTGAGTGTTCCTTTTGGTGTTTGTGAGTGTTTATGTATAATTATTAAATTTTAAAATTGAATACAAATTTATTGATAGTGAAAAAACGATTTATGATGCACCATACAGTGCTGAACAGTGTGTTCTTGCAGTAGTGGGAGGGGCCCAGCCCTCTGAACTATAAAGTCCAGGGGGACCACGCCCTCTACCACATTTCAGTAGAGCGAGTAAGAGACAGCAGTCATTCCAATCCGCCTGATGAGAACCTTGGGAAAGTTCGAAACGCGTCGCGAGAGTACCTGAATGACACAATACCGTAAAAATGAGTACAGCTGCCATCATTTTGAGTGGGGATGATGTTGAACAGCTCTGGAAAATTTTCTCTTCAGCCCATATAGGCGTTGAGTTGGTTCAGAAGGCCTCCATCATTGAGTGTCGTGATGTTGATGAGCCAAATTAATTTTTTCTCCGTCCACTGTGACGTTGAGTGTCTCTCCAATGTCCATACAGACGTTTGAAAATCGTGTTTGTGCCCTTCCACACATCTGCACTAAAACCTACCCTCGTTTTTTCTGCAAAATTAACCCTTTCTGGCGTAAACCTCGGCAATATAGCCCTATTGGATTTAGCACATGGCGAGTTAGCCCTCCATTTTATTATTTTATAATTATACATGTCTCTCTAGGACATTGCTGGGTTCACTTTGGTGTTTGTATTCGGGGAGCGGCCAGTAGAACGACGGACCGTGCCTAACCTGAATTTGTCTTCGGACAGTTTATGGTATTTATTTCCCCTAACCAAGCCAGTGCCTCTGCCTCTGGACCCTGGAGACTGCATTTGAGTGTTCCTTTTGGTGTTTGTGAGTGTTTATGTATAATTATTAAATTTTAAAATTGAATACAAATTTATTGATAGTGAAAAAACGATTTATGATGCACCATACAGTGCTGAACAGTGTGTTCTTGCAGTAGTGGGAGGGGCCCAGCCCTCTGAACTATAAAGTCCAGGGGGACCACGCCCTCTACCACATTTCAGTAGAGCGAGTAAGAGACAGCAGTCATTCCAATCCGCCTGATGAGAACCTTGGGAAAGTTCGAAACGCGTCGCGAGAGTACCTGAATGACACAATACCGTAAAAATGAGTACAGCTGCCATCATTTTGAGTGGGGATGATGTTGAACAGCTCTGGAAAATTTTCTCTTCAGCCCATATAGGCGTTGAGTTGGTTCAGAAGGCCTCCATCATTGAGTGTCGTGATGTTGATGAGCCAAATTAATTTTTTCTCCGTCCACTGTGACGTTGAGTGTCTCTCCAATGTCCATACAGACGTTGGAAAATCGTGTTTGTGCCCTTCCACACATCTGCACTAAAACCTACCCTCGTTTTTTCTGCAAAATTAACCCTTTCTGGCGTAAACCTCGGCAATATAGCCCTATTGGATTTAGCACATGGCGAGTTAGCCCTCCATTTTATTATTTTATAATTATACATGTCTCTCTAGGACATTGCTGGGTTCACTTTGGTGTTTGTATTCGGGGAGCGGCCAGTAGAACGACGGACCGTGCCTAACCTGAATTTGTCTTCGGACAGTTTATGGTATTTATTTCCCCTAACCAAGCCAGTGCCTCTGCCTCTGGACCCTGGAGACTGCATTTGAGTGTTCCTTTTGGTGTTTGTGAGTGTTTATGTATAATTATTAAATTTTAAAATTGAATACAAATTTATTGATAGTGAAAAAACGATTTATGATGCACCATACAGTGCTGAACAGTGTGTTCTTGCAGTAGTGGGAGGGGCCCAGCCCTCTGAACTATAAAGTCCAGGGGGACCACGCCCTCTACCACATTTCAGTAGAGCGAGTAAGAGACAGCAGTCATTCCAATCCGCCTGATGAGAACCTTGGGAAAGTTCGAAACGCGTCGCGAGAGTACCTGAATGACACAATACCGTAAAAATGAGTACAGCTGCCATCATTTTGAGTGGGGATGATGTTGAACAGCTCTGGAAAATTTTCTCTTCAGCCCATATAGGCGTTGAGTTGGTTCAGAAGGCCTCCATCATTGAGTGTCGTGATGTTGATGAGCCAAATTAATTTTTTCTCCGTCCACTGTGACGTTGAGTGTCTCTCCAATGTCCATACAGACGTTGGAAAATCGTGTTTGTGCCCTTCCACACATCTGCACTAAAACCTACCCTCGTTTTTTCTGCAAAATTAACCCTTTCTGGCGTAAACCTCGGCAATATAGCCCTATTGGATTTAGCACATGGCGAGTTAGCCCTCCATTTTATTATTTTATAATTATACATGTCTCTCTAGGACATTGCTGGGTTCACTTTGGTGTTTGTATTCGGGGAGCGGCCAGTAGAACGACGGACCGTGCCTAACCTGAATTTGTCTTCGGACAGTTTATGGTATTTATTTCCCCTAACCAAGCCAGTGCCTCTGCCTCTGGACCCTGGAGACTGCATTTGAGTGTTCCTTTTGGTGTTTGTGAGTGTTTATGTATAATTATTAAATTTTAAAATTGAATACAAATTTATTGATAGTGAAAAAACGATTTATGATGCACCATACAGTGCTGAACAGTGTGTTCTTGCAGTAGTGGGAGGGGCCCAGCCCTCTGAACTATAAAGTCCAGGGGGACCACGCCCTCTACCACATTTCAGTAGAGTGAGTAAGAGACAGCAGTCATTCCAATCCGCCTGATGAGAACCTTGGGAAAGTTCGAAACGCGTCGCGAGAGTACCTGAATGACACAATACCGTAAAAATGAGTACAGCTGCCATCATTTTGAGTGGGGATGATGTTGAACAGCTCTGGAAAATTTTCTCTTCAGCCCATATAGGCGTTGAGTTGGTTCAGAAGGCCTCCATCATTGAGTGTCGTGATGTTGATGAGCCAAATTAATTTTTTCTCCGTCCACTGTGACGTTGAGTGTCTCTCCAATGTCCATACAGACGTTGGAAAATCGTGTTTGTGCCCTTCCACACATCTGCACTAAAACCTACCCTCGTTTTTTCTGCAAAATTAACCCTTTCTGGCGTAAACCTCGGCAATATAGCCCTATTGGATTTAGCACATGGCGAGTTAGCCCTCCATTTTATTATTTTATAATTATACATGTCTCTCTAGGACATTGCTGGGTTCACTTTGGTGTTTGTATTCGGGGAGCGGCCAGTAGAACGACGGACCGTGCCTAACCTGAATTTGTCTTCGGACAGTTTATGGTATTTATTTCCCCTAACCAAGCCAGTGCCTCTGCCTCTGGACCCTGGAGACTGCATTTGAGTGTTCCTTTTGGTGTTTGTGAGTGTTTATGTATAATTATTAAATTTTAAAATTGAATACAAATTTATTGATAGTGAAAAAACGATTTATGATGCACCATACAGTGCTGAACAGTGTGTTCTTGCAGTAGTGGGAGGGGCCCAGCCCTCTGAACTATAAAGTCCAGGGGGACCACGCCCTCTACCACATTTCAGTAGAGTGAGTAAGAGACAGCAGTCATTCCAATCCGCCTGATGAGAACCTTGGGAAAGTTCGAAACGCGTCGCGAGAGTACCTGAATGACACAATACCGTAAAAATGAGTACAGCTGCCATCATTTTGAGTGGGGATGATGTTGAACAGCTCTGGAAAATTTTCTCTTCAGCCCATATAGGCGTTGAGTTGGTTCAGAAGGCCTCCATCATTGAGTGTCGTGATGTTGATGAGCCAAATTAATTTTTTCTCCGTCCACTGTGACGTTGAGTGTCTCTCCAATGTCCATACAGACGTTGGAAAATCGTGTTTGTGCCCTTCCACACATCTGCACTAAAACCTACCCTCGTTTTTTCTGCAAAATTAACCCTTTCTGGCGTAAACCTCGGCAATATAGCCCTATTGGATTTAGCACATGGCGAGTTAGCCCTCCATTTTATTATTTTATAATTATACATGTCTCTCTAGGACATTGCTGGGTTCACTTTGGTGTTTGTATTCGGGGAGCGGCCAGTAGAACGACGGACCGTGCCTAACCTGAATTTGTCTTCGGACAGTTTATGGTATTTATTTCCCCTAACCAAGCCAGTGCCTCTGCCTCTGGACCCTGGAGACTGCATTTGAGTGTTCCTTTTGGTGTTTGTGAGTGTTTATGTATAATTATTAAATTTTAAAATTGAATACAAATTTATTGATAGTGAAAAAACGATTTATGATGCACCATACAGTGCTGAACAGTGTGTTCTTGCAGTAGTGGGAGGGGCCCAGCCCTCTGAACTATAAAGTCCAGGGGGACCACGCCCTCTACCACATTTCAGTAGAGTGAGTAAGAGACAGCAGTCATTCCAATCCGCCTGATGAGAACCTTGGGAAAGTTCGAAACGCGTCGCGAGAGTACCTGAATGACACAATACCGTAAAAATGAGTACAGCTGCCATCATTTTGAGTGGGGATGATGTTGAACAGCTCTGGAAAATTTTCTCTTCAGCCCATATAGGCGTTGAGTTGGTTCAGAAGGCCTCCATCATTGAGTGTCGTGATGTTGATGAGCCAAATTAATTTTTTCTCCGTCCACTGTGACGTTGAGTGTCTCTCCAATGTCCATACAGACGTTGGAAAATCGTGTTTGTGCCCTTCCACACATCTGCACTAAAACCTACCCTCGTTTTTTCTGCAAAATTAACCCTTTCTGGCGTAAACCTCGGCAATATAGCCCTATTGGATTTAGCACATGGCGAGTTAGCCCTCCATTTTATTATTTTATAATTATACATGTCTCTCTAGGACATTGCTGGGTTCACTTTGGTGTTTGTATTCGGGGAGCGGCCAGTAGAACGACGGACCGTGCCTAACCTGAATTTGTCTTCGGACAGTTTATGGTATTTATTTCCCCTAACCAAGCCAGTGCCTCTGCCTCTGGACCCTGGAGACTGCATTTGAGTGTTCCTTTTGGTGTTTGTGAGTGTTTATGTATAATTATTAAATTTTAAAATTGAATACAAATTTATTGATAGTGAAAAAACGATTTATGATGCACCATACAGTGCTGAACAGTGTGTTCTTGCAGTAGTGGGAGGGGCCCAGCCCTCTGAACTATAAAGTCCAGGGGGACCACGCCCTCTACCACATTTCAGTAGAGTGAGTAAGAGACAGCAGTCATTCCAATCCGCCTGATGAGAACCTTGGGAAAGTTCGAAACGCGTCGCGAGAGTACCTGAATGACACAATACCGTAAAAATGAGTACAGCTGCCATCATTTTGAGTGGGGATGATGTTGAACAGCTCTGGAAAATTTTCTCTTCAGCCCATATAGGCGTTGAGTTGGTTCAGAAGGCCTCCATCATTGAGTGTCGTGATGTTGATGAGCCAAATTAATTTTTTCTCCGTCCACTGTGACGTTGAGTGTCTCTCCAATGTCCATACAGACGTTGGAAAATCGTGTTTGTGCCCTTCCACACATCTGCACTAAAACCTACCCTCGTTTTTTCTGCAAAATTAACCCTTTCTGGCGTAAACCTCGGCAATATAGCCCTATTGGATTTAGCACATGGCGAGTTAGCCCTCCATTTTATTATTTTATAATTATACATGTCTCTCTAGGACATTGCTGGGTTCACTTTGGTGTTTGTATTCGGGGAGCGGCCAGTAGAACGACGGACCGTGCCTAACCTGAATTTGTCTTCGGACAGTTTATGGTATTTATTTCCCCTAACCAAGCCAGTGCCTCTGCCTCTGGACCCTGGAGACTGCATTTGAGTGTTCCTTTTGGTGTTTGTGAGTGTTTATGTATAATTATTAAATTTTAAAATTGAATACAAATTTATTGATAGTGAAAAAACGATTTATGATGCACCATACAGTGCTGAACAGTGTGTTCTTGCAGTAGTGGGAGGGGCCCAGCCCTCTGAACTATAAAGTCCAGGGGGACCACGCCCTCTACCACATTTCAGTAGAGCGAGTAAGAGACAGCAGTCATTCCAATCCGCCTGATGAGAACCTTGGGAAAGTTCGAAACGCGTCGCGAGAGTACCTGAATGACACAATACCGTAAAAATGAGTACAGCTGCCATCATTTTGAGTGGGGATGATGTTGAACAGCTCTGGAAAATTTTCTCTTCAGCCCATATAGGCGTTGAGTTGGTTCAGAAGGCCTCCATCATTGAGTGTCGTGATGTTGATGAGCCAAATTAATTTTTTCTCCGTCCACTGTGACGTTGAGTGTCTCTCCAATGTCCATACAGACGTTTGAAAATCGTGTTTGTGCCCTTCCACACATCTGCACTAAAACCTACCCTCGTTTTTTCTGCAAAATTAACCCTTTCTGGCGTAAACCTCGGCAATATAGCCCTATTGGATTTAGCACATGGCGAGTTAGCCCTCCATTTTATTATTTTATAATTATACATGTCTCTCTAGGACATTGCTGGGTTCACTTTGGTGTTTGTATTCGGGGAGCGGCCAGTAGAACGACGGACCGTGCCTAACCTGAATTTGTCTTCGGACAGTTTATGGTATTTATTTCCCCTAACCAAGCCAGTGCCTCTGCCTCTGGACCCTGGAGACTGCATTTGAGTGTTCCTTTTGGTGTTTGTGAGTGTTTATGTATAATTATTAAATTTTAAAATTGAATACAAATTTATTGATAGTGAAAAAACGATTTATGATGCACCATACAGTGCTGAACAGTGTGTTCTTGCAGTAGTGGGAGGGGCCCAGCCCTCTGAACTATAAAGTCCAGGGGGACCACGCCCTCTACCACATTTCAGTAGAGCGAGTAAGAGACAGCAGTCATTCCAATCCGCCTGATGAGAACCTTGGGAAAGTTCGAAACGCGTCGCGAGAGTACCTGAATGACACAATACCGTAAAAATGAGTACAGCTGCCATCATTTTGAGTGGGGATGATGTTGAACAGCTCTGGAAAATTTTCTCTTCAGCCCATATAGGCGTTGAGTTGGTTCAGAAGGCCTCCATCATTGAGTGTCGTGATGTTGATGAGCCAAATTAATTTTTTCTCCGTCCACTGTGACGTTGAGTGTCTCTCCAATGTCCATACAGACGTTGGAAAATCGTGTTTGTGCCCTTCCACACATCTGCACTAAAACCTACCCTCGTTTTTTCTGCAAAATTAACCCTTTCTGGCGTAAACCTCGGCAATATAGCCCTATTGGATTTAGCACATGGCGAGTTAGCCCTCCATTTTATTATTTTATAATTATACATGTCTCTCTAGGACATTGCTGGGTTCACTTTGGTGTTTGTATTCGGGGAGCGGCCAGTAGAACGACGGACCGTGCCTAACCTGAATTTGTCTTCGGACAGTTTATGGTATTTATTTCCCCTAACCAAGCCAGTGCCTCTGCCTCTGGACCCTGGAGACTGCATTTGAGTGTTCCTTTTGGTGTTTGTGAGTGTTTATGTATAATTATTAAATTTTAAAATTGAATACAAATTTATTGATAGTGAAAAAACGATTTATGATGCACCATACAGTGCTGAACAGTGTGTTCTTGCAGTAGTGGGAGGGGCCCAGCCCTCTGAACTATAAAGTCCAGGGGGACCACGCCCTCTACCACATTTCAGTAGAGCGAGTAAGAGACAGCAGTCATTCCAATCCGCCTGATGAGAACCTTGGGAAAGTTCGAAACGCGTCGCGAGAGTACCTGAATGACACAATACCGTAAAAATGAGTACAGCTGCCATCATTTTGAGTGGGGATGATGTTGAACAGCTCTGGAAAATTTTCTCTTCAGCCCATATAGGCGTTGAGTTGGTTCAGAAGGCCTCCATCATTGAGTGTCGTGATGTTGATGAGCCAAATTAATTTTTTCTCCGTCCACTGTGACGTTGAGTGTCTCTCCAATGTCCATACAGACGTTGGAAAATCGTGTTTGTGCCCTTCCACACATCTGCACTAAAACCTACCCTCGTTTTTTCTGCAAAATTAACCCTTTCTGGCGTAAACCTCGGCAATATAGCCCTATTGGATTTAGCACATGGCGAGTTAGCCCTCCATTTTATTATTTTATAATTATACATGTCTCTCTAGGACATTGCTGGGTTCACTTTGGTGTTTGTATTCGGGGAGCGGCCAGTAGAACGACGGACCGTGCCTAACCTGAATTTGTCTTCGGACAGTTTATGGTATTTATTTCCCCTAACCAAGCCAGTGCCTCTGCCTCTGGACCCTGGAGACTGCATTTGAGTGTTCCTTTTGGTGTTTGTGAGTGTTTATGTATAATTATTAAATTTTAAAATTGAATACAAATTTATTGATAGTGAAAAAACGATTTATGATGCACCATACAGTGCTGAACAGTGTGTTCTTGCAGTAGTGGGAGGGGCCCAGCCCTCTGAACTATAAAGTCCAGGGGGACCACGCCCTCTACCACATTTCAGTAGAGTGAGTAAGAGACAGCAGTCATTCCAATCCGCCTGATGAGAACCTTGGGAAAGTTCGAAACGCGTCGCGAGAGTACCTGAATGACACAATACCGTAAAAATGAGTACAGCTGCCATCATTTTGAGTGGGGATGATGTTGAACAGCTCTGGAAAATTTTCTCTTCAGCCCATATAGGCGTTGAGTTGGTTCAGAAGGCCTCCATCATTGAGTGTCGTGATGTTGATGAGCCAAATTAATTTTTTCTCCGTCCACTGTGACGTTGAGTGTCTCTCCAATGTCCATACAGACGTTGGAAAATCGTGTTTGTGCCCTTCCACACATCTGCACTAAAACCTACCCTCGTTTTTTCTGCAAAATTAACCCTTTCTGGCGTAAACCTCGGCAATATAGCCCTATTGGATTTAGCACATGGCGAGTTAGCCCTCCATTTTATTATTTTATAATTATACATGTCTCTCTAGGACATTGCTGGGTTCACTTTGGTGTTTGTATTCGGGGAGCGGCCAGTAGAACGACGGACCGTGCCTAACCTGAATTTGTCTTCGGACAGTTTATGGTATTTATTTCCCCTAACCAAGCCAGTGCCTCTGCCTCTGGACCCTGGAGACTGCATTTGAGTGTTCCTTTTGGTGTTTGTGAGTGTTTATGTATAATTATTAAATTTTAAAATTGAATACAAATTTATTGATAGTGAAAAAACGATTTATGATGCACCATACAGTGCTGAACAGTGTGTTCTTGCAGTAGTGGGAGGGGCCCAGCCCTCTGAACTATAAAGTCCAGGGGGACCACGCCCTCTACCACATTTCAGTAGAGTGAGTAAGAGACAGCAGTCATTCCAATCCGCCTGATGAGAACCTTGGGAAAGTTCGAAACGCGTCGCGAGAGTACCTGAATGACACAATACCGTAAAAATGAGTACAGCTGCCATCATTTTGAGTGGGGATGATGTTGAACAGCTCTGGAAAATTTTCTCTTCAGCCCATATAGGCGTTGAGTTGGTTCAGAAGGCCTCCATCATTGAGTGTCGTGATGTTGATGAGCCAAATTAATTTTTTCTCCGTCCACTGTGACGTTGAGTGTCTCTCCAATGTCCATACAGACGTTGGAAAATCGTGTTTGTGCCCTTCCACACATCTGCACTAAAACCTACCCTCGTTTTTTCTGCAAAATTAACCCTTTCTGGCGTAAACCTCGGCAATATAGCCCTATTGGATTTAGCACATGGCGAGTTAGCCCTCCATTTTATTATTTTATAATTATACATGTCTCTCTAGGACATTGCTGGGTTCACTTTGGTGTTTGTATTCGGGGAGCGGCCAGTAGAACGACGGACCGTGCCTAACCTGAATTTGTCTTCGGACAGTTTATGGTATTTATTTCCCCTAACCAAGCCAGTGCCTCTGCCTCTGGACCCTGGAGACTGCATTTGAGTGTTCCTTTTGGTGTTTGTGAGTGTTTATGTATAATTATTAAATTTTAAAATTGAATACAAATTTATTGATAGTGAAAAAACGATTTATGATGCACCATACAGTGCTGAACAGTGTGTTCTTGCAGTAGTGGGAGGGGCCCAGCCCTCTGAACTATAAAGTCCAGGGGGACCACGCCCTCTACCACATTTCAGTAGAGTGAGTAAGAGACAGCAGTCATTCCAATCCGCCTGATGAGAACCTTGGGAAAGTTCGAAACGCGTCGCGAGAGTACCTGAATGACACAATACCGTAAAAATGAGTACAGCTGCCATCATTTTGAGTGGGGATGATGTTGAACAGCTCTGGAAAATTTTCTCTTCAGCCCATATAGGCGTTGAGTTGGTTCAGAAGGCCTCCATCATTGAGTGTCGTGATGTTGATGAGCCAAATTAATTTTTTCTCCGTCCACTGTGACGTTGAGTGTCTCTCCAATGTCCATACAGACGTTGGAAAATCGTGTTTGTGCCCTTCCACACATCTGCACTAAAACCTACCCTCGTTTTTTCTGCAAAATTAACCCTTTCTGGCGTAAACCTCGGCAATATAGCCCTATTGGATTTAGCACATGGCGAGTTAGCCCTCCATTTTATTATTTTATAATTATACATGTCTCTCTAGGACATTGCTGGGTTCACTTTGGTGTTTGTATTCGGGGAGCGGCCAGTAGAACGACGGACCGTGCCTAACCTGAATTTGTCTTCGGACAGTTTATGGTATTTATTTCCCCTAACCTAACCCTAACCCTAACCCTAATTTTCTCTTCAGCCCATATAGGCGTTGAGTTGGTTCAGAAGGCCTCCATCATTGAGTGTCGTGATGTTGATGAGCCAAATTAATTTTTTCTCCGTCCACTGTGACGTTGAGTGTCTCTCCAATGTCCATACAGACGTTGGAAAATCGTGTTTGTGCCCTTCCACACATCTGCACTAAAACCTACCCTCGTTTTTTCTGCAAAATTAACCCTTTCTGGCGTAAACCTCGGCAATATAGCCCTATTGGATTTAGCACATGGCGAGTTAGCCCTCCATTTTATTATTTTATAATTATACATGTCTCTCTAGGACATTGCTGGGTTCACTTTGGTGTTTGTATTCGGGGAGCGGCCAGTAGAACGACGGACCGTGCCTAACCTGAATTTGTCTTCGGACAGTTTATGGTATTTATTTCCCCTAACCTAACCCTAACCCTAACTCTAACCCTAACCCTAACCCTAACGGCCATACACAACACAACTAACACCTACCATTAGTAACCCCTGAGTATTCACACCTGTTAAGGATTAACCTACATTAGCCAACCCACGAAAACCTACCCCACTTACCTGTGATCCTGGTCTGATTAGCCCTCTACAGGACACACCATTTGTTAGCAGCCCGTCTGGATAGAGCCCTCAGTGGCTACCCTGGCCCTGCTAAAAAATAAAATTAAAATCCAATAAACAACAATAACCATCATTTGATTCACACATCACCCAACCCACTAAAACCTACCCCACTTACCTGTGAGAGCAGCCCGCCAGGATAGAGCCCCTAATGGCTACCCTGGCCCTGTTTGAAAAATGAAAATAATATCCTATAAACAACAATAAACATCATTGATTTACACACCAGCCAACCCACTAAAACCTACCCCACTTACCTGTGAGAGCAGCCCGGCAGGAAAGAGCCCCTAATGGCTACCCTGACCCTGTTAAAAAATTAAAAAATTGAAATTAAAATCCAATAAACAACAATAACCATCATTGGGTTTACACACCGGCCAACCCACTAAAACCTACCCCACTTACCTGTGATCCTGGGCTGATGAGCCCTCTGCAGGGTACACCATCCGTGAGCAGCCTGGTAGGACCCAGACCTCAAGGGCTACAATTGTCCTGTTAGAGAATAAAAATAAAATTTAATAAACAAAAATAACCATCATTTCACTTACAAATTCAACAATACTTACCACACTTTCTTGGAATCCGATTCTGGTCAGTCCGCCAACACGGCCCTGTAAGAGAAATGGTAAAACAGAGACAACAATTCACAGGTATACAAGAATTAGATATGTAGGGATTAAAAACCTTTACATTGAAACACAATTAGGATGATAGAACAGGAGACAGTTCGGGTAGGTTGTGGTAGTTGTGGTCACTAACATTATAATGACTATTATTATCATCATTGTATTATATTATATATTATATACATACCAGTATTGGAGAGACAACCACACAGTTGTGGGGATTCTTTGGTCACTGCCTTTTTACGATTCCTTCCTGGACGTCGGGCCACCTTTAGTGGTCAGTAGAAGGTGGGCCAGTGCCTAACCATTTCTGGGGCCTTCGGGCCCCAGATCTTGGATTATTTTTCCCCTAACCTATCTTTTCAATGGGCCCTTTGGAGAAGGCCTTTCTGTCCATGAGAGCAAGAGGCCTTTGTGAGAGATTTTGACAAAGGCAGTCCAAAAAATTTCCCTGCGCTCTAGGGACTTGTCCTCCTAGTATGTGGCAGTGGGGCCCCCAGGCTACCAGGATGCGAAGTTTGGGGCCCCTCGGACCCCCCAGGGCCGAGCAGTAGCCGAGGACACGTGCAACTTATTGCATGCGTTTTCATAGGTGGTTCGTGGACAGCGGACCAAAATGTCTGTTTGGCAGGGGTCAAAAGGTCGCAGGGGCTCCAAATTTGACTCAGTGGTAGTCCAGGGGCCCCCGGCTCAGGATCCTGGGTTTCAGGGTCCTAGGTTGGTGTTAAAAATTTCCCTGCACTCTAGGGACTCGTCCTCCTAGGATGTGGCAAAGGGGCCCCCAGGCTACCAGGATGCGAAGTTTGGGGCCCCTCGGACCCCCCGGGGCCGAGCAGTAGCCGAGGACACGTGGAACTTATTGCATGCGTTTTCATAGGTGGTTGGTGGACAGCGGACCAAAAGGTCCGTTTGGCCCGAAATTGTCATCCACGACTCGTCAGGGGCCCCCGGGGCCGTGCCTAGAGCCTCGTGTCCCATCGACCCTTTTTCGTGCTTAATTGGCCCACTTGTCCAAGAACAGCCTACATTAAATAGGTTGCAGGACGGACGTCTGGAAAGCAGGGGTCAAAAGGTCGCAGGGGCTCCAAATTCGACACGGTGGTAGTCCAGGGGCCCCTTGGTCAGGATCCTTGTCATCAGGGTCCTAGGTGGACCCTGAGTCGGTTTCTTAACCCTAACCTATCTTTTCAATGGGCCCTTTGGAGAAGGCCTTTCTGTCCATGAGAGCAAGAGGCCTTTGTGAGAGATTTTGACAAAGGCAGTCCAAAAAATTTCCCTGCGCTCTAGGGACTTGTCCTCCTAGTATGTGGCAGTGGGGCTACCAGGATGCGAAGTTTGGGGCCCCTCGGACCCCCCGGGGCCGAGCAGTAGCCGAGGACACGTGCAACTTATTGCATGCGTTTTCATAGGTGGTTCGTGGACAGCGGACCAAAATGTCTGTTTGGCAGGGGTCAAAAGGTCGCAGGGGCTCCAAATTTGACTCAGTGGTAGTCCAGGGGCCCCCGGCTCAGGATCCTGGGTTTCAGGGTCCTAGGTTGGTGTTAAAAATTTCCCTGCACTCTAGGGACTCGTCCTCCTAGGATGTGGCAAAGGGGCCCCCAGGCTACCAGGATGCGAAGTTTGGGGCCCCTCGGACCCCCCGGGGCCGAGCAGTAGCCGAGGACACGTGCAACTTATTGCATGCGTTTTCATAGGTGGTTGGTGGACAGCGGACCAAAAGGTCCGTTTGGCCCAAAATTGTCATCCACGACTCGTCAGGGGCCCCCGGGGCCGTGCCTAGAGCCTCGTGTCCCATCGACCCGTTTTCGCGCTTAATTGGCCCACTTGTCCAGGAACAGCCAACGTTAAATAGGTTGAAGGACGGACGCCTGGAAAGCAGGGGTCGAAAGGTCGCAGGGGCTCGAAATTTGACACGGTGGTAGTCCAGGGGCTCCCGGTTCAGGATCCTGGGTTTCGTGGGCCTAGGTTGTTGTAAAAAATTTCCCTGCACTCTAGGGACTCGTCCTTCTAGTATGTGGCAAAGGGGCCCCTAGGCTACCAGGATGCCAAGTCTGGGGCCCCTCGGGCCCCCAGGGGCCGAGCAGTAGCCGAGGACACGTGCAACTTATTGCATGCGTTTTCATAGGTGGTAAGTGGACAGTAGGCACTTAGGTGGATGTTTAGGCTATTCGTGGGACGTGAGGAAGAGTACGGTGAAGAGTAGTCAGTTAGGGAGACGCTTAGGCACTCTGTGGACGAATTGGTGAAAATAGGCACTTAGGTGGACGAATAGGCTGTTCGTGGGACGCGAGGAAGACCACGATGAAGAGTAGTCAGTTTAGGCACTCCATGGACAAATTGGTGAAAATAGGCACCTAGGTGGATGTTTAGGCTGTTCGTGGGACGTGAGGAAGACCACGGTGAAGAGTAGTCAGTTGGGTGGACGTTTAGGCACCTCCGTGGACAAATTGGTGAAAATAGGCACCTAGGTGGATGTTTAGGCTGTTCGTGGGACGTGAGGAAGACCACGGTGAAGAGTAGTCAGTTGGGTGGACGTTTAGGCACCTCCGTGGACAAATTGGTGAAAATAGGCACCTAGGTGGATGTTTAGACTGTTCGTGGGACGTGAGGAAGACCACGGTGAAGAGTAGTCAGTTGGGTGGACGTTTAGGCACTTCCGTGGACAAATTGGTGAAAATAGGCACCTAGGTGGATGTTTAGGCTGTTCGTGGGACGTGAGGAAGACCACGGTGAAGAGTAGTCAGTTAGGTGGACGTTTAGGCACTTCCGTGGACGAATTGGTGAAAATAGGCACCTAGGTGGATGTTTAGGCTGTTCGCTGGACGTGAGGAAGAGCATTTTGAAGAATAGTCACTTAGGTGGATGTTCAGGATGTTCGTGGGACGGGCCCCTCAGCACAGCTCAACAGTGCCCCCAGAGGTGTCATCCAAGTGCCTATTGCGCAATCCTGTGTAATAAACGCAGTTAGGCGAAAACATCCATATCGGTAACTAATTAAGTGCCATTTTGGATCCAGATTTAGCCTACGGTCCCTTGTACAGCCTATGCGTCATCTGGCAACTTATTTGAATGGGCCAACATCCGCCCAACCACCTAAGGGTCCTAGCTAACCCTAACCCTAACCTCCTGAGCTGGCGTAGGATTTGAGCGTGCCATACGCCAACATCCATATTGATAAATCTCAAAGTCACTGTGGTTTTGGGTGTACGCCAGGTGTACGCTGGAAATTTGGTGTACGCACTTTTGATAAATGAGGGCCATTGGAATCACCAATTATTACATATTTTTTCTGAAGTGTTAGACACCAATCTACCATTGTCTGGTAGGTCACTCTACCGGGCTGTCAGAGACTGTGGTCTGTACATTTATGTCATTTGTGTTTGTTTCGTTAGCTGGTGATGCGACTGGGAGATTTTTTGTTCTCTCTTCATTTCTGGAGTTTATGTCCCCTGGTGGAGCTGTCTCAGAGGGGTCTGCTCTTCTATCATTTCTAGACCCATTTGTGTGAGGTCCGTATGAGACTTTCTTAGATAAGGCTTTTTTGGGCCTTGGTAGGGGAATGTGATGTGAAGTGCTTGCTACACATTCTTCAGGCTCCTCTGCTGTTTCTTGTGGAGCGTCTGAGCTAGGGAATCGTTCTCTGCAATAAACCTAGATATAAATGAGTGGCACTGCATGGGTTCGTGTGGAGTGTCAGAGAACATTAAAATGTTTAGTGGGGATGAATGATCTGAGCCCCTGATCACTAATTGTTCCCTCCCATGTTTTCTTCCCCTGAGAAGTCCAGCTCTTCCACTGTTGCTCGCTCCTGTGGTGGAGGAGGAGAAGCATTCACCTCTGGGTGTTGTGGTGTTTCTTCAGAGGTGGTGGGAGGGCCATCAAGGGGAACCATTTGGACTCTACAAGGCCTAACTATTCTTTGTTCTCTTGGTGAAGGAGATGGGCCCTGTGTGGGTCGAAGTATATTTTTTGGGTCTAATGGATTTTGTTCTTCGTCGTCATCATTAAAAGACCAGTCTCCTCGGTGTTGTGGAGGACCCCCAATGTTCCCCTTTGTCATTAATGTGGGTGATGTTTGGACCTCTATGTGTTGTACACCCTTTTTGGGGTGCACAGAGATTTGTGGGGGTATTAGAGAGGGAGGGCCCTGGAACCGAATGGGGTGAGAAACTGTAGCGGTAGAAGGTTTTGAAGCTGCTACTTGTACATATCTGCGAGGGCTCGATGATTCAGTGGTGACTTGATTTACTGGGTTTTGTGGGCGTGTCACTGTTTCTCCCTCAAACAATTCGGCTGTGATAAGGGCTTCTGCTTGTTCTAGTGTCAGTGTCAGTGTTCACTTTGCCCCTGTAATTATTCACTGTCCAGGAGGAAGCCACCTCAAAGGCCTGAGGCCAATCTGCCCAATCGGTTTGTTCACGGATCTCTTTCATAGTGGATTCAATTAGAGATTTGTAAAGCTGTTAAAGGGGCAATTGAGTTTACTTTTGGTTCGGATCACCTTACAAAACATCCCCTACAGCAGATCGATCACTTTACCGATTTTTTGCGTGAATATAAAGGCTTATTTTAACACTTTTAAGCACGACCCAGGCAACGCCCACTCGAGTAGGCTATTTAAAGGGTCTGTGCATTTGCGCAGCTCACTCACTGACTTACAGCTGCTGCGGAAGATTGTTTCTTTACAAGCTCCTATTATCCTCGTTATTTCTCCATATTATACCGGCATTTCCTTATTATTGTTCAAGCTAGCCTGAAGAAGATACTAATTGTATAGAAACGTCACGATTAGCCTGAACAAGTGAATTTTTGGAAAAGAAAAATAATTTATTTCTTTCTTCCTTTTTTCCCTCATCCATTATTTTCAATCTATATCCATTTTTTTCACTTTTATTATTTTCATTTTTTATTTACTCCATTACTTTACACAAAATCTTGATTATTTCTCATTCTCTAATTTTTTGTTGGTGTGTAAAAAGATGGAAAGCCTTAGGGGATGAGTGAGACAGCGTCTTGCACCATATACTCGCCCAAGGCAGAGAGATATGACACCCAACTATAGAACAGGGAGGATTAATAATTTTTCCTTTCGTTCTGAGAACCCATACCCTCAAAAAACTGGGTATGAACAGAGAATGAGGTATAGATCCAGTGATCCATACAGACACACACATGATCTGAGCAACAAGAAAAATAAATACAGTATATTTTAAACTCAGTATAATTCTCTGAATAGGTTTCACAATTTTCAACGACCAGGTCAGAAAATAGGCCCATACAGGCCTCCCTCCTACGTCGATAAACCACAAAGAATGGTCGCAGGTCCATACAGACCTCCTGATAGGCGGGTCAAAAAAGGCCAAAATCAGAGAAACAGAACCATTCAGACCCGAAATGAATCCGTCTCTTTCACTAACTATGGTGGGAAATTTAATAATGTGGATGAATCTATGTACAGGGGTCCACTTTGAACTCGCTTGAGGGATGCGCATCAGCTTCACTCTGAACACTCAGCTCACTGGGAGGATGCACGTCAGTTTCACTCCATCGGTTTCACTCTCTCAGGCCTTGTCTGACTCCTCTTCTCATTACCCTGAATTTCTTCTCTTGGATGCCAGTTGGAGGGCATAGAATCAGCAGCTGTATCTTCCTTTTGAATAATTGTTCTCACGTCCCTCCTGTTGTATCTCCACGCAACATAAAGCCATTTTCTGTTGTTTTGCGTGTTTTGACCAAATATGTGTATTTTCTTTTCAAAGTGTATGCCAGATCGGTGCCTTTGGAGTTGTGTCTTGCTGATTTATGTTTGCCGTCTTGAAAAAGTTTACAATTACCTCTTTATCTCTTGCTGCTGTCCACATGTTTTTTTCTGACAGCTCCCTTTCCCCTTTTGCCATGATTATATAAATTACTCTGTTTAGAGGTTTAAAGGTAAGGTGCACAGTCATTGGTTTCCTGATGCTCGAGTTCTCGATGTCGCTGCGCAGGTACCCAGGATCCTGAATGGTGACGAGCGCATCGGAGCTGTCATGCTGCACACGGGGGTGAGCGACATCAGGCTGCGGCAGACAGAGGTTCTGAAGAGGGACTTCAGGAGCCGGATCGAGACATTATGCAGCACATCACCCACAACGTGTCCGCTTGCCACGTACCGACAAGGACATGAAAGGTTCGGTAGATTATTTGCTCTAAATGAATGGTTATTGGTGTTGCAACAATCAATAGAGATGTTCTTAATGTTACTCAGAAAAGTAACATTAACAGAAAAGGGCGCAATTTCGCCCTATAAATATAGCTCGATAAGGCTGGTACGCTGATTTTCATCTCTTTAGCGAAGCATCACGCATCGCTGGATCCGGAGTGAGAAGCCACGACGTCTGAGAAAAAGCACACAGCGGGACGAGCCATTGAGTCTGAAGTCGCTGGCATCGCCGCCTTTAGCCGCCGTACCTGCCGTACCTGCTACGCTTTCCGGCGTTATATCCTTTTCAAACTGTGTGTGTGTGTGTTCGCCGCTGCGACACACATTTTTTCACTGTCTGTCTCTCTCTGCTAAAAGAGCTGCGTTTTTTTCAAGATGCAAAGATCCTACGGCTCGTGCCGAGCCACACTCAGCGACGGGGACCGTCATGTTATCTGCGTTTCCTGCCTGGGTGAGGATCATGCGGCTCTCGCTCTCGTTGACGGCGGATGCCCTCACTGTGAGCTACTGCCTATGGTGACTCTGAGGACTCGCCTGGCATCCTTCTCAGAGCCTGCACTTCAGCCCGCTGTAGCGCCGCGCCGTAAAAAGCGCCGTGCTCAGGTCGCTCCCGAGCCTTCTCCTGCCCGCCAAAGCTCGCCGGTTCGCCCGCCAGCTTCGCCGGCATCGCTCGAGTCCCTCACCGACAGACAGCGGCCGCTGTCTGCCGCCGCTTCCTCCATTGAGGTCGACGAAATAGCCCCGAGCCGTCTCCAGCCCGTGATAGCTCGCCGGTTCGCCCGCCAGCTTCACCAGCTTCACTCGAGTCACTCGCTGACGGACAACGGCCGCCGCGCGCCGCCGCTTCCGCCATTAATGACGACGAGTTAGCTGCATCTGTAGAGAAGGCCAGCTTCAAAACCGCGGCTAGCTTTCTTTACGTTATAAGAAAGCTACCCCGCCCCCCGTGGGCATGCGTCACCGGCGAAATGAGGAAAGAGTGTGTTTTTAGTCCCGCCGAGGCCGGGCCAATCTCCATTTCTCAAACATTTCTCAGCTCCTCTTGGTTTGAGCGGCTGAAAATGTCAATATTGCAGCAATGAGCCTGTTGTATTACACGCACGCCTGCAAACAAACGCCGACGCACACAAAACTGTGATGACGCTCTTTATCCGCTCGGGCTATTTTAAGCTTTTGTCGTTTCCCCCTGTGGCTCAGTGGCGAAACCCAAAGCCTTCGCACGGGAGACCCGTGTTCGAGCCAAGCTCTCGCAGTGGATAAAAATTTAGTCTCGCCGCAGCCAGACTTTCACCCAAACTTTTCACTCGTTCAGTTCCGAGAAAATGCGACTGTTCCAGTGTATTTTGCAGTAAACAAGCCGGTAACATGGCCCGCTTGTCTGCACACAAATGCCGTTTCCACGGCGACCCAGAAAAATCATGTAAGCGGTGTATTTTCTGGTATTCCGGCCACAGCCGATGGTGTTATGAGTGTATTAAAAATGCCACAGCCCAGTGTTCATTTCTACACACAAACACAGCCCGCCAAAGTGCAGGGCTCGCACAAATGAGTTCGACTCATGTCAATTGTGCATTAATTATAGTGAATGTGCCCACAACCCAGTGCCCACAAACACTACACACTGCATGTGCCACGTTTTCTGTAAAAGAAACCAACACACATACAGTCAGCTAAGGCCCACGGTGTTTAAGTCTCACCGCGGCCAGACTCTACCGAAACTTCTCGCTCGTTCAGTTCCAAACAATGTGACTGTTCCAGTGTATTTTGCAGTAAACAAGCTAGTACCACAGCCCGCTTGCCTGCACACAAACGCCAGCTTTAAGGCGACCCAGATAAATCCCAAAAAGAGTGTATTTTCTGGAATTCCGGCCACGGCCGATGGTGTTATGAGTGTTGTAAGATTGCCCACGTCTCAGTGCCCATTCCCACACGCAGACACAGTCCGCCACAATACAGGGCTAGCAAAAAATAAAAAAAAATTAAAAAAAATCGACTCATGACGATTGTGCAATAAATGTAGTGTACGTGACCACAACACAGTGCCCACAAACACTACATGAAGCATGTCCCACGGTTTCTGTAAAAACTAAACCAACACATTTTCAGTTGGCGCGAGCCTACAGTGTTCTCAGTGCAGCGAGTGTGCCCGCTATCCAGCTTCAGTGCTCCAGTTGACAGGGAACTGGTAAAACACTATTAACATAACTAGCCCCTATAGGATGCTATTTCATGGGGAATGATGCTTGCAGCCTCTCTTCTCCGACTCTCTGTGAGTCTATGGTGATTATGCACTACATGAGCCCCGGGCTACTGCCCTTGGGACTTTGGTGTCGGATCCCAGTACGCACGGCGTTTTGCATTGTGTTCCCCATAGCGTAAGATATTACGCAGTACGAGAGATACTCTCGTAAGAGAACGTACTCGGTTACTAACGTAACCTCGGTTCTCTCTAGAGAGGGAACGAGTACTGCGTATCTTGCCGTGCATACACAGCTCTGGTTCGCTTCGGCGATGAAAACCAGTGTACCAGCCTTATCGAGCTATATTTATAGGGCGAAATTGCGCCCTTTTCTGGCGGGACGTGACGAAATGGGCGCGAAATGCCCCCATAGGATTATGTCACGCAGCACCTCTCTCGATAGGCTGCTGCTGTTTGCCGCAGGGCAGCCAATAGGCGCGCGAGCCGTCCTGCCTATATCTGCATGCTGCTGCACAGCGTTTTACATTAATTCAAAATTAAGGATAATTTTTTGCTTCAATATCTCGTGGAAAAGAGGTTTTCCCCATAGCGTAAGATATTACGCAGTACTCGTTCCCTCTCTAGAGAGAACCGAGGTTACGTTAGTAACCGAGTACGATTTACTAAACTCCTTTGGGGTCAAGCAAAACGTCACTAGACCCACTCATTGTTTTAATCATACACTAGATTTAATTATATCGCATGAAACAAATAGTGATATACACTGAACAAAATTATAAATGCAACACTTTTGTTTTTGGCCCCATTTTTCATGTGCTGAACTCAAAGATCTAAGACTTTTTCTATCTACACAAAAGGCCTATTTCTCTCAAATCTGTCTAAATCTGTGTTCAGATGTACATAGTATTAAAAACTCAAAGATATTGTTTTTGAAAGACGAGGCAGAGACAGATATTCTTGACAGCGCGAAACGCGTTTTTGCAGACAGACAGTTCTCAACAGCTGAGGCATTTCACTATTCAATGTTGTCCGTGCTCTGACGTCGAATTTCTTTGCTTGGTTAAAAGTTTTGAAATAATTATTTTCTTCTTTTTTTCCTAGGAATCATTCACTTGATGTAAATGTATTACTGAGACAGTACACATCTTTGGTGAGTTTCACGCCATGTATACTTGCAAACTTTGTGCACAAGCATGCAGTTCCATTTGTGCATTTGTTATTCGAGAAGTAATACAGAAGCAAGGAGGACCGACACTTCCATGAGCTTCACAATTCACTTACCATGGTGAACACTCTTATGACAGTAGATCGGAAGTAATGATTTATAGTTCATTAGTATTTAAACTCTTTTGTTTTTCTTGCACAAAAATAAAATGAGTTAAAAATATTACTATTTTTATTACACACATCTATCGTTTGGCTTCAGAAGACATTGATTCATCCACTGGGGTCTTGTGAATTAATGTCACAATCGTTGTGTTGTTGTTTTTTAAGTGTCAAAAGAATTAGTTAACTAAGTTAAGTACATTAACATGATCATTTTATGTCTCTTTAAAAGTGTTCGCAGAGTATGTGATCACTAGTGCTTTATTTTACCACTAAGATTTTCTTTCCCCTCAGACCTGGATTTCCTCTCAGACCAGATGTGTCATAAGCTGATGTGGGGCGTGTTGGCTGTTTTTTGCCTCTTCCTACGTTTTTTCACCCATTGGTTCTCTTGATTATGTCCTCTCAGATCCGGACTTCCTCTCAGGCCAGATCTTTCAAAAGCAGGTTTGGGATGTTTTGGCAGTTTTTTTGCCTCTATCATGGATTTTTCATCCATTGGTGGGCAGGATTTGCACCTGCCCACACTGCCAAAAGAACAAAAACCTGGTTAAATGACCATGGTATTCCTGTGTAATTACTATGTGATTTCATGTAATATTCTAATTTTCTGGGATTTTGATTTTGTGGGTTTCATAAGCTGTACGCCATAATCATCAAAATTATAACAAATAAAGTCTTGAAATATCTCACTTTGCATGTAATGAGTCTATATAATATATTAGTTTCACCTGTTAAGTTGAATTCTTGAAATAAATCAACTTTTTGATGATATTCTAATTATATGACCAGCACCTGTATACTGATTGGCTTCAATACTGTCTCCTCTCCACCAGTAAGCTGGTGTGTGGTGGGCGTTCTAGCGCAATATGGCTGCCGTCGCATCATCCAGGTGGATGCTGCACATTGGTGGTGGTTGAGGAGATTCCCCCTTTCTATGTAAAGCGCTTTGAGGTCCCAGAAAAAGCGCTATATAAATGTAACGAATTATTATTATTGCCTCTTTGTAAGGTTTCTGTTTTTGCCTACTGGTTCCTCTCATTGAATTTTAAAATGTATTTTCTGTGACTTTTTTTCCTTAAATACTGTTAATGTATTGTTAAAACCTGTTACCTGTTTTAAATAAATGGCAAACAATGTACTGTACATACCTGTCAACACTCCTGTTTTTCCCAGATTTCTCCCGTTTTTTTAGCCCTATCTCCTGGACCCCTCCCGGGTTGGTTGTTTTTCCCGGGAAACTCCCGTAATTTGCATAGCCCAAACTCCTTTATGAATAATCGGACCAATATGTTTGTCTAATGTTGACCAGTTGCCAGATTGTATTAAATGCATTATATTCACACAATCCACAGACCATTTACAATTTCAACCCATTTGTCACTTCAACCTGGCAACCTATAACCCAGTTGTGCAGTCGCTGAAAGTTTAACCCGAAAGCGAGCCGATAGACATGATGGCAGACGTTTTGGGCAATGCTGCTGTGCAACATTTTACCATTGAGATTGGGCAACATAATTTCTATGCCTTATTACAAGTTATTATGTCCCAAACTGGACATTTGACCTCATCACATGCTTACTAACATCTATTTACAAATAAAAAATATAAAGAAATATTAATAAATTAAGTTCTGTTTTCATTTATGGGTATTGCAATGTAAATAATACACTTAACACGTGCAGTACACTTAACAGCATGAGCCTACCTCTTACAGCATGAGCCTAAACAAGCCCTAAATGGCTGGAACCACAGCTGCCAATACTTTACTGTGAAATTACAGCATTGTTGAAAACGTAAAATTGCGGTAAATGGCAGTTGCCAGTATTTAACTGTAAATATACGAGTGAATTTTTTACAGTGCATGCAATGCATCCAGACAAGCTCTCTAAGGACTGTCTCCTCTCAAGGCCATTCTGGAGGTTAAAAAATGTGGTCATGAAAACATACATCAAGACTGAAGATACACACACCTCATCAAAGAGCTGCAAGATTCTGGATAAATTGAGAATGATGTGTTTTATTTTATTTTTCTGGTTCTTATTAATAATAACGTTGAAAACCCTTTTTCTGTGTCTTGTTTCTGTGAATAATGATGCATTTTAATGTCAGCACTATGATGAATAGAAAGTTCAAAAGAACAATATTTATCTGAAATTAAATCTTTTGTAAGATAAATGTCTTTACTGTCACTTTTGATTAAATTGATGTGTCCTTGATGAATATATTTTTAAAAACTTTTATGATTGTAATTATTTATTGCATAATAGTGTCACGACTTCGGTCTGATCTGCTGTGTTTTGTGTTTTCTCTGTGTCTGTGTGCTTTGTTTTGACAGCTCCCCATGTGCTCCGCTGTCACTGTGGCGTTTCCTCTCCCACTCGTTATCCTTAATTATCTATTGTGTTTACGTCACACCTGTCACTAATTATCCCTCCTTTATCTCCCCTATTTTAGATCCTCTTCTGTTCAATCTTTTGTCAGACTGTTGTTGTATGTAGTGCTATGCAATCGCCTGTGACTAAGTATCATTTTGTTTGCATTTTTATTGTTGTCCTGTTTCCACTCTCGTCCTGCCAGGCCTGGTTTCCTCGACTGCCGACCCAGACATTCTCTGTTCTGTTGAGACTCGGATGCACCGTAGGGATGAGCAAATGAAGCTTTATGAAGCACTGAGGCTTTCCCCTGAATGTTTTGGGAAAAGATTCGAAGCATCATGAGTGTCGAAAACAGCGCCATCTTGTGGCAGGTCAAATTTATAGCAGCCATGTTTATGAGCAGCTGAGCGCGCAGCGCCGTTGTTTTATCCATTAAAGGAACACTCCACCGTTTTTTTAAATAGGGGTTATTCACCATTTCCCCTACATTTAGACGCATTTTTGTCTCAGTGCATGCATTGTTTTAGTTTGGCAGCGCCGCCGCTAGCTTAGCGTAATGTATGGAATCCTTTATTGGCAGATAGCATGTTGTGAGTAAAAGTAATAAAAAAATGAATTACTCCTTGTGGCCTGCGTATTCACAACCAGAGGTGGGCATAAATACATCAAAAACTATTTTGTTACAAAATACAAATACTGGCTCATGAAATGTAACAAAATAAAATACAAAATACTGATGTGAAAAATGTATTTAAATAAAATACAAGTAATTAGTATTTTGAAAATACAAAAATACTCCCACAATAATCTTAAGTCTTTTTTTTATTACTGAAAGGTCAATAACACAAATAGTAGCAATAACACAAATATGTAAATTCAAAATGGCGAAGTAGCTAAATAAAAAAGTATGGGCATTTCACTAAATCTCTACAGGGCCTGAAATAGCTCCCTCTGATGTAAATGGCATGTATAGCTAAGTTCACATCACTGGTGTGGTAGTTTTATACAAAATCGATCAATATTTCTCATATGTAATACTTTATATTGTGATTTCAGTGGAGTTACGACAGACGTGCTGTTTCATAATAGGTAGGGCCTATGATGTCCTTTTATGAATGACAACACCCCCGACAGGGGGTGGGTGTTGTGACCTCGCGTGCAGCCGTGCACGAGCGCAAAACCTCACAACACCCACCCCCTGTCGGTGATTGGTTGGTAGTGATGTAGTACTCGGGTCTCGAGACCGATTTCTGCTTTCTCGGACTCGTCTCGGACTTGTTCCTTCAAAGATTCGGTCTTGACTCGGACTCGACTGTATTTGAAAACCAACGGACTCGGTCTCGACTCGGACTCGACCCTTCAAAGACTCGGTCTTGACTCGGACTCCGCATAGGCGGTCTTGTCCCCATCACTATTGGTTGGAACACTGTTTATTTAGGTTTTGGTGGTTGGTGAAACCCATTGTTTTTGTGTGCAGATCTCAGAGCCTAGGCTGCCTACAGAGATGCGTTTTTTGGACGGCATGCATATGGGGCGGGCAGCTAGCGGATCGCTAGGAAAAATTAGATGAATGTGATAATTTATGTTTCGGCCTTTTTTGGGCCTGAAATCGCTGATACCACCTTTAATGCCGTTTTTAAGAGGAGCAGCGCCACTTCTTCTCCTGTGTTCAAAACTCATTTACTTCTTGGAGGGAGCCCGGTCTACAGGGTATCACGTGATTTTCGTGCATCTAACCTGGACATTGCCATTGCCAACATCAGACCGAACTATGGCAAAATAATTTACTATGGTGATTTTTCTTAAGTATTTAAGTATTTGCAATACTCTAAATACACTCCCTCAAAATATTTTGTTACAAACTACATTTTATTTTTTCCACACCTGCAAAATACAAATTACAAAATACACTAAAGTAATTAAATACGTATTTAAAATACATTTAATTGAAATACTGCCCATGTCTGTTCACAACGAGTACAAATAGAAATGCAGATTAAGACTAGGTGATTTCCTAGGCAGAGATTGACTTGGGACTATATTGGACTATATATGACGTGAGGATGAGAGACAATACAAACTGGTGGTGTGAGTGTGTGTCCTTTGCTTGTTCTCGCAACCTTTTGCTATGCAGGCAATTGAAAAACGGTGACGGTGAATAAGCCCTATTTAAAAAAACACTGGAGTGTTCCTTTAAGCACAAATAAAAGCCTGACAACGCTAAATGTTCAGTTTTCTGATAATATAATTCACATATTAAAGTGTGGCAATGAATTAAATGTAACAATTATATTAATACTAGGCTAATTATAAAAATACCAACAGAGTTGCTTGTGTTAGTAAATGGACTAAAACTTAAAAAAACCTGTAGAGTAGTGGTCTGGGTTAAAACAATCCGACACGCAGAGTGAAGCATTCACATGACTGGAAAGAAAGTGAGGCTTTGTTTTTCGTTGATCACGTGTTTCTCTGAAAACAACATGCGCTCCGACACGGAGCTTCATGAAGAATTGCGCTGTGTACTCGATACACGCTTTTAAGCTTCAGTGTCAAATGTAACATCACTAGTGCACCCCTCCCCCTTCATATATTTATTTTAATATGCTGATTTGATGCTCTATTGTGATAAATTATTATTGGTGCTTAATCATTAAAAATGGTTCTTCTTATTGTTAATGTTGAAAAAAAAAATTCTGCTCCCTAACTTTTGACTGGTTGAGTACCTCAAAACTTTTAATCGTTTAAATAACAAATAATATACTCATGTAGAAATGAAAACAACTACAACTAATTTATCTTCAAATCATTTACCAGGTTTAATTTTTTTTGTAATTTTTTGAGAAAACACAGAAATTACCTCAGGAATACAACACATGCAAACGCAGAGCGCAAGGACCTGGGCGGAAATGATTCTGGAGATTAAAAAACAAATGTGTTCATGAAAACATACATCAAGACTGAACACACACACACACACACACACACACCATCAGAGAGCTGCAACGGGCCACAGCGCCACCCACAGGAGTTCTCCTGTCACAGTCCAGCTTTTCCCCAGCTTTTGCTGAATGAGTTTCACACGTGGTGCAGTAGTAATGAAATTAAAAATGTAAACAAAAACAGGTTTAACAATTAACACCTATACTTTATAGTTCACATATAGCCTACGCAAATCATTTATTTTATTTACAGTTCCTAATACGTTAGTATTTGACTAATGACTAATATGTTACGCATACTTCATTCTTGTGTACTCATTTACCTTTATTTACATTTATTCATTTAGCAGACGCTTTTATCCAAAGCGACTTACAAATGAGAACAATAGAAGCAGTTAAAACTAACAGTAGGACAACAATACGTAAGTGCTATAACCCCTCTCAGTTTAACTTAAGTGCAGTGTTTTTTTTTTTTTTTTTTTTTTTTTTTTTTTTTAAGAATAGAGGAGAAGAGAAAAGTGTTAATACTACTGAATCAAGTGCTGCCAAAAAAGATACGTCTTCAGCAGTTTCTTGAAAGTGGCTACTGACTCAGAAGCTCTGGTTGAGTTAGGCAGATCTTTCCACCAACAGGGAACAGTCATGGTAAAGGTCCGAGAAAGAGATTTTGTGCCTCTTTGAGATGATGTACCACAAGACGACATTCGCTAGCAGAGCGCAGGTTTCTGGATGGCACATAAGTCTGAAGTAATGAGTTTAGGTAAGAGGGAGCAGTGCCAGTGGTTGTTCTGTAGGCAAACGTCAGTGCCTTGAATTTAATGCGAGCGGCAACTGGCAACCAGTGCAATTTTGTGAGGAGAGGAGTGACGTGTGCTCTCTTTGGCTCATTAAAGACCACTCTGGCTGCAGCAACTGGATCAATTGTAGAGGTTTGACAGAGGTACTCGTGTGGTAACGTACTGTAAGTGAGGAACATTTTTAATAATTTATTGCACTTACGTTTAAGTAAGTTTATTTTATGTTTATTTTTGTCTTACATTGTTTATCTGTAACAAAGTTAGAAGTTTTCATTTTTATTTGTTTGCTCAATGTGACATTTTATTTACCACAGATGTGTATTTACAATAATCTACACAAGAGGCTGAAAACGTAAGTCGCCACAAGAGAGACCGGGCCCAGCGCCAGAGAGGAACATCCAAACCAAAGCTGTCACATTCACTATCATCAAGTGACAATGGAGACGAGATTAGGAAAGAAGAAACTGGTTCAAAAAGAATTAGCAAGCTAGTTTTAAGTTAATCAGACTAAATGCACTCATTGGAATAAGACTTCTTGAAATAAGTAGTAAAATACTTATCAAATTTAATTAACTTAACTGCTTACTAAGAAAGGGATGAGTCAATATAATTATATATTCTAGATAAATTATCCAAAATATTTTGATTTTTAGAATGCACATTAACTTCCCTTTAAACTAGATTCACCTGTAAATGTTTAATAATTGTTGATTTTCAAAGCAGTAAACTGAGGGACCATCCAAAACAATCTACAGTTTTCTACAACCTGAGGACAAATATTTAAAATGTTTGTGTGACCTGTTATATTCTGCATGCACCACATATGCAGATTCCTACACGATGTATCTTTACTATCACCGAGCTGAGATTATGTTGAATGAACTTGTTTGTGCCACACACAATTCATAAATGTTGTTCGTTGACATTTCATGTGCTTGTTACTGAAGAAAACATTGTTTGGAGGATACATGAAATATGTTTAATGTTATTATACATTAAAGAAATTTTTATATTTAAAAACATCAGAGAAGTCATTGAAAGTACAAAAAAAAGGAGTATATATATATATATAAAAAAAGCTGGAATTAAAGCATTAAAACTTTATTTAACCATTTCAGGCAGACCGCTGATCACTAACAATATCATCTGACGCTCAGCTGATCCGTTACTCCATCTACTCTAGTCAACTACAATATTTAAGCCCATTCAAACGCATGCTCAACACAGACATCTGCACCTCCTGCCATCTCCATAATACAGCATATTCGGACTGGACTACTATTGTTCACTATCTTTATTTGCAATTAGTGTATCTCTTTCTGCAATGTGTATATAGCTAAGAAACATTTGGATATTGTCAGGCTAGGAGGATTTATGTCTCAAGGATGTATACATAAAACTGTCTAATATGGCAGCTGAACCCCTTTGATACTAAACCTTTCGCCAAATCCAATAATTGTCAATAAATGTATTATTCTCAAAAGTGGTGAAATAAAAAAATAATTTTCCAGACTAGAGAACCCCCAGTGAATCTCAGGCATTTCCAGTCCTGTATATGTATACATAATAATCACTCCAACAATGATCAAATCATAGACACTTAAGTATTTACCTGTTTAAATCCAAACAGCAACCTTTTTTTTTGGCCGGACAGTGAATATATTTTGTCTTGGTAGTTTAAAAAAAGATTCATATAATACATATACATATATATAATACCACTTTCAAATGTATTTCAAGTTATCAAGTGAATTATGTACACTATTCATTTGCAAATCATTAATTTGCATTCAAAAAATATATATATATTTTTTTAAATTCATTTGCAAATCATATTCTGGCGACAGTAAGATTATGAAAACCATTCCTTTTACAAATATACTGCAAATCCATAACACTGCATACTATTTACATATGACATCAAAGTGTACAACGGCAGCTATATAGGTCAAGAATCTATGTTTAAAAAAACAATGTTTACATGACACAGACATTTACATTTAAACTGAGGGAGATGTGAACTTAATTAAGAACTTAGTAAAGAACAGTCCAACAGTCTGATCAACAGAAAGAAGCAGTCAAGCAACAGGAGGAGACAGTAACTGTTAGTGGTTTGTCTTTTTCTCATTTAATTTTAGTGCGGTTGTCGTGACTAGGAAAAATTGTTTGTTTGCTGTGTTCATGTGTTGTAGTCGCATTGTTGAAGACGCTTTTGCTCTCGTTTGTGAACAGCTCTGGTAGTGAGGCGTGGCCAGCTGAATTCAATTATGACATTTTTTTATGCGAGTATATAATCGATTAGTACACGGCAGCAGCCATCATCGTGTGAAAACCGAAGAGTGTAAAGACCAGCGACTCCACCGAGCAAGGACACCGACAATGCTCTTGAGTATTGTTTTTCATTCCTTTCATACAGCTTGGTATCATCTGTTTATTTAGTCACCTATTTTCACTATGTGCTTCCAAATCCCTACTATTATTAACACTCGTAAATCACGTCTCACGTAAGAGGCAGCACAATCCTAACAACCTGCATACTTTCTCAATGTCTTCTAGTGCATTACTTTCTTTTCCTGTTGGTCTCTGGAATTGCCAATCTGCTGTAAACAAAGCAGACTTCATTACATCTATTTCTAGTCATTCAGGTCTCAATCTTGTGGCCCTGACTGAGACCTGGATCAGACCAGAGGACACTGCCACACCTGCTGCCCTCTCCACTAACTTCACTCTCTCACACACCCCTGGCCTGACTGGGAGGGGTGGAGGTACTGGTCTGCTCATCTCCAATGAATGGAATTTTAATCCTTTACCATCTCTGTGTGACAATAGCTCATTTGAATTGCATGCAATTACTATTACCAGTCCTATTAAAATCCATTTTGTAGTTGTTTATAGTCTTCCAAGTCAGCTTGACAATTTCTTCCCTGAGGATGGTGCTCCTCTGGTAATTCTTGGAGACTTCAACATCCACCTAGAAAAGCCTCAGGCTGCCGATTTCCACACTCCGCTTGCCTCATTCGACCTCAAGCTAGTATCTACCGCGGTTACTCACAAATCAGGTAACCAACTGGACCTTATTTACACGCGCTACTGCTCCACTGAACATACACTGGTCACTCCGCTGCACACCTCAGATAACTTCCTCCTCACTCTCAACCTCAACCTGCCTCAGAACACAACACACACTCCTCCACAGGTCACCTTTCGGCCGAACCTACGCTCACTCTCACCCTCTCGCCTATCCTCTTTAGTCTCATCCACACTTCCTCCACCTGATCAGCTCTCAACACTAGATACTAACAGTGCAACTGATACTCTTTTCTCTACTTTAACATCCTGCTTGGACAACTTCTGCCCCCTTTCCTCCAGGCCAGCCCGCGCCACACCCTCTGCCCGCTGGTTATCTGATATTCTCCACCAACATCGTTCTAAACTCAGGGGTGCAGAGAGGAAGTGGCGCAAATCAAAAGATCCGATAGACCTGGGTCTTTATCAGTCCCTCCTCTCTTCCCTCTCTGCTACTATCTCTACTGCTAAAATGACTTACTATCACAACTAAATTAACTATTGTTCTCTAGACTCTCAGAGGCAGATATCTCCAAACTCATCCTTTCCAATTACCCTACGACCTGTCCGCTTGATCCTATCCCCACTCATCTCCTTTAAGCCAATTCTTCTTCAGTTGCACCCGCACTCACTCATATCATCAACACCCCTCTTCACACTGGTACCTTTCCCACAGCATTTTAGCAGGCTCAGGTAACCCCCTTTGCATTTTATCCCTTCTTCCATTCATTGCTAAAATGCTTAAACGAGTCGTTGGAGTTATGATCGATGATCAGTTGAACTTCAAAGACCACATTGCTAGAACTGCCCTGTCCAGTAGATTTGCCAAATACAACATCAGGAGGATCAGGCCCTTCCTATCGGAGCATGCTACACAACTCCTTGTCCAAGCTCTTGTTATATCCAGACTGGACTATTGTAATGCTCTATTGGCAGGCCTTCCAGCATGTACTGTCAAACTTCTGCAACTGAACCAGAATGCTAGAGCAAGAGTGGGTTTTAATGAGCCGAAGAGAGTGTACGTCACGCCTCTCATAAAATTGCACTGGTTGCCAATTGCTGCTCGCATCAAATTCAAGGCACTGATGTTTGCCTACAGAACAAACACTGGCTCTGCACCTCTATACCTAAACGCATTACCTAGACCTAGGTCCCTTCCAGAAGCTTGCGCTCTGCAAGTGAACGGTGCCTTGTGGTGCCATCTCAAAGAGGCACAAAATCACTTTCACGGACCTTCACCTGGACTGTTCCCTGCTGGTGGAATGACCTGCCTAACTCAACCCGAGCTGCTGAGTCTCTAGCCATTATCAAGAATCTGCTAAACATTTGACTCAACAATACTAATCACTTCCTATTCCAGATCTATTATGAAAAAATCCTTGCTACATGTGCTGCACTGGACTAGCTGGGACTGGTCACAACATTTGCATATTGTTGCCCTATTGTTAATTTGATTGCTTCTATTGCTCTCCTCATTTGTAAGTCGTTTTGGATAAAAGCGTCTGCTAAATGATTAAATGTAATAAAAATCTCAACTTTCAAATTCTGTCAATTGTATCACTAATTAAAAAAACTAATTTGTTGCTCTTTAATGTGTGGTGACAGGTTGCTGTAGAACAACAGTTCAACCAGCACGTGAACCGATAATTTCTTCCTCTTTACTACTAGTTAAAGCTCCATGATGATGCTGACATTGAAAGATTATGTGTGTAATGTTTCTAGCCTGAAGTATTTAATATCTGTTTAGTGTAAATATCGTAAAAATCATTCAGTGTGAATTCTCATGTGGTGATAAAGGTTTCTTTTTCGGGTGAAACTATTTCCACACTGTTGGCAGGTGTAAGGCTTCTCTCCAGTGTGGATTCTCATGTGGACTTTAAGGTGTACATGTTGATGATAACTTGTTCCACATTGAGTGCATGTATAAGGCTTCTCTCCAGTGTGAATTCTCATGTGCCTGTTAAGGATTCCTTTATGATTGAAACTTTTTCCACACTGTTGGCAGGTGAAAGGCTTCTCTCCAGTGTGAATTCTCATGTGGTAATTAAGGTTTCCTTTTTGGTTGAAACTTTTTCCACACTGTTGGCAGGTGAAAGGGCTCTCTCCAGTGTGAATTCTCATGTGGTATTTAAGGTTTCTTTTTCGGGTGAAACTTTTTCCACACTGTTGGCAGGTGTTAGGCTTATCTCCAGTGTGGATTCTCATGTGGACTTTAAGGTGTACATGTTGATCAAAACTCTTTCCACACTGAGGGCATATATAAAGCTTCTCTTCAGAGTGAATTCTCATGTGCCTGTTAAGGATTCCTTTTTGGTTGAAACTTTTTCCACACCTTTGGCAGGTGAAAGGCTTCTCTCCGGTGTGAATTTTCATGTGGTAATTAAGGTTTCCTTTCCGGGTGAAACTTTTTCCACACTGTTGGCAGGTGTAAGGCTTCTCTCCAGAGTGGATTCTCATGTGGTATTTAAGGTGTACATGTTGATCAAAACTCTTCCCACACTGAGGGCATATATAAGGCTTCTCTTCAGAGTGAATTCTCATGTGCCTGTTAAGGATTCCTTTTTGGTTGAAACATTTACCACCCCTTTGGCAGGTGAAAGGGCTCTCTCCAGTGTGAATTCTCATGTGGTGATAAAGGTTTCTTTTTCGGGTGAAACTTTTTCCACACTGTTGGCAGGTGTAAGGCTTCTCTCCAGTGTGGATTCTCATGTGGACTTTAAGGTGTACATGTTGATGATAACTTGTTCCACACTGAGTGCATGTATAAGGCTTCTCTCCAGTGTGAATTCTCATGTGCCTGTTAAGGATTCCTTTATGATTGAAACTTTTTCCACACTGTTGGCATGTGAAAGGCTTCTCTCCAGTGTGAATTCTCATGTGATAATTAAGGTTTCCTTTTTGGTTGAAACTTTTTCCACACTGTTGGCAGGTGAAAGGGCTCTCTCCAGTGTGAATTCTCATGTGGTATTTAAGGTTTCTTTTTCGGGTGAAACTTTTCCCACACTGTTGACAGGTGTTAGGCTTATCTCCAGTGTGGATTCTCATGTGGAATTTAAGGTGTACATGTTGATCAAAACTCTTCCCACACTGAGGGCATATATAAGGCTTCTCTTCAGAGTGAATTCTCATGTGCCTGTTAAGGATTCCTTTTTGGTTGAAACTTTTTCCACACCTTTGGCAGGTGAAAGGCTTCTCTCCGGTGTGAATTTTCATGTGGTAATTAAGGTTTCCTTTTCGGGTGAAACTTTTTCCACACTGTTGACAGGTGAAAGGCTTCTCTCCAGAGTGGATTTTCATGTGGGCTTTAAGGTGTACATGATCAAAACTCTTCCCAAACTCTGGGCAAGTGTTAGGGCTCTCTCCAGTGTAAACTCTCTCGTGCACTTTAAGATTCCTATCTTGAACAATAGTCTTTCCACACTGAGAGTATGTATTAGGCTTCTCTCCAATGTGAATTTTCATGTGCCTATTAAGGATTCCTTTTTGGTTAAAACTTTTTACACAAATTTGGCAAGTGTAAGGCTTCTCTCTATTGTGAATTCTCATGTGCCTGGTAAGGATTCCTTTTTGGTTGAAACTTTTCCCACATTGTTGGCAGGTGAAAGGCTTCTCTCCAGTGTGAATTCTCATGTGGTCTTCAAGGTGTCCTTTTTGATTGAAATGCTTTCCACACTGAGGACATGTGTAAGGCTTCTCAGTGTGAATTTCCATGTGCCCGTTAAAGCTTCCGTTTTGATTGAATCTGTTTCCACACAGTTTGTAACTGAAATTACTTATAGTCCCTGTCTTTTGCACTATATTTTGTGAGGACTTTTCTCCAGTAATGAAATAATGATGATTGTTATATAGATTGTTCTCTTCCATTTCCTTAAGTACTTCACTCTCCTCTTTCAGTGCCATCAGGTCTAAGGAGAAAGAATAGAAGAAAAAAAAAGTTATCCCCAGTTTAATGGCACAAAGCAACAGACATCCAATCATTTATACATGTAAAGCATCAAAACCCATTTAACCATCAAAACCATCATACACCCAGTTGGCAGTTAAAGCATTAATTTAAAAAAACTAAACAATTTGACCCAGGAGATCTGGTTAATTCTAGACTGATCTCAATCTCATACTTTACTTTTGTCAGGGAGCACTCAGAATATGTTTGTTATAACTTTGGAATAACCTATTGCTGCCAAGTGGAGTTACAACTCCCCGACCAAACCTGAAACCAAAACACTCACAGATGCAAGCGAGAGAGCACAGCAGATCAAAACAAGAGAAAAACTAAACAATCTTTAGCCCCTTTCACAAAGCGCGTTGATCCCGGGAAATTGACGGGAAATTGCCAGAACACCTTCTGTGTGAACGCAAACACGACCCGGGATCGATGCCGGGTTGGGGCTCTAGTAACATTGCCGTGTTCAGTCCCAGAACGCGCGCTGTGTGAACAAAAGCTGTAATCAATGCCGTGTCGTAATGATGGCGCCGAAGCCGGGATCGTTCGCCAGCGTGAAACGGTAGGTAATGCGCTAGTTTATGATAGAATCAGAGAAAAAAATGAACAAGCGTGGTTTCTCGAGAGAAACCGCAGCTCATAAGCAAGCTATAGACACTGCTGAGACATCGTTGTCCCAATATCTTTACGGGATTTTTACGGGTTGTGTGTGAACGCACTCTCTGATTCCGGAAAATCACTGGCAGTGTGAATGAACCAAAGTCAAACGAACCCGGGTCAAATCCCAGGTCACTTTATCCGTGTATTTTCCAGAATCTCTGTGTGAAAGGGGCTTTTGTAATACAATTTAATGTTTAAATATCAGAAAAATAGTGTCTTCTGAACCAGAGAAACAGTATTTGTGGATAATTTCAATCAGGATCATCATTGCAAAGAAACTGCTTGTTGAAGTTACAAATGACCTGCTTTTATCATCTGATTGTGTATCAAAGTAAAATAATGACGTCGTTGAAACACAAAACCATGTTGAGCATGTTGATTTGCACAAAAAATGCATTGTATTATCAGTGCTTGCATTTTTGGGGCTGAAATTGCACATGGCTCTCTGATTGGCTCGGATTGGCTCCTGTGCTCGATTGCTCCTGTCTGCCTTGCTGCTGCTGGTTGGTTTGCGTCTGTAAGCCTCGTATATCTTTCCGTTTTGAATCATTATTTACTAGCATTTACTGTTGTTTATACTGCTGAATATAACTTACTCAACATCACATATTAACTTTACATCGTTATCTTCAATCTAAATCGTTGCTAGCACAACACGCAAATAATTCGCTAGACTGTTAGCGTGCCATCAGTGCGCTCATTTACTTATTTTGCTCGCGTCTTTTACCAATCCATCAAACAACTGTGGTGAGTATTACTTCATGTAACATGTATAGCATAGCCTTCTCTGTCAGCACAGGATTTACATGTGATAAATGGAGGGAGATAGTCAGGCTGACGGAGAAGATTTCAGAACTAGAGACACGCATCCAAACTTTAATTGAGGTCAATTGTAAGAGTGCAAGGGCTTTAGATACTACTTTGGATGCGCTAAGCTTAGAGAATATTGTACATTGTTCGGTTCCGGCTGAAGTAGAGCCCGTGCAGCAGGGCAATTGGGTGACGGCGAGGCGCTGTAGTCACGGGAAAAAACACAGCTCTTCCGTTCCGATTACAACATCAAACAGATTCTCCCCACTCAGTGAAACACCCACTGAGAATCCTGTTGAATGTGCCCTAGTTATTGGCGATTCTATTACACGGAACGTGAAAATAGAGACACCAGCCACCATAGTCACATGTTGTCACGTGATAATCAGGAAACATAAACGAGGACACAATTGCAGGAAAACAAAAGGTAAGATTTTAATTAACAAGCTAAACAAAATACAAAGTACAAACAAAACTCCCACGTGGGGGAAAAACCAGAACAAATACTAACAAGGCAAAAACACTAGGAACAAGAAACAGGAACTTAGACAAATGAACCAGCACCGTACTGAAAACACAAAGGAGGCTATAAAGGAAAAACACACAGGAGGGTAACGAGACAACAGGTGAGCAATGTTAATTACTAAACAGATAACGAGAAGGGAGGAGCTAACAATTAGACAAAGCACATGGCACAGGAATAATCAGGAGCCATGTGCTCACATGAAACTAGACTAAGATAAACACGAGACAGACAGGAAATGTCACCACACAGAACTAGTAACAAAAGCAGAACCATGACATTACTCCCCCTCAAAGGGGATGCCACCTGGCGTCCCAAACTCAGGGACATCAAACAAAACCAAAAACACACAAGAAAACAAACAGACCAGACAACCACATCAGAAACACTAAAACAGGGAGGGAACCCAAACCAGTCCATAATCGCATAGCGGTAAAAAGTCCAAGAAGGCCAGGGAGGGATGGGAGGGTTAAACCAGGTAGTGCAGGCCTACAGGGCGAAGCAGGCTGTGTAGGCGGCCAGGGCGGAACAGTTCGTGCAGGCGGCCAGGGCGGAACAGTTCGTGCAGGCGGCCAGGGCGGAACAGTTCGTGCAGGCGGCCAGGGCGAAGCAGGCCGTGCAGACGACCATGGCGGCCCCGGTTGTACAGACGACCAGGGCGGAGCAGATTGCACAGACGACCCAGGTGAAGCAGGTCGTGCAGATGACCAGGGCAGAACAAGCTGTTCGGGCGGTCCTGGTGAAGAAACCCTCTCGGACGGCCCAAGAACAGTCTCTGGATCGGCAGACATAGCATGAACAGTCTCTCTATCAGCAGATATGACAGGAACAGTCTCTAGATAGGCAGCCGTGACCTGAAAAGTCTCTGTATCAGCAGATGTGACGGTAACAGTCTCTGAATCCTCAGACTTGACCTGAACGATCTCTGGATCAACAGACGTGACGGGAACATTCTCTGAATCATCAGACGTGACCTGAACAGTCTCTGGATCATCAGACGTGACCTGAACTCTCTTCTTCCTCCGCTTTCGTGATCGGGTAGTCTCTACCAGCTGTTCTACAACCCCTGAGGTCTTAGCAGGAAGAGTAAAGCCCTCTGGAACCCTTGAAGAAGGATCATCCAGGACCACCGGGGTTGGGACCGCCGAAGTCAAAACCTCCAGGACCACCGGGGTTTTCTTCCTCCTGCGATGATCAGTACAAGACTGTACAGGCAACCCCGCCTCTGGGAATGCAATGGCTGGCCACTCTGGAAGTTTCCTCTCGGGATCCAGAGCATTGATGAAACCCCAGAAGTCGAACTCCTTCAGTACCCCCATCTCCACTGCACTGAGTGGTTTGTCAAGTGCAAAATTAAACAGGTCCTTGAGGGCCATCTTCCCCAGGCTCAGTCCCTCAGCCGCTGAGCTGAATCTTGGGCAAAGTCTCGGATCTTCATACCCTCCTGATGGAGAGAAACCAACGCGTTGAATTTCATAACCCGTTCATATTGAGGGCAGGTAATCGAAGGGCCTGGTGTCTGGTATGACGTTTTCTGCTGAGTCCTCATTCTTGGCTGGTTCGTTCTGTCACGTGATAATCAGGAAACATAAACGAGGACTCAATTGCAGGAAAACAAAAGGTAAGATTTAAATTAACAAGCTAAACAAAATACAAAGTACAAACTCCCACGTGGGGGAAAAAACAGAACAAATACTAACAAGGCAAAAACACTAGGAACAAGAAACAGGAACTTAGACAAACAAACCAGCACCGGACTGAAAACACAAAGGAGGCTATAAAGGAAACACACACAGGAGGGTAACGAGACAACAGGTGAGCAATGTTAATTACTAAACAGATAACGAGAAGGGAGGAGCTAACAATTAGACAAAGCACATGGCACAGGAATAATCAGGAGCCATGTGCTCACATGAAACTAGACTAAGATAAACACGAGACAGACAGGAAATGTCACCACACAGAACTAGTAACAAAAGCAGAACCATGACACATGTTTGCCGGGAGCCAGAGCGCCTGACATCAAAGCAAATTTAAAAGTGCTGGCTAATGCTAATCGTAAATTCTCTAAGATTATTATTCACGTCGGCACTAATGATGTTCAACTTTGCCGGTCGGAGATCACTAAAATTAACGTTAAAGATGTATGTGAAGTACGATGTCAGGCACTGTAATTTGCTCTGGGCCCCTTCCTGTTCGAAGGGGTGATGAGATAGTTAGTAGACTGTCCTCACTCAATGGCTGGCTGTCTAAGTGGTGTCCGCAAAATAATATAGAATTCATAGACAATTGGAAAAGTTTTTGGGGCAGACCTGACCTGTTGAAAAGAGATGGTATTCATCCCTCCTGGGATGGGGCTGCTTTTCTCTCTAGTAATTTGGCTCATAGTCTTAGAGCTCAAACATGACAATCTGGGGCTCAGGTCAGGAAGCAGACAAACTGGCTAAACCGACCGTCTGCCAGCGGCCTCGCGTCACCAAGGTCAGATAAATCCCATCACATAGATGCTCTGTCACCTAGATATAATCACAAAGTGCCTGTGTCTGTTCCCCGAATTAGGAAATACAAAAAACTTCCAAACCCATCTAAGGGTAAAAATTTTATTGATGTTCAACAAATAAAAAACAGATATAATACAAATGAACAAATGATAAAGCTTGGGTTGCTGAATATTCGATCCTTTACTTCAAAAGCACTTATTGTTAATGATATGATCACAGACTATAACCTAGATGTGCTGTGTTTGACAGAAACCTGGCTAAAACCAAACAATTACATTACATTAAATGAGTGCACCCCCCAAGATTACGGTTATAAACACAAACCTCGTCTGAAAGGCAAAGGGGGAGGTGTTGCTGTAATTTATAGTAATATTTGCAGAATTACTAAGAAGTCTAGTTTAAAATATAATTAGTTTGAAGTGTTGGTGCTTAATGTAACAATATCTAGTGTAAATGATAAATCACATTTGAGAATTCTGCTGGCTACTGTATAGAGGCCACCAGGACACCATACAGACTTTGTCAAAGAATTTGCTGACTTTCTATCAGAGTTAGTACTGGCTGCAGATAAAGTCCTAATTGTTGGTGATTTTAATATACATGTAAATAACGAAAAAGATGCATTGGGATTGGCATTTAAAGACATTCTTAACTCTATTGGATTTAGACAACACGTGTCAGGACCTACTCATTGTCGTAATCATATTCTAGATCTAATATTATCACATGGAATCAATGTTGATGCTGTTGAAATTCTGCAGCAGAGTGATGACATCTCAGATCACTATCTAGTCTTATGTAAACTTCATTTAGCCAAGGCTGCAAAGCTGACTCCATGTTACAAATATGTAAGACCTATCACTTCTGCCACTAAAGATTGCTTTATTAATAATCTTCCTAAGCATCCCAGATAGCTTAGAGGAATTCGATATTGCAAAAAAAATATCGACTCTCTCTTTCCAGCACTTTAGACACAGTTGCTCCTTTGCGCATAAAGAAGATTAAAGAAAATGTTCCAACACCGTGGTACAACGAGCACACTCAGGCCCTTAAGAGAGCAGCCAGAAAAATGGAGCGAAACTGGAAGAAAACAAAACTAGAGGTATTTCGCATTTCATGGAAAGAGAGCACGATTGCATACAGAGAGGCCTTAAAAACTGCTAGATCTGCTTATTTTTCAACCCTATTAGAAGAAAATAAACAAAACCCTAGGTAAATATTTGAAACAGTGGCTAAACTAACAAAAAATAAAGCTTCAAGCCCAGATATTTTCAAGCAGCACAGCAGTAAGGACTTTATGAACTTTTTTACTTACAAGATTGATAATATCAGGGAGAAAATTATAACTATGTAATCGTCTACTACAGTATCGCATCAGACAGTGCAGTGTAGTCTCCCTGACAAAAAATTAGATTCATTCATTGCTATAGGAGAGGAAGAATTTTATAAACTCGTTAAATCATCTAAATCGACAACATGTATGTTAGACCCTATACCGACTAAACTGTTGAAAGAGATGCTTCCAGAGGTCATAGATCCTCTTCTTAATATCATTAATTCCTCTTTGTCATTAGGATACGTACCAAAAACTTTTAAGCTGGCTATGATTAAACCGCTTGTTAAAGGGACACCAGGCAGGAATCCCGTTTTTGTCAAACAGCGACCCCTAGAGTCGCTGTGGAGCACTTGTATTTAACGTTACTGTCGTAAATTTCTTTTGCCAAGTGTGTCAGAGGTTCTGGGTTCTAATCCGTACTAGTAGTATAGTTTATTTTCCTCATCAAAACCGATTGTTTATTAGTGGTTGTATTTCAAGCAGGGACACGTTTTTTGTGCATTAGGTTTTGTGATTTCACCGTAACAAATATAGAGTCTCTCCTCAACGGATTGAGGCGCGCGTTTGTGTGAAGACTGTGCGCGTCACAACAGAACACTCTATCCGCGCCACTGATCGCAGCGGCAACAAGCACTTTGGTCACTTGATTTTTAAAAACAACACATTTCAGATCGCCTCTTATTTAACAAACGAACGAAATGAATGCTCTACTAGAATTACCTGGAGATGTTTTATTTGTTTGTATGGGTACATCCGTGCCGCGAGATGTTTCAATGGGGACATATAACACCCGCAAATTACGCTCGTGTCTGACTCCTCGCTCGGTCAGTCTGCCGTTTCCTCTTTCTCTGTTCCTCCGACAATGCTTTCTGCATCTTATATGCCGGCTCAGCCATGACGATATTGTGACAAACTCCATCCTTCTCTACCTTCCTGGATGGGGGGGGTGTATGTGTGCAGTGCCGTAAAGGAATATGTTACATCGCGAGAGCTGATATCACGCGATACTTCCTGAGGCTGAGGCCGGCAGCCCGCCGCACCAAAGTTGCAAGTGAGATTTTTCCGCTCACAGGCACCAGGGGGGTGCGAGAAGGCCACCATTCAACCCGAAAGAAGTCATATAACCATTTCAATAACTCTGAAGCTGTTCAGTTAAGCTAAAAAAACTGCATAGAATCCCTTTAAAAAAAACGCAACTTGATCCTACAGAATTAGTCAATTACAGGCCGATCTCGAATCTACCTTTTCTGTCAAAGATACTAGAAAAGGCAGTATCTTCACAACTATGTTCCTTTTTAGAAAGAAATGGTATCTGTGAAGATTTTCAATCAGGATTTAGACCATATCATAGCACTGAGACAGCTCTCATTAGAGTCACAAATGATTTGCTCTTATCATCCGATCGTGGTTTTCTCTCTCTATTAGTGTTACTCGATCTTAGTGCTGCATTTGACACTATCCACCACAACATTCTTTTATATAGACTCAAAAATTATGTTGGCATTACTGGAATTGCACTAGCATGGTTTAAATCATACTTATCTGACCGTTATCAGTTTGTAGTAGTAAATGAAGAGATGTCTTATCGATCAAAAGTTCAGTATGGCGTACCACAAGGCTCAGTACTAGGACCGCTGCTGTTCACTCTGTACATGCTACCCTTAGGAGATATCATTAGGAAGCATGGCATTAGTTTTCACTGTTATGCTGATGATACTCAGCTCTATATTTCTTCACGCCCTGACGAAACTTACCAATCCATAAAATTAACGGAATGCATAGCTGATATAAAAAACTGGATGACTAATAATTTCCTACTACTTAATTCTGAAAAAACAGAGATTCTAATTATTGGACAAAAAACTTCCTCACGTAATAACCTAGAATACTGTCTAACACTTGATGGCTGCTCTGTCAAGTCCTCGTCGTCGGTTAGGAACCTGGGTGTGCTCTTTGATAGCAATCTTTCATTTGAAAGTCACGTGTCTAGTATCTGTAAAACTGCCTTTTTTCATCTTAAAAATATATCTAAATTACATCATATGCTCTCATTGACAAATGCAGAACAATTGGTTCATGCGTTCATGACATCAAGGCTAGATTATTCTAATGCTCTACTGGGTGGTTGCCCTGCACGCTTAATAAACAAACTACAGCTGGTCCAAAACGCAGCCGCTAGAGTTCTTACCAGAACCAGGAAGTATGACCATATTAGCCCGGTTCTGTCAACACTGTGTAGTGTTACAAATTTATTAAATGTTTTAATTTAGGTTCCAATACAATAGTATATAAACTGAGAAAGTTTATATGTGTGAATTTTGTACCTAATGTAAATGATGTCACAAACCTGCCTGTTCCTGTCTGTCCTGAGCTCTCTATTGTAAGTTAAATTAATCAGAGCATTGAGACTATCACCTTTTGTCTATATGCACTGCCTGGCCATTAAGCTCTATGATAATGTGAAGGTATGGGTGATACGATCAGGCTGATTGGATTAGCATCTCAAACCTCTGAGTTACACTGTTATGCTGACGAGATCAGGGCTGTGGAATTTCCAGTAAAGTGCTGATTCCTGTACTTCACATTTACATGCTTTGTTCAGATTTCCTCCCCCTGTTATGTAAATCCCTCCCCCTTTGGAAGGATAAAACACTGTGTTTTAGCTATTGAGTTAGACTTGGATGATGACTACAGCATTGCAACAGCAAAGTCCTCAATAAAGAGTAACTTCTGCTTTGAAAGAAATTCCAACGTCTCCTAGGGCTGGGATGGTTACCGCATTACCGTATTACCGCAATACCGCGGTCACGTGACTCCAACCGCGGGTCTGAGCTCGTCACCGTCATCACCGCAAAAAACAAAAACAAAAACATTGGTCTGCACATGTGCACGTTGTGTCTAATGACATGGATTCATTGATTATAATGACATTGTGTCTTGCATGGATTTAAGGTTTTCTAAACAAAACTTATCAAAAGATGGAGCAAATCCGATCTTTCGCGAGTTGGGGAGCGCAATGTTCCATGACACAATAACATTCCATTTGTATTAGAGATGCGCGGATGGGCTATTATTAGGCTATTTCATCCGCAACCGCATCACAAAACTCATCATCTGTCCGCACCAACGTTTTTTGATCAATTTTCGAAACCGCATCCGCGGCACTGACTCTTTTAGAGTCATCAATAGATCAATTGATCATCATCAATAGATGATTTATTGGCGTGAAGTTTTGTGTACAATGACAAACAGGAGTGCAACATTCAAGGATTGAAATTAACATCGCCAAATTCGGATAAAAATGAACTTTGGCGGGTAACGCTGTCATATCACGAGCCAATTTGGCGTGTTTCTATGTTTACTCACTTGCTGCGGAAGTTCGTGTAAGCCAAATCTGCGTGGATTTAGCGCAGATACGCAACTCGTGAGTCTTAATGATATATTAAATACAGCGTATTGCGCAGAATCTGCGCATTTCTGGCTTGCTTGAACACACACGTCACTAAGCAACAAATAACGGCGCGCTTGTTCACTTGCACTGAATTAATAGCGAATATTAAAATGCATTTGGTTAACAGAAAAGACATTGTTATTTTCCAACATCCTACATGTTCTGTGTACTGTATTGATCTGTCTACCTAAAACACATTTTTGGTTAAAAAAAAAAAAGGCAGTTAAAATCGATTCCCTATTTTCGTTTTCGAAACTTGTGTTGGTTGGTCCGATCGATTGTGCAATCGATTTTCGAACGTAAAGTGACAGCCCTAGTTTAAATATGAATTGCGTGTCTGTGTGTAAATGATGAATGAACGACATAGGCGTGCGCGCGCTGTTGTTTACTACAGTTATACAGCGCGTGTCTGTGCCGTTCATTCACTCTCGCATATACATTAGTAAACATTTTATTTTTACATGAACACATCCAAACTATATTGCTATAGCCTACTGAGATGAGTAAAAATAGACTGAAATATGTTGAAATAAAATGTCTGTATAAGCAACAAACTGCAAATTAACATTTATATGCTAATATATAATAAACTCGATATGTTACAGACTAAATATGAATGTTTAGACAAGATTTCGTTGATTAGTTTTGGATAGATTATTAAGTTTTTACTGTAAAAAAAAGACTACTGCCACATCAAATATGTCCATTATGGGATGTTTTGTCAAAAATAAAGTAGGTATATTGAATTATCAACTAAGATGTTATTATAGTGTTTGTTCCAATATTCAAACTAATGAATCCTTACCTTTGAAATACGTAAAATGTATACTTTTTACAAAGAAAGATTACGCTTGAAATATTGTTAAAAAAAAATTTTTATTGTGTTTTATTAGTGACAAATTTGGGGAGAAGATGCATATTCCAAAACTTTCACTGAAAACAGTATGAGAATTAACTGCACAATTACTAGAAATTTTTACCTTGGATATTATACAATTTGCATGCATACAAAATTTGTGGAAAAAGACACATTTTTTCAAAATGTTTCTAACTTTGAACCAATTTTGAAGCAAAAACTCTAGGCGACAACATCTATTAGTCTAAAGTCTTGTGGACACATATTTAGTATGTGTTTTGTGGCCTTAATATTAATGAAAAGTTATTAGCGTATGTCATTAAGTTTTTTACAATGTCCGGCAACGGAGGGAATCCTGGAGTATGAGGTATATGGGCAACCCCAGCACTGCAGCATGTTATATCAACCCATGATATAAAGTTAAGGAAAAAAAGCAATGGAGAGCAACATAGGTCTTCCTCAAATGAACTCAGTGGTTCAAATTTGGCAGAATAATCAACATTGCACATCTGGGATCTGCAGCAATAGCAGTAGAGTACCGATGGATAATCTCCATCTGCTGTTAGTCGGCTCACCAGCAAGTGCTGCCAGCAGGTGTTGACCAAGACCAGAGCAACAGGTAGAGAGTCATTCATTCACAAATACTGATTTACCGAAATGGAGCAAGCTGTAAATATGTTATTATTTTCAGGGCCAGTTGCCTATATATGCAGAAAAGCTGAAAAAGACACAAAAGCTGCGTTTACATTTAATTCAAAGTCTTTGTGGTTTCCTTTTGAGAGCAGTAACTCAACATTGCGTCAGCTATGACGCTGTGGGAACTCCTCCCTTCTGCGAATTTGCTGAAATCTTATAGGCTAACGCCAGCTTGGAACAACTGGCAATTGTTGCCTCTGTGGTGAGGCGTCAGGTTTGTGGTCGCAGGGCAAGTGGCACATAAATCGCTGGGAGTTAGCGGCGGTGTCCTTGGCCACGGAAGCCTTTCGGTCGCAGTTGAAGCAGCGGTATGTACTGATTCGCACCGACAACATGTCTGTGGTTTCATACATAAAGGGCGGGGGCGGCGTGCGCTCCAGAGCCCTTTTCAAGCAGGCGGCGAGCCTCCTGTTGTGAGCGTATCAACATTTCCTCTCCATCAGAGCGGCGCACATCCCCCGTCTCCTCAGCTTTGGTGATCCTGGTGGCCGGAGCTGTGGTGCCTGCACGCGTGGCCACTTCAGGGACCTTAGATGAGCAAGACACCCTGCCTCCCTGAGTGCTGGACACACTCGCTGAGCCTGTATTGAGAATTGTTGCTAGTGTTGGACGCAGTTGTTTTCGCTGGCACTGTTGACACTGTGTTTACCTCCATGCATTGAGTGCTTATTGTGTAGTGCTGCCCTGGTTTAGTGCGGCCTTCACTTTTATTCTGTGTGAGTATGCTAATTTTGATGGTGTCTGAGCTGACATTTCATTGGTCTAGCTTCGCCTATCAGATACAAGCACTCATAGCAACGCTGCTATTGGATAACTGTTGTCTCTTCCGTGGCTGGTGTATATGGCCCCGTTTTCTTCAGGCTTATCTTCACTACTCTCACGGCGGGATTGAATACAGTTCCCACAGCATCATAGCTGACGCAATGTTGAGTTACCGCTCTTGAAAGGGAACGTCTCCGGTTACTATCATAACCTCGGTTCCCTGAGAGGTGGTGTAGCATTTGGACCAATCAGAAACACAATTATTCATTATATTTAATGAAAACTCACTCTCCCAACAAAGTTTTTTGAACCCATCCCCCAGAACTGCAGCTAACACCAGGCCTCTGGTTACTGTGGCAACACAGATACGGTTTACGACAAGGAATTTACAGAGAGATTTGACTCTCACTCAATTCTCATTGAAATGGACAAATAAACCCTTTTAATCCTACACTCTCTCTCTCTCTCTCTATATATATATATATATATATATAGTGTATATATAGAGGGAGATCTATATATAGATGTTTGGATGTTTAAGAATAGCATACTATCAGCGTCGCCGCTCATCACACGCTGTGCGTAGGGCACCAAGTGCTGAGGGGGCACCAAAAATAGCCTAATGAAAAATCCATCATCATATTATAGTCATAATAATTATAATGCAGACATCCCAAGTCTCATATTGATAGCGGCTCCCTGATGCCCGCAAATTAGTTCAAATCTCCTGTAATCTAGAGCTCGCGAGCTCCAAACCGTGTAGCGCGCGCACGGCAGAGAGGGAGAGAGCGAGAGACCTTGCGTGTGTGTGCAAATGTGTGTGTGCCTCATGAAGCGCATGTAAGACATGAACATGCTTATACTTTAGATGGCAACTTGAATCTGCAATCCTATTACAGTATTTTCCAAAAAGTAATTGTTTAAAAATATATGAATATGTGAATAAAAAAGTAAACACTTTAACAGGGCACTCAGTAATCTGGTAATTTCGTGCGCACTGGTAATCATATTTTTTCAAATAAAGACAAGGTAACGCTAATTTTACATACAGCACATAGTGAAAACGATATGAATATGACAGTGTGCAACTGGATATATCACAGCATATTTTACAATGAAGGATTTAAAGTTTTTCGATCGCGTCTCCTGTGAAGCTGATCTTCTGTTCACATTCACTCACTCTTACACACGCACGCTCACACACACACACACACACACACACACACACGCATTCATCGACTGTCACTCGCAGTAACACGTTTATGCCGGCTACAAATGCACACTTCACAAGATATCACAGCTGGATTCGATTAAATCTGCAAGGTTTGTGAAATTAAATGTTTATTAGATATTCAGAGATGTTTATTTGTTGAATGTTGATGGTAAGTTAAATGAGAAAGTATTTTAGCCTGATTGTTTGCCTTTTCTTTTACAAATAATCAGTGGCAGGCCGTGCATTTCACACCTAGGCCTTCAGTGAAGTAATAACTTTTAATAGCGTGGCACCGCACAGACTCTCTATAATTGTTGTGAAATTGCTGTTTTTATGTTGCACCGGCAGTTATAGGGTTAATGCGGTGAGTTGGGGAAAGGCTGGTAGAGAAACGAGCGAGTTCGGCGTGTTTGTTAGTGTACACTGGTTCTTGCGTCCCGATTATAAGTTCAGAAACGGAGCCTCCCTTGTCTTGTCCTTCAAGGGTTACAATAGTTTGAATGTTTGAAAAAAACATTAGATCATACATTTACAAGAAACATTAAGAAGAAAATCCTATTCACCACAGAAAAAACGGGGGCAAAAAAAGCATTATACTCACCAAAACTACTGATTATGTTTTACACAAAATCCATCCTAATTTCTTTCCTCAAAAAGACTTCAATTACTCTGGTGTACAGGTTATCTGTGTGTTTCAGTCAGTTCTGTTTTTACCCGGACAGATCGAATACAGTTCAGTGACTCTGCGTTAAGCTGGATAAGGCTGAATAAGGGATTTTTTCCGGTAGTATTGAAACTGCTGGGGGTCGAGGAGGGAAAGAAACATTAATTTGTGGGTTAAAAAACAATTAAATCTACAGTGTATTTTAGTTTCTGCAGTTCGCTACAGATGCGGTTAGCTAGCTCAGCCTCTGACTACCAGTAATATTACGCGCACTGACCACCCAATCAAAGGACGTGAAAATGCCGACGTTACTGTACGCCTGCTAGATGGCCCCGGTGCAGTCTAATCGAAATCTGATTGGCTGATTAAATCGGACTGATTATCTGATTGGTTAAAGCAACGGTTTAATTTCCATTCATTTTAAGCTACAGGCGCCGCACTGTCGATTCTGAAGGCCTCAAGGCAGATTTATTTTACCCTGGCAACACATGATGGCAGAAATATAATTGGATAAAAGTCCTAAAATAAATATACAATACTCGAACCAAGAGAAAAGCTGTGAGATTAAGAGAATGGACTATTGGGAATAATTTAATACTCATTCATGGAAAAAATATATTAAAGTGCAAGTCAGTGATTCTGATAGTGTTTAGGCCAGCAGAGAAGGCCTTGCTGGCCCTGACGGCCCACCACTGCAAATAATATAAAAGTAACGCTTTACTTTTTCACCTACCATTTAATTTCTTTGTTTAACAGTTCTTTCTAACACAGTAGATACGACTGACAGAGATTGTGATTCGTAAACTAATGAAGACGGAGAATGTGAGTGAGCACTGTGTGATCAGGCGCTGCCATTCTCTTCTCAGGCGCACCACCCGTCAACATATAAGTCTGGAGCGCCGTCAAAATAAAAGTCTGGAGCGCCGTCAAAATAAAAGTCTGGAGCACCGTCAAAATAAAAGTCTGGAGCGCCGTCAAAATAAAAGTCTGGAGCGACGTCAAAATAAAAGTCTGGAGCGCCGTCAAAATATAAGTCTGGAGCGCCGTCAAAATAAAAGTCTGGAGCGACGTCAAAATAAAAGTCTGGAGCGACGTCAAAATAAAAGTCTGGAGCGCCGTCAAAATATAAGTCTGGAGCGCCGTCAAAATAAAAGTCTGGAGCGCCGTCAAAATAAAAGTCGCGCTTCCAACACATCGGCTAATCAGAAAAACTTATCGGCAGATGCCGATATTTAAAAAATGCCAAACGACATTTTGGTCGACCACTAATTTTAATGTTAAATTCATCAATCTGGTGCACTTTGAGAGTTCAAAATTAAAAGCTCCAACCCATATTCAGTGTAGGGTGACCACCCGTCCCGCTTTGCGTTGTACCGCACAGCATTCTCACCCCTTGTCCCGCATGTCGCATATTGAGAAAATGTCCCGCATTTTCATCAGTCTGTTGGTTTTTAATTATCATATTAAGAAAACGTGCATGCATTCTTTTGCCTTTTTAAGAAAGCATTTTATTTATTATTTTTGCGGCGTAGTTTTTCACCTATATTTAACAGCGCTTCGTCAGTACCAATAGGTTCTCATCTCCTCTTTGCCTACAACAGCGTTTTTAAAATCCTATCCAATGGTTGAAAGGACAGGAGTAAACACGTCACTAGTAGGTTGTGACGGCTGTCAATCAAAATGTGGAGCGTGATTCGTTCCATGTGTTCCCTGTCAGAAAACAAATGGATAATTCAGTAAATTAAAATTTAACAGAATTTATCAACTTGTTGCCTGCTGTGGTTGTTTTAATTCACATCCTGTCTAAAAATATGAAAGTTTTTGGTTTAATATATTAATATGACTGTCAATGATCTAATTTCATGTTGTTTTATATTTTATTTGTTCATTATTTATTTTTTTGGATTTCAGTTGGACTTGGTCAGAATTGTTTCAAAAATAGTGATCTGCATGATGCTGCTGCCTTTGGGCTCAGTGACGTTGAATTTAAATGACATGTAAAATAAAGACATGTTATGTTACATTGTGATGTAATGCTGTTTTCTGGAAGGGACTAAATAACAAAGTATTTTTATCAGCTGAAAGGCAGAATACAAATGTTTTTATTAAGTTAGATAAACATTATATAACAGTTTCAGGTTATGTTCTAGTGTTGGTACATGTCCCACATTATCCCACACAAACTTATAATCGTCCCACATTTGGTTTGTTTGATGGTGGTCACCCTAATTCAGTGTGCAAATTGAACAAAGGAAAACTCAAACCTCTTTTAGTTATCCACCTTATTCCTGACGAGTTTACTGCGTTTCGAATTATGGGTGGCACTTCCGGTTTGGGGAACTTCCATTCAAAAATACTAAAACGAATCATTTCAAATCATAAGGTTGCCCTACAAATAAAGCCGATCCGTCAGTGTGACTCAATGAGCTATCAGTTTTCTTTCATGTTTTATTTAAGAATAACATGAGAATAACGTAACACTTGGTATTTTAACGTGACGTTATAACAAGAATATCTACGGCAAGAGCTCTTTCAGTTGCTGCATTCTTTTCCTCATGATTATTTTCTTTTTCCATTTGCATTCCGTTGTATTAGTATGAAAAAGGTCAACTTATACTGCACATTTGTGGTCTGTTCTCAAGGATTTCATTTACTATATATGCCATTAATAATTCACTGGAATGCACGAAGAATCTCTCTTTTTTTCTCCCCAAATCCTCCCGTCTCTTTCCAGGTTTGTTTTCACAGGTAAATACAATGTATTATCTGTCAAAATAACTAAAATTACTTTGAAATAGTATCACGCAATGCTGAAGTACGTAGCTAAAAAAAAAAAGTGTTTTATTAAGACAAAGTATGTTACATAATACAGCTCACCACAGTGATATTTAACCGTCCGATTGCTGTGGAAAGATTCATGCTTTTGGGGTTATTCATGGTCTGTTGAAAGTACCTTGTTGATGCTTTTTCACTTTTCAATAGTGCTGCCGCGATTAGTCGACATAATCGACCATGCAAGTTAGTCGACGGCAATTTTTTTAGTCGACGTGTCGTTTTACTATTGACCGCCTATTTATTTTTGGTCTCACTGTAATTCACCTCCACACACCAGTCTGTGCGCCATGCGCGCCCTGCTGCGTAATCTGCTATCCTCTTCCTTCACGTTCCCGCCCCGCCCTGCCCCGCCCCGCCTTCACTGCTTTGATATGAAAAACTGCGGAGGCAGGTGACTGCTTTCACAGTGGGCTCATTTGCCGCGGTCCGAGCCCGAGCGCGATTGTTCCCGGTGCCCCCGCAGCGTTGGTCTGGTTTCACACTCAACTTAATTCTATCGAACCCTGGTGCGTTTGCGTGCATCTTATGCCACCGCAAACATACACGGCGCATGATAGAAAACAGAACGCGGGTCAATATATTGTGTTTTTTATTTATTCTGTGCTATATATGCGCAGCTGAGTGAAAATCACAGGTTTACTGTGCGTGTGTCGGCCTTCTGCTGCTTGCAAACGGACTCTTTTGAGGAGACAGTGGATTTCCAAATGTGTTGCCCTGATTCCACGCGATGTGCGCGAATACACTGCAGGCTCACTCTCGCTCGTATCCAAGGTAAATCATCAACACGATCATCCTTTACATCTGTTTTATTTAACTAAATACATCATAATCATCTAAAACGCATGCGCAGGTTACTTTACTTCCTGAACAAGCGCGCACCCGAGTCCATGTTGCTTTCATTTTCACGCACGCGAAAAGTCGAAATATTAGTCATAAGAAAATTAGTCGTTAGTGGCAGCACTACTTTTCAATGTCCTTTTAATGTTCAATGGTTGAAGGGTAAGTAGAATAATGTAATGTCATTGTATACAGTTTAAAAAATGTATATTATTGCGCCCATAGAGCTAGTCTTTCACTGATTGTTTACAGCTTAACGGAAGTTACACCCATAATTCGCGCAAAGCATCATGGGGCGTGGGAATAATGTGGATAGTGTTTGTCTACATTACACTACTAAATAATAATAGTTATAATATATTAATCCCATGACAGTAGTAGCCATATATACTGTAAAACAAATGCACTGAGAAATAAAGGAAACTTTCATAATTAGTTTTGTACTAATTTCTATACTTGAAAAAGATAAATGATCTTTTCTTTTGATGGAAACTGCATCAAGCTTTTATTTTGGCAAAAAACATGGTTTACAAACGCGTCTCATTACAATTCAAGTAAAATGTGCTAATCGTCAACTATGCAGATGTGGAAATGCATAACTGGGTAATGGGTTCCTACACTCATGACACAGCCTAAGTGTTTTGAAAGTAGTTCTACTTACCATAGTTCTCTACACTCACTCATCTCTCTCCTTATCCTCCTCACTATCATCATCATCATCATCATCATCATCTCATCATCATCATCATCTCATCATCATCATCTCATCATCATCAGCCATAGGAGCTGATGAAGGTCCTGCTGCTGCAGAAAACATATCTGTTATTTTGACACATTTTACAGTGTCTGCTTGAAGGGCCGTTTCTTTTTTTCACGCTATTTCTCTGCACATTCCTTGCATTTCTTCTCCATCTCTCTGAATATGTTGACAGATACACACTGACACTGGACGCTCGCTCAGAATACAGGTGATGCAGAAGATGATTGCTGGCAGGTGCGGGTGATGGTGGAGTGAGTGCAGTGTGAGCCGGAGAGGATGATGGGACATGTAGTGTAGACGGTGACAGAGCTGGTGACAGAGCTGGTGACCATGACAAATGTCACTTAAATGATCGATTTTGACTACATGCTCTAAATATTACTGTACATTAAGACATTTATTTTCCATACCCAGAAATTAACATTTCTTGAAATTGATAATTAATAATCATTATAAAGATATACAATTAATAATTATAATTAATAATAATAATTAATCTCTGGACGAACAGGTTAGCTGATCGTGGTATTAAATAACATCAAGTTAATTTAATTAATTGATCCAAATATTCATAACAAGTTATGGTTAATAATTAATATTTACCTTGAGCTAATTTGCTACAGCGGGAACGAGACATTGCGTTAGCCGCTCGATCAGCTGTGCAAGCGTTCAGTCCTGATTCTGGCGCCATCGTTGAGCCTCTGCATTTTATACTGCCCGTGAGCCTGTCAGTATTTGCATACTTCGCGAAAATTTGTTAATTGTTCCAAGCTGGCGTTAGCCTATAAGATTTCACCAAATTCGGAGAAGGGAGGAGTTCCCGCAGCGTCATAGCTGACGCAATGTCTCGTTCCCGCCTCTCAGGGAACCGAGGTTATGATAGTAACCAGAGACATTTCCCTTCCTGTGTACATGGAAGCAGTTTTCTCAACCACAAAGCAAATAATGTTATTTCCCCCGATGCTGATGTACAGAACAAACATTTGAGGAAGACCTATATTGCTCTCCATTGCTTTTTTCCCTTAACTTTATATCATGGGTTGATATAACATGCTGCAGTGCTGGGGTTGCCCATATACCTCATACTCCAGGATTCCCTCCGTTGCGGGACATTGTAAAATACTTAATGACATACGCTAATAACTTTTCATTACTGTCTACTTTCTATGTATAACAGTTCTATCAAATGACATATTAGACAGGACTGTTTACTAATGACCACGGGGAATGCGAACTCTGTGAGCTCAGTCGTTCTCAGCGCCGTCAAAATAAAAGTGACAATGACAAAGCGAGGCTTACACCACTTCAGAGTTCCTACAGGAAGGAAAATGGCCCTAAGGGAACCATTAGGTCTATAGTTCATATTACTGAGTTCCTATAACTGAGGTCCTATAACTGAGTTCCTATAACTGAGGTCCTATAACTGAGTTCTTATAACTGAGGTCCTATGACTGAGGTCCTATAACTGAGTTCATATAACTGAGTTTCTATAACTGAGGTCATATGACCGAGTTCCTATAACTGAGGTCCTATAACTGAGGTCCTATAACTGAGGTCCTATAACTGAGTTCCTATAACTGAGGTCCTATGACTGAGGTCCTATAACTGAGGTCCTATGACTGAGGTCCTACAACTGAGGTAATATAACCGAGTTCCTATAACTGAGGTCCTATAACTGAGGTCCTATAACTGAGGTCCTATGACTGAGGTCCTACAACTGAGGTCCTATAACTGAGTTCCTATAACTGAGGTCCTATAACTGAGTTCATATAACTGAGTTCCTGTAACTGAGGTCCTATGACTGAGGTCATATGACTGAGGTCCTACAACTGAGGTCCTACAACGGAGTTCCTATAACTGAGTTCCTATGACTGAGGTCCTATAACTGAGGTCCTATGACTGAGGTCCTACAACTGAGGTCCTATAACTGAGTTCCTATAACTGAGGTCATATAACCGAGTTCCTATAACTGAGGTCCTATAACTGAGGTCCTATAACTGAGGTCCTATGACTGAGGTCCTACAACTGAGTTCCTATGATATGTGATGCTATCTATCAAACATGGCAGACGGGCGGACGCGGAGTACGGCAGGTGGTGCTGGCGTTTGCTCAGCCAAAACCAAATATAAGTACAATACTAACTTCAACAAGAATGTTTTTTGTTGCAAATCAAACTTCAAACCGAGACCTGAAACTGGATTAAAGCAATTCACTGGAAATATGGCGTATCGAGGTGGAATTATTATTTACATCTTAGCTCTCCTGCTGCTTTCGCTCCGTTGTTGCTGGCTTGGTCGAGCTGGCGGTGTTGCGCGGGGAAGCGCTGTTGTCTTCGCTCAGCTGAGTCATCAAGCTGTATATCAAAATATCCTGACCAATGGAACGGCTAACTTACCAACTACTGTCCGGCCACGCTCTAGGATTAAATCTTCAAGCCCAAACTACAAGCTAACCAGCTACCTACTAATCACATTCTTATTGGCAGGTGACGTTCATTCAAACCCAGGACCAGTTTGCAAAGTTGAACGAAAGCCATTTTTGCCGGATAGCGTTACACCTCAGCTTGTAAACGCCACTGAACTGCATTATGGAAGTGTCAATCGATCTGTAAGTCCGATCGCAACTCCACAAAACACTATTCTTATCTTGAATGGCTGCAAAGAACATTTAAATAGAATGACGACTAAAAAAAAAGTTTGAACTTTTCCAACCAGTAAACCAGTCTAAAGTATTGTGGGATAAAAGACTAAAATGCAAGATCTTAATTCAATGCAAGATCTAGAATGTATTATTGTTACTATTGTTTTATCTCCTCAAATGTCTTTTACTGTGGTTGGATTATACAGACCCCCTAATTCAACAAAGACATTTTTTGATAAATTGAAATCGGTACTAAAGGAAATTGGTCCAAAAATGGAATTAATTGTTTTAGGTGATTTTAATATAAACTGGGCGGAAAAAACTAAGAGATATCAACTTAAAAGCATATCAGATCAGTTGAATCTTACACAAATGATCCTTGGCCCAACTAGGATTACTCAATCAACACAAACTCAGATAGATTTAATTTTTACCTGAATAAACCTGAAAGAATTACAAAATCATTTAATTTGATAACAGGTATGTCAGACCACAACTTGACCTAAATCGTAAGAAAGTTGACAAAAAAAAGGTTTTTATATAGACAAGAAGGTAAAAGTTTTTTTAATATTATACCAAAATCCTTAATCAGCCAATTCGAGGAGAAATTAAAGCACTTGGACTGGAATGATATCATGCAATCTGATGACATAGAACAAGCATTTATCTATATGATGGATAGAGTTAATACGACTAAAAATGAATTTAGTAAAAATATATCTTACTCGAGTAAAGTACATCTGCCATGGTTAAATGAACAGCTCTGGAAGCTAATGAAGCAGAGAGACTTGGCATTAAAGGCTGCTCTTAAATCTAAATTACCACATGATAAGAGAAAATTCCAGAATTTGCGAAATAAAGTAGTAAAAGAATTAAGACAGGCCAAAGCTAATTATTTTATTAAATTAATTGAGGATTCTAAAGGAAATTGTAAATTAATTTGGAAAAGTATTGATAAAATTACAAAGAAGGATAATAAATCAGTTCAAAATTGGATTATACGGGACCAATCGAAATTAATAGAAGATAAAGAAAAAATAGCTACAATTTTTAATTCCTTCTTCTTGAACTCTGTACAGTGTCTGGCTAGGAAATTTGGTGCTAGATCTGGAGTACTAGAACCCATAAACAATGAAATGCCTGTCTTCACTATTGAAAATGTCTCAGAATCTACTGTATTGAAAATAATTGATAATTTAAAAGGATCTAAGTCTAAAGATGTTTATGATACTGATGCACGATTTTTTAAAACTTATAAATCAATTCTTTGCAAACCTCTAACACACTTGACAAATCTGTCAATTACAAACTCCTATTTTCCAAATTGCTGGAAAGCGGCAGTAGTGACACCTATTTTTAAAGCAGGTGATAGGACTCTTCCATCAAATTATAGACCCATAAGTATCCTTCCAATAGCATCAAAAATTGCAGAAAGAGTAGTTTGCGATCAATTAGTTTCTTATTTAAATGAAAGTGAAGTAAATCTACACCAAATGCAATTTGGGTTTCGAAAAAATTATTCTACTGAAACTGCTAATTGTTATTTTGTCGAACAAATTAGAAGTCAACTTGACAAAGGTGGTGTTGTTGGAGCTGTGTTTTTAGATTTAGCAAAGGCATTCGACACAGTGAATCATAACTGTTTAATGTCAAAACTTCTGAATTTTAAATTATCAGATGCTGCCTTGATGTGGATGAAATCATACCTCAGTAATAGAAGTCAATGCACAAGAGTGGCTGATAAATGCTCTTCATTTGCTAGCTGTCCTACGGGGGTTCCTCAGGGGTCAATTTTAGGACCGATTTTATTTAGTATTTATATTAATGATCTGCCTCAAGCATGTCCAGGTATAGACGTTATAATGTATGCAGATGATACTGTGCTTTTTACTCATGCAAGAACTAAAGAATTAGTTGCAAACAAACTGTCATCTGCAATGGTGAAAGTCTCAAATTGGTTGAATGAGTCTTGTTTGTCTCTAAATGTAAGTAAAACTGTATGCACATATTTCACTGCACGAAAACAAAATTCTGTGAATCCAGATATCATATTTAATGGTGAAGCAATCAAATTTGTGACGCATGTTAAATATTTAGGAATAATAATAGACCAACACCTGTCTTTTAAAAAGCAAGTAAAAAGGGTTATAAATAATGTTAAATTCAATTTGAATAAATTTAAAAGCATCAGGCACCAGCTCTCTGAATCAGCTGCACTTCTTTTAGTACATACTCTAATTCTACCTCACTTGTCGTATTGTATAACAACTTGGTCACAAGCAGATTCAACTACACTTAAGCCTGTGTACTCCCTTCATAAACAAATCATGAAAGTGTTAGATAAAAAACCAAGGGACTACCATCATTGTACTATTTTGAAAAGGTTAAATTTTTTAAATATGAATAATTTTGTATTTTATACTGATGTGTGCCTGATGTACAAAATTATTCATAATCTTGCTCCACCCCCTCTTCAGGGATGTGTGACCCATAATGGAAGTTCAGGTAGGACTAGAGCCTCTGCCAGGGGAGATTTGGTACCGCAGTACAGAAAAACAGCCTTTGGGCAAAAAGCTTTTTCAGTTAGAGTAGTGGGGTTGTGGAATTCCCTACCTACAAATATTCGAAGCCTCAATAGCTTCTCAATTTTTAAAAATAAGCTAAAGTACTGGCTACTAACACAACAGATCTGCAACCACTAATGACTGTGTTGTATATTATCTGTTTTATATTCTGGTTTTAAATTTTATATTATGCACATGTATGTATCGTGATGTTTTATGTGGTGTATATGTAATGTATGTTATTTTATTTGTTTACCTGCCAAGGGACAGCAGATGTAAACTAGCTATTAGCTAATTCTGGTGCAATTACTTTTAATTGTGCATTGTCCCTGTAAAAATAAACAATAAAATGAAATTAAATGAAATGAAAAATAACTGAGTTCATATAACTGAGTTCCTATAACTCAGGTCCTATAACTGAGGTCCTATAACTGAGGTCCTATAACTGAGGTCCTATAACTGAGTTCCTATGACTGAGGTCCTATAACCGAGTTCCTATAACCGAGTTCCTATAACTGAGGTCCTACAACTGAGTTCCTATTACTGAGTTCCTATGACTGAGGTCCTATGACTGAGGTCCTATAACTGAGTTCCTATAACTGAGTTCATATAACTGAGGTCCAATGACTGAGGTCCTATAACTGAGTTCATATAACTGAGGTCCTATAACTGAGTTCCTATAACTGAGGTCCTATAACTGAGGTCCTAGAACTGAGATCCTATAACTGAGTTCCTATAACTGAGTAGTTCTTATAACTGAATTCCTATAACTGAGGTCCAAGAACTGAGATCCTATAACTGAGGTCCTATAACTGAGTTCTTATAACTGAGTTCATATAACCGAGTTCCTATAACTGAGTTCCTATAACTGAGTTCCTATAACTGAGTTCCTATAACTGAGTAGTTCCTATAACTGAGTAGTTCCTATAACTGAGTTCCTATAACTGAGTTCCTATAACTGAGTTCCTATAACTGAGTTCCTATAACTGAGTAGTTCCTATAACTGAGTAGTTCCTATAACTGAGTAGTTCCTATAACTGAGTAGTTCCTATAACTGAGTAGTTCGTATAACTGAGGTCCTATAACTGAGGTCCTATAACTGAGGTCCTATAACTGAGGTCCTAGAACTGAGGTCCTAGAACTGAGATCCTATAACTGAGGTCCTATAACCGAGGTCCTATAACTGAGTTCATATAATCGAGTTCCTATAACTGAGTAGTTCCTATAACTGAGGTCTTAGAACTGAGATCCTATAACTGAGGTCATAGAACTGAGATCCTATAACTGAGGTCCTACAACTGAGGTCCTACAACTGAGTTCATACAACCGAGTTCCTATAACCGAGTTCCTATAACCGAGTTCCTATAACCGAGTTCCTATAACCGAGTTCCTAGAACTGAGGTCCTACGACTGAGTTCCTATGACTGAGGTCCTATAACTGAGTTCCTATAACTGAGTTCCTATAACTTAGTTCATATAACCGAGTTCCTATAACTGAGTTCATATAACAGAGTTCCTATAACTGAGTTCCTATAACTGAGTTCCTATGACTGAGGTCCTACAACTGAGGTCCTAGAACAGAGTTCATATAACCGAGTTCCTATGACTGAGGTCCTATAACTGAGTTCATATAACCGAGTTCCTATAACCGAGTTCATATAACTGAGTTCATATAACCGAGTTCCTATAACTGAGTTCCTATAACTGAGTAGTTCCTATAACTGAGTTCATATAACCGAGTTCCTATAACTGAGTTCCTATAACTGAGTAGTTCCTATAACCGAGTTCATATAACCGAGTTCATATAACCAAGTTCATATAACCGAGTTCATATAACCGAGTTCATATAACCGAGTTCATATAACCGAGTTCATATAACTGAGATCCTATAACTGAGGTCCTATAACCGAGTTCCTATAACTGAGTTCATATAACCGAGTTCCTATAACTGAGTTCCTATAACTGAGTAGTTCCTAGAACTGAGTTCCTAGAACTGAGGTCCTAGAACTGAGATCCTATAACTAAGGTCCTATAACTGAGGTCCAACAACTGAGGTCCTACAACTGAGTTCATACAACCGAGTTCCTATAACCGAGTTCCTAGAACTGAGGTCCTACAACTGAGTTCCTACAACTGAGTTCCTACAACTGAGGTCCTAGAACAGAGTTCATATAACCGAGTTCCTATGACTGAGGTCCTATAACTGAGTTCATATAACTGAGTTCATATAACCGAGTTCATATAACTGAGGTCCTATAACTGAGGTCCTATAACTGAGTTCCTATAACTGAGTTCCTATAACTGAGTTCCTATAACTGAGGTCCTACAACTGAGGTCCTATAACTGAGTTCATATAACTGAGTTCCTATAACCGAGTTCCTATAACCGAGTTCCTATAACCGAGTTCCTAGAACTGAGGTCCTACGACTGAGTTCCTATGACTGAGGTCCTATAACTGAGTTCCTATAACTGAGTTCCTATAACTTAGTTCATATAACCGAGTTCCTATAACTGAGTTCATATAACAGAGTTCCTATAACTGAGTTCCTATAACTGAGTTCCTATGACTGAGGTCCTACAACTGAGGTCCTAGAACAGAGTTCATATAACCGAGTTCCTATGACTGAGGTCCTATAACTGAGTTCATATAACCGAGTTCCTATAACCGAGTTCATATAACTGAGTTCATATAACCGAGTTCCTATAACTGAGTTCCTATAACTGAGTAGTTCCTATAACTGAGTTCATATAACCGAGTTCCTATAACTGAGTTCCTATAACTGAGTAGTTCCTATAACCGAGTTCATATAACCGAGTTCATATAACCGAGTTCATATAACCGAGTTCATATAACCGAGTTCATATAACCGAGTTCATATAACTGAGATCCTATAACTGAGGTCCTATAACCGAGTTCCTATAACTGAGTTCATATAACCGAGTTCCTATAACTGAGTTCCTATAACTGAGTAGTTCCTAGAACTGAGTTCCTAGAACTGAGATCCTATAACTAAGGTCCTATAACTGAGGTCCAACAACTGAGGTCCTACAACTGAGTTCATACAACCGAGTTCCTATAACCGAGTTCCTAGAACTGAGGTCCTAGAACAGAGTTCATATAACCGAGTTCCTATGACTGAGGTCCTATAACTGAGTTCATATAACTGAGTTCATATAACCGAGTTCATATAACTGAGGTCCTATAACTGAGTTCCTATAACTGAGTTCCTATAACTGAGTTCCTATAACTGAGTTCCTATAACTGAGGTCCTACAACTGAGGTCCTATAACTGAGTTCATATAACTGAGTTCATATAACTGAGGTCCTAGAACTGAGTTCCTATAACTGAGGTCCTACAACTGAGGTCCTATAACTGAGTTCATATAACCGAGTTCATATAACTGAGGTCCTATAACTGAGTTCCTATAACTGAGTTCCTATAACTGAGTTCCTATAACTGAGTTCCTATAACTGAGTTCCTATAACTGAGTTCCTATAACTGAGTTCCTATAACTGAGTTCCTATAACTGAGGTCCTACAACTGAGGTCCTATAACTGAGTTCCTATAACCGAGTTCCTAGAACTGAGGTCCTAGAACAGAGTTCATATAACCGAGTTCCTATGACTGAGGTCCTATAACTGAGTTCATATAACTGAGTTCATATAACCGAGTTCATATAACTGAGGTCCTATAACTGAGTTCCTATAACCGAGTTCCTAGAACTGAGGTCCTAGAACAGAGTTCATATAACCGAGTTCCTATGACTGAGGTCCTATAACTGAGTTCATATAACTGAGTTCATATAACCGAGTTCATATAACTGAGGTCCTATAACTGAGTTCCTATAACTGAGTTCCTATAACTGAGGTCCTATAACTGAGTTCATATAACTGAGTTCCTATAACTGAGGTCCTACAACTGAGGTCCTATAACTGAGTTCCTATAACTGAGGTCCTATAACCGAGTTCATATAACTGAGGTCCTATAACTGAGTTCCTATAACTGAGTTCCTATAACTGAGTTCCTATAACTGAGTTCCTATAACTGAGTTCCTATAACTGAGGTCCTACAACTGAGGTCCTACAACTGAGGTCCTATAACTGAGTTCCTATAACCGAGTTCCTAGAACTGAGGTCCTAGAACAGAGTTCATATAACCGAGTTCCTATGACTGAGGTCCTATAACTGAGTTCATATAACTGAGTTCATATAACCGAGTTCATATAACTGAGGTCCTATAACTGAGTTCCTATAACTGAGTTCCTATAACTGAGGTCCTATAACTGAGTTCATATAACTGAGTTCCTATAACTGAGGTCCTACAACTGAGGTCCTATAACTGAGTTCATATAACTGAGGTCCTATAACCGAGTTCATATAACTGAGGTCCTATAACTGAGTTCCTATAACTGAGTTCCTATAACTGAGTTCCTATAACTGAGTTCCTATAACTGAGTTCCTATAACTGAGGTCCTACAACTGAGGTCCTATAACTGAGTTCCTATAACCGAGTTCCTAGAACTGAGGTCCTAGAACAGAGTTCATATAACCGAGTTCCTATGACTGAGGTCCTATAACTGAGTTCATATAACTGAGTTCATATAACCGAGTTCATATAAATGAGGTCCTATAACTGAGTTCCTATAACTGAGGTCCTATAACTGAGTTCATATAACTGAGGCCCTCTAACTGAGTTCCTACAACTGAGGTCCTATAACTGAGTTCCTATAACTGAGTTCATATAACTGAGGTCCTATAACTGAGGTCCTATAACTGAGTTCATATAACTGAGGCCCTCTAACTGAGTTCCTACAACTGAGTTCCTATAACTGAGGTCCTATAACTAAATAAAATAAAAATAAAATAAATACTAAATAAAATTGTGCATCATTTCATAAAGTTCATCATGTTTTTATTAGTTTGCACGTTTTGTGCATTCGTTAATGACTGAATGATTGCAGGCATTCACTTCGTGTATGCCTATATAAAGTACAGCAAACTTCAACTCGTCAGATAAATTGCACCTTGCGAAGCTTTAAAACTGTGTCTTTTACTAATTGTTATCATTTGTTGATTGCAATAAATTAAATAAACCCTCATAAATGTATCTGTGGGCTAACACTTTTTTGTACAAATATATCCTGGTGTGATTGTTCTCAAATTCTTGTTCATTTAAATAAGCCAAATAATTTAAGACCACACAGAAGCATGAATGTGTTGCTTTAATACTGAAGTACAATTTGGATTAAACTAAATTGTATGGACAAAAGTGGATAAATTACATTTGGTACAACTAGGTTACTGTAAATGAGGAAAAAAACACTTAACATTCTTTTACGGAATATAATAAGCAACCAATTTGATGTTCTAAAAGAATTATATTTACAAATATACATACTGGCAAAATAATGTAACACTATGTTTTTGATGTTTTGGTTGCAAGGTGTGCTTGTGCTGGCTTTGATATAATAATATATACACTACTGTTCAACAGTTTGGTATTAGTAAGGTTCTTGGTAGGGTACCAAGACTACATTTATCTGAAAAACAGTAATATTGTGAAATATTATAAATATGTGAAAGTTTTCTATTTTAATGTTTTAAAGAAATGTATTGTGATGGCAGAGCTCATTACTCTAGATTTCAGTGTCACACAAGCCTTCAGAAATCATTCTAATACTGATTTGCTGCTCAAGAAACATTTCTGATTATGATCAGGTGGTGCTGCTTAATGAAGTGTGGAAATCATTATGGAGAATATATTTCCAGGATTGTTTATGAATAGCAAGTACAAAAGAACAAAATTTATTTATAATTATAATTTTTTTTAACAATATAAGTGTCTTTGCTGTCATTTGTGACCAATTTAAGGCATCCTTGACCTTGCCTGCTATAAAAGTATACTTTTTTTTAAATCATAGTGATTTCAAACTTTTGTCATGCAAATCTTAAGTGATGAAAATGATGAGAATGACATGTTTTAACATCGATCCAACAAAGTTTAAAGGTTTCATTTTTCAAGAGTTCAAGTCAGAAGTGCCTCTAATTGAAGCCCAATTAAGAACACACATGTTTATAGAACTTTATGACTTTTAAAACATGTTGTTGAATGAGTGTTTGTTGTGCAACAAAATAGATCATGCATTTGTATCAATGATCATCATTGTGTATCATCCAGGCACACAGTGCAACACATAAGCCTCAAAGAAATAACATGACAAAGAGAAACATTAGTGTAGGGTGCAGAATGTTTATTAGGACACCGATATGGTTGTGGAGTTATTTCCCAGAGATTATTGCCAGAGATGACACAGTTTTAAAGCTTCATAAGGTAAGGTATCAGAAGAGCTTAGCAATAAATAAATTAAATGGTAATGGTTAATGTATTTATATTCTATATCTGCTCTTCTGTTGGAAATAAGTGTTGCTGTAATCATTCAGGTGTTCTGGAATTTTTGGTTTTATAGTAAAAGTGGAACCTGTGATATTTTTTTGTAAATTTACATCTTGTTTGTAAAAAATGTTTATATTTTTTATTGCAATGACATTCAACAAATGACAACAAAAGACAGTTTTAAAGCAGTGCAATGTACAAAGGAAAAGCACAACAAAATGAAAGAGTTGAAGTTTGCTGTACTTTATATAGGCCTATACACGAAGTGAATGCCTGCAATCATTCAGTCATTAACGAATGCACAAAACGTGCAAACTAATAAAAACATGATGAACTTTATGAAATGATGCACAATTTTTTTTTAAGTTCGCGCTGAAACTATATTTACCTTTTTTGAAATAACCCATTAAACCTGCTGAGAAACGAGGAGTGAACCTCTGAGTGAACTAAAATGAGCAGTTCAACACGCGCATGCCCGGGAAACTCATGAATATTCATTTAGGCTCCGCCCACTGCCTCTACAGATGCACAATATTCATGTAGGCTCCGCCCACTGCCTCTACAGATGCACAATATTCATGTAGGCTCCGCCCACTGCCTCTACAGATGCACAATATTCATGTAGGCTCCGCCCACTGCCTCTACAGATGCAAAATATTCATGTAGGCTCCGCCCACTGCTTCTGCAGATGCACAATATTCATGTAGGCTCCGCCCACTGCTTCTGCAGATGCACAATATTCATGTAGGCTCCGCCCACTGCCTCTACAGATGCACAATATTCATGTAGGCTCCGCCCACTGCTTCTACAGACGCACAATATTCATGTAGGCTCCGCCCACTGCTTCTACAGATGCACAATATTCATGTAGGCTCCGCCCACTGCCTCTACAGATGCACAATATTCATGTAGGCTCCGCCCACTGCCTCTACAGATGCACAATATTCATGTAGGCTCCGCCCACTGCTTCTGCAGATGCACAATATTCATGTAGGCTCCGTCCACTGCTTCTACAGACGCACAATATTCATGTAGGCTCCGCCCACTGCTTCTACAGATGCATAATATTCATGTAGGCTCCGCCCACTGCTTCTACAGATGCACAAGTCACTTTTGCTCTACATTTCACGAGATATATGGTGCAAAAGGGAGAGCGCGCGAAACTTGTCACTTGAAAGCGAAAAACAGTGTTTGAGATTCAAGCAGCTGTAGTTATTTACTTGTGTTTGTGCTAGAAAAATATACAAGATATTTGTGAGAAAATATTCTACAAGTGTGCAACTCTCATTAGATGAATTCACATACTGATTTGCGGATGAAATTTCTCCGTGACTTCACATGTGTTGATGCGGGTGTGTAAATGCGTTTTGCACCATATTCACTGCAGCAACTGTAGCAAAAATGTGAGCGCACGAGTTTATTAATTTGTGATTTGTAGAATAGGATTTGTGCGCCTGCAATGAAGAATTAGAGAAGGTGTAACTGTTGTGTTGTGTTTGTGGGAGAGAAAAAAAGTCTACAAGTTTGCAACTCTTAAAACATTTCTCTCTGTGACTTCAAATTTACTGATACACATGTGTGACTATTCTCTACAACTACAAACTTCACTGTCACAAGTGTTCAGTAGTTTTGCACCAAAAATACCTTCATAGAGATTCTTCAAAAATATCATTCATTTCTGTAGAGCTGGACATTGTAATAAGGATCAAATGACTGAGTTCAGCTCTGAGAATGAAACCAACCTGTTTGTTCCTCAGTTTCTTCATGTTTCACGCTGAATGTTTCTTCGATCTTTATGTCTTCAATCTCATCTTTAATAAACACCATCTTTGTAATAGTGTCACGTTAATCTCAGTCGCTTCAACAGGAGATTTTCTGTGTTTGTCCTGTTTAAGATGAGAATAATTAACAGAGAGTAAGTCAGAGTGAGAGTTAATTACCTGATTAAAAAAAATTACAAATAATACAGAAAGTTCATATATTTATGATTGATGTCATTTTCAAGTATTTGTACATAACATTTAATAGATAACACTTTCATGAAAACATGCAGTTAGTTTGTAAAAGTTGTCATCACACATTAATGTTTGTTGTTCTCGTTTATTTACACTGTTTTGATCATCTGGTGACGTCAGCGTGCGGCGATTTGTATAACTGAATCATTTCACGAAGCATTTGATTCAATTGACTCGGAGTTACAAAAAGCTCAGTTTCTCTCATTACCTCTTTCCACTACATGAATTCCTGTTTATGATAAACTGATTCACATTATGCCGGGTTCACAGTTAACGATTTTCGCTCGCCGACAGGTTTTGGGAGATCGCTGACAAATGCCTGAAATCACAGGCCAATCGGTGCTCGTTCACGCGAGTGACAATCACGCATTGTGAATTATCAAAGACGCGATCTAAGAAAATCTGCCTGTGAGATGTTTGGCATGATCAATATCTGGACCTGTCGGCGATTCACAATCCCGCTGTGTGAATGTGTTCTGACTGAAAACTACATCGGCGATGGCCTACAGCCAATGAGAGCGCAAGATACAGGACAGCGGGATGTTCAGGGAGTTATAGACCAGAATATGAGTATTTTAATAGATATAATTACAATTATATCAAACAGAAACAAAGTACACATTTGCTTAAACAGCAGCAACAGATTGCAAAATTATTTATTTACCCCTAACTCTCTTTGCAGAACACACAATCCTTGCTCTCGTCTCCCCAACCATTGCAAAGAAGATCGCAAATCTTCTTGCAGGGTATAATTAGGCTTGTTTGAGATGAGCAAAATCTGCACGGAACCAATCACCGGTGATCAGTGTCCGAGTGCGGTCCGTGTCGGACTCTGCAGTTTCTCTGATGGGCTGCGTTCCAGTCCAGTTTTAGACACGCACTTGTGAACTTCCCTAAGCACTTCCCCTCGGGGGAATCCCTGCCGCCATTTTGAAGTGCGTTTCACTTCGTGAAGTGGACGAGGGAAGTTTTTATGGACAGACCCTCAGAGTCTACTTCATGTGTACACCTCAGGCACTCCATATACCACAATGCAACACGGTTGTGACGTCAACACATATTGTGTTTAATTTACCTCACCACAAACAACTCTATGATATATTAATTTTTTTTTTAAAAAAGCAATAAACTCAAACACACCTATATACATATAGAAAGCTGCATTAAACAATTTCATAAGGGAAAAAAATAAATAATAAATCAACCCCATAGTGGATTGTAAGTGATCAAGGGCTTATCGTTCCAGTTCAGCCCATTGCACAGGTCCCGCCAGTAGTGGGCACTCGTGCCACGCAAGCAGTGACGTACATCCGAGTGAAGTTAGCGAGTGATAAAGACTTTGAGCTTTATTTCAAACTTGTTTTGTTTGGGTTTTTCGTTTTTGAGAAGCAATATGAGAATATTTTTTCTTAATTAACTTAATTATTTTGCTTGCAAAATATTTTATCCACAAATATAAAACTATGAAAGTTACGAGTGAAGGGCATGACAAGCACGATAGGAAACGACACACCTTAATGCTCATTGGTTTAAACAACCGTGATGTATTGTTATCTTTTAAAATGTTTGATTTTAAAACTCTGATATCATGTTTTATGTGTATAAATTAATTGTGAGTATACCCAAATTCTCTGACAGTGTGATCTCTATATGTGTTATGTGATGTCATTTTTATAAATATATAAAAACACATGTCTGTATTAAAGAAAAAATTATTGATAAACACGTATTTGGAATGGAATTTAATAAGTATTTTAGGTGTCTTGTTCATTATATTTATTTTCATATAAAAGCAACAGAACTTAAATTACATCCAGTTTATTAGCAACACCGTGCACGAGCGCGAGTCCCGCGATATCCGCCTGAGATATCCGCTAGAGAAGAGAGATCTGTTTCACTCCTCCTCTCACTGCACTACTCACGACTACAGTAGGTGGCCAACCAGAATGCCTATTACCGCCGCGGCAAAACCACCGCGGCAAAAATAAACCAGTCGCATTTCAAAGTCATTCGCGAAATGACCACCAGGTGGCGCAAAGTGATATTGTGCAAAGCAGCAGCAATTGCCACATTTTGAAGTGGGGTTAATGTCAATTAACAGTAAGGATGAAATACTACAACTATGGTAAAAAGAATAGAACATTTTTTTAGGACAGAAAAATAGAATGAAAAGTTAAGAATAGAGACGACAACAATAGCCTATATTTTATATTGTAGGCCTAGACGTTGGTGGGCGACATAAGCCTATTCCCCAGGGGAGCAGCACGATAACAAAAAACAAAACAAATTAATAACAGAAATAACAAATAAAAATAAATTAGGTGCAATGAAGCTGATTATTTTTACTATTATATTGAGGAATGACTGAGACGAACGAAGAGCGCTTCTCGCTCATGTGAGTGAACACACACTGGAGAAACGAACGTTTGGGGAATTCTCAGTGAGTAAATTCATGGCCGAGTGGTAGAACTTACATTTCGATCACGGGTTCAAGTCCCGAACAAACATGAACAACTGTAAATTTTATATTAGCCTATTAATGCATTTTATAGCCTATTATTAATTATATATATATATATAGCCTATTTTTTTGGGGGGGATTCCCCATAGCCTACATAGAGTTTTAAAAAACATGGTTTTAAGCAAGGTTACTTAGGCTACTTCACCAATAGACCATATAAAATAAAGATATGCAACAGGCACGCACGTTTAAACGACAGACAATAAAATCCAAACCAGCGTTTCAGTTACGTTCATGGTTCCAGTGGCCTTAATGCATGCACGGCTTTTCAAAATGTCACAAAGCGTTTTGAGATTATTTTGAATGAAATATTGAAGTTTATGATTAAGTGTTTTGGCACGCCACACAATGCATTATTCTAAAGTCGGGTTTTATTCTGGCATGTTGAATTAGTGTTCGACAAACGCGGCGACACGTTCATTTGGATTTATTTTTCTCATAACAGCTAAAATAACTTAATAGGCTACTCCGTAATTTTTTGGTCATGCAGATAAGAGTAGAGTAGCCTACATCGTTCAAAACTGTAAACTTTTATTCATATTAGGCTAACGACAAAAGTTTCTGTCGTCTCTGTTTCCGGGAACTGCGTGTCACAAAAATGAACCGAAAGCCACTTGCCTCAGCTCAGTCACGATAAGAAATCGGCTATGTCTAAAGCCTTTAAATGTCTAAATATTTAATAAATGTTATCTGATTATGTAATCCATCTGAAACCGAGAGGTACAGAGGATCTACTCAAACATGTTTAGCTATCATGTGAGCGCTTCCCAATGAGGAAAGGACAAGGCAAGGGGGAAAATCTCAATCTAATTAAATGTAAATTAAAATGTAAAAACAGATCAAATATTTTATTTGTCGAAATGTTGTGATATTGTTTAATTTAAGTTCATAATTATTCTATAAATGTTATTTAGTTTAACAGCAGCACCACGAAGCACTGTGGTTCGAGATTTATTTGAATAAAATAAAAAATAAAAATTAATTCACAAATCGCATGCACCCTGGTTGTAAGGATCCCTGTGGAATTTAATATTGAGTTGAACATTTTGTTCATGACAACAAATGAACATGCGTTTGAATATTGTATTTAGTTTTGCTTGGAAAAAGCTGGCCCAAACCAGTTTTATTTCTTCAATTATTGAAATAATGAAATATTTACTAATAAACCCTCTATGAAATAAATATCACTACATGTAGCTTAAATTATGTAATTCCTTCATTATCAACACTTTAAAAGCCTAATGCTAATGCCTAGAATAGCGATTTAAGTGTGAATTGCGTCTTCGCTTTGTTTTAAGTCAATCTCAAACTCAGATAGCCTGTGGGGGGGGGGGATGTGTGTGTGTGTTGGGGTGTTTGGAGGGACAGTTCAGTGTGTGCAGGACAATAGGTGTTAATGTCCCGTCTTTCATATGGAGAGTGTCGGATAGCCAGCCTAATTAGCAAAGGCAAAATTCTTTTAAAGGTGCATAGCGCAAGTGTCTGAGTTTTTGCAGAACTATGCCCCCCTCTGGCAACAAGCGAAACTGCAACCAGAGTGTGTTTTCTTTGTTTTACGTTTGCGTTGGGGTTTGGAATGGACTACAAGCCGGTCTCTTTGAATCCATCTTCTACTTTTGTCGCGCGAGCTGTCTTCGCTGATACGGAGAATTGCGGCGAATACACAAACCTGCCAGACATAGCCAGGTGTGCGTGAACGCGCATGACGTCACACCCAGTCTCAAATTCCGACCTGAATCCCTCTTATTTATTTTACTGTACAGGATTATAGAGGCAATCACAGTGATCAGAGAAGGGCTCATTCAGCCCATCAGGCAATTGTTTATGCATGTATGGGTTAGAAAAATGGGTATTTTTAACATGAACTGTTGCGCAATGCACCTTTAACCCACTGGGGACCAAGGGGTTTTTGGGGCCCTTGGGATGTTTTGACATGCACTGACATTTGTGCTTTTTTCAGTTATTTATAAACATGTTAATGGCAAAGGTGTAAATTCACTCTATATAGCACAAACGGGGCTACCATAATATGTGAGCAACATGTATGTACATGTTTGTATTTTTGAGAGAATATTATTTATGCATGGTTATTGAAAGAACTAAAAATAAAAGTTTCTGAAATAAGGCCACAAAACACATATTGATTATTTCTTCACAAGACTTTTGAAAATTGTATCACATAGTCTAGAATATTTGCACCAAAACTATGAGAGAATCATCCTGACTACTCATTCAGATAAGTCAATAAAGTCTTTTAGAATGTGTATGACGTGTTTTGTTTGAGAAAACTTTATGCGAAGGGGCGTGATCTCTCATTAATATGTGTGGCATTTCACACCTGAGAAAGACAAAGACCCTCCCATAATGGCCCTATTAGGTGTGCTATCAGGCCATATCATTATGAGGAGCCTTGCACAAAGAATGAGATTTAAAAAAGAATGGCTTTTAGATTGTTTGGATTTATTTACAACACACACACACACACACACACACACACACACACACACACACACTGCTTAGAATAAGTGAACACACTCATGCTAAAGTTGACTAAAAAGAGGAATAAAAAATCTTAAAATACAGGGTGCATACGTCTGGACACTTCTATCACACACCCTTCACCATATAGACATGGTTTTATTTCAGTTCAAAGTTAGAGTTGGAAACATCTTGAAAAGAAAATTGTCTTTTTCCATAAATGTCTTAGTTTGATTATACATATTTCAAAGTTGAGGATTCATTATTTTGATATAGCTTGCATTGGAACAAACACTATAACATCTTAGTTGATTAGTTTATTGACAAAACATACTATATATACATACTATATATTTAACATATGAGCAGAAACTCCTAACAAAAGCTTATTTGATGTCTATTTTAGACTAGTCAACGAAATGTTGTCTTTTATTTCGTCTGTAACAGTGCGTATCTGTGTGTTCATTCATTCATTCACACACACACACACACACACACACACACACACACACACACACACACAGAAACATGATTCACATTTAAACAGTATGCTATTTTTCCGTTTACAGACACTAACGTTATTCTATATCGAGATTAGAACAAAGCACAAGCATAAAACACTTACACTTGTCAGCTGAATCTGTTGCTCCTCCTCGTGGTGAAAATAAACCAGCACTTGTTCTGAGGTAGGTAAATGTCCCAGGATTGTTCCTCATATAGCCGCGCAAGACGACAGTAGATTAATCTGACTAAAAAATATAGTGTGTTTTCAGAGTTTATGGGCGTTAACGCGTCTCAATGTGTTGCTTCACATATTTGCGTTTGAATTAGCGCGTGCTCTCCGTGGGCGTGTCACATTACCAGAATAATGAGCTGAGAGGAAGATAATTAGACCGGCTGACACGTCTCTCTTTTTATATAGATGACATAAACGGAGAATATTTATTTTAGTTTTGAATCGGATCATTTAAAAGTACAAACTCAAATGATTTAAAAGATATATTGCTTATGGCTGGGTGAATAGTATTTGCTGAGTTTTGTTGAAGATTAGAGACGTGCTCCAGAAAAAAAGTTCACGGTGACGGAGAGGCAGAACGCACACCGTGTTTATTTTCTTTATTTTACAAAAGCACAATATTTTATTTCGATTGTATGTGGGCACATAAAAAAGTAGACATTTAACAGATTATTTTCTCATATTTCTTAACTCTATATGAACAGAAATGATGGTAGTACTTTAAGTCTATTTTTCTGCTATGTGAAAAAAAACAAGCAAAACGCGCCGGCGCGTTTCTGGTCCCCAGAGGGTTAAGGATAAATCTCTCGATGTGTCCAAATGTAGGCCCTATATCGTATTAAATTATAAATATTGTAGTTTATTTATTGTATTTAAAGTTTTTTCCACACAAAATTTCAATTGAAGTGTTCAATCCAGTTGTTTCAACTGGTTTTGTAGAGTTTTAGAATGTTTGAGCAGTGTGTATGATTGTCAACAATCTGGCATTATCTAAACATGAACTGTTGACGAAACGCATTCATGAGAAACGAATGGGAGTGAGCAGTGTAATATATACAGTATTTATAGCAGTATATACAGAGCTCTTTAATTCACGATCAACCTCGTTTTATTGTAAGGTGAATTCAACAAGGCATGCTGTGTCTTTGAAGCAACAAAGGATAAATAATTTGTTAGTTTTTTTTTCTGTGATTTGTATGGATGACATGCAGCGACATATACAGTATTATCAGCTGTATGATGTGTTTTTACCCTGAAATGTTTAATTTCGAGAGAGACCCGGCACGCGCAGTGAGGAAGACTAAATAAACTTGCTAAAAAGAGATCCAGCGCGAGAGAGAGGCAAAGAAACACGTTCTTAATTTATGTTGCTTTGGACTATTTTCGTTTTGTACTGTTTTAATTGTTTAATTTAGCTGCAATTTCTTTTGCAATACAAATTTAAAATGTCGCAAGAATAAGATTCTGTTTCTTATTTTGCATCGTAAAGGAAATAAACTCTAAACTCGATGCAACCCTGTTTTAAATAAATAAACTGTTCCGACACTTTATTTAAACCTTGAAATGTACGATGTGGTTTCAAACTACATTAATTTTAGTGTTCTTTTACATTTTCATTGGTTTTTATATTGAAAGCAATATTATTTATTTAGTCTGTTATTTTGTGTAGCCATGACAAAATCTGTCTTTTTCTGATTTGTTTAATGTATGGATCTGTTTTGAAAAACTTCTTCCGTTGCTATGGCCAGGTATCACTGTCAGTCATCTCAATTTCGTGAATGATTCACAAAACAATAATTTAGCAGATTAAAGACGAGCTTCTTCATTTTCATTTTCTGACGCGATCGGCTGACAGTCTTCCTTCATCAGTTTTGTCGTCTGTGCAGCGGCTCTACTGGAATGTTGCAAATTTATGTTGTAATGTGCCATTGATAATTAAACAAAACGCCTGACTTTAAATAAATAAACAGTTAATAAACTCGCTAATAAACTCGCTTTAAGCACCAAGAACGGTAAAACATAAAAGGCTGCATGCCATGTAGGCTTCAATGAGATTCGATCTCGGCTCGACTGAAGCTCCGCGAGGCTCATGTTGTTGCGTTGACCACAGAGCTACCATCAGAACGCTGGTGAAATAACATCTTTTATGCTCTTGCAAAGCCTCATTGATGTAACCTAATATGTTTCTATTGCAATGTTTTATTTTAAAATGTTTTCATTATTTATTTAATTTAAGTATTGTGATTATGAATTCGTTTAACTACAATGTTTCACTTGAATTCATCTGCTACCAGCTTTCAATCGCTCTGAATGAGCCGCGGCGTGGCGGCAGATTACGCAATAGAGAGAATAAACTGACACTTTTCAAGGTCTGTGATTGCAGCGCCTCTTAGCGGTAAAAGGCAGCAAAAGTATTATTCTGGTTGGCCACCTACTGTACATTACAGGCCAGGCGCATCTCAAACAAGCCTATTTTTAATAACAATTTCAATCTCGCGCGAGATTGATTGTTATTTCCTTATCACTTCTCGCGTTTGGTTGTGAAATGTAGTTTGCGGACCGGACAGAGTTGTAGGCGATTCTTCCTACTGTAAAGTCATGCAGTGTGAAACCCAGTCGCTGATCCATCTTACAGCGAGAACACTAGCGCTGCACCATTATGTCAAGCCTATGAGATTATATGATGCAAAATGCTGCGATTTTATGAAATAAATAAATGCATGTGTGGACATTCTCTCCGAGAGCTGTTTGCACACTTTCTACACCGCTAATAAAAAGAAGGCCTGTCAGTTTCGGTGAAGAGGAGAACAGGAGAAGAGGAGAAGAGGAGAACAGGTGAAGAGGAAAACAGGAGAACAGGAGAAGAGGAGAACAGGAGAAGAGGAGATGAGGAGAACAGGTGAAGAGGAGAACAGGAGATGAGGAAAAGAGGAGAACAGGAGAAGAGGAGAACAGGAGAAGAGGAGATGAGGAGAACAGGTGAAGAGGAGAACAGGAGATGAGGAAAAGAGGAGAACAGGAGAAGAGGAGAACAGGAGAAGAGGAGAACAGGAGATGAGGAGAACAGGAGAAGAGGAGATGAGGAGAACAGGTGAAGAGGAGAACAGGAGATGAGGAAAAGAGGAGAACAGGAGAAGAGGAGAACAGGAGAAGAGGAGATGAGGAGAACAGGTGAAGAGGAGAACAGGAGATGAGGAAAAGAGGAGAACAGGAGAAGAGGAGAACAGGAGAAGAGGAGAACAGGAGATGAGGAGAACAGGTGAAGAGGAGAACAGGTGAAGAGGAGAAGAGGAGAACAGGAGAAGAGGAGAAGAGGAGAACAGGAGAAGAGGAGAACAGGTGAAGAGGAGAACAGGTGAAGAGGAGAACAGGTGAAGAGGAGAACAGGAGATGAGGAGAACAGGAGAACAGGAGAACAGGAGAACAGGAGAAGAGGAGAGCAGGAGATGAGGAGAAGATGAGAACAGGAGAAGAGGAGAACAGGAGAAGAGGAGAACAGAAGAAGAGGAGAACAGGAGAAGAGGATAACAGGAGATGAGGAGAAGAGGAGAACAGGAGAAGAGGAGAACAGGAGAAGATGACGCTGAGCTCACGGACACTAAACTGGTGGCCAGAAAACCTCTACCTCTGTTATATGGTGATATTCTGGCTCTAAACGGACACTGAGCAGAGAGAGCAGGGCCAACTCACTCATTCAGCGTGAGACTCACGCAATCCACACTTTCAAACCAGACGGAACACACAACAGAGCTTCATCATGGATGCCCTCAGCATACAGCCGGTGAGTCCCATGAATCTAGTGCTCCTCGACAGGCTATACTGAGTGTAGAGAAACAAGCCGATCGACTTACAAATCGATGGCACAAACAGGGAGCGAGACCCAAAGGCACTCGAGACATCAGATTGTCACGAGCATCACATATTGCCGCAGTAGCATCCTCTACCCCAGATATGGCTATGACAAGGATTGCAAACACTGGTCTCCTACCACCGCCTATACATCTTGAGAACAGATTTGAAGTATTAATGAATGAGGAATCCCCAAATTGGATGAATGAACACAGATTGAATCAGCCAGTAGCTAACACTGATGCTAACTGGGGCTCAAGGTCAAGCAGACAGCGGCACTCAGCTCAGAGCGCAGCCGGGCCCAGGACTCTGATAGTGGGCGACTCCATAATCAGAAACATTAGCAGCAGGGATACAACTACGTGCTGTCTTCCACAAGCAACAACTTCTGATGTAAACAGGGAACTTCAGAACATTCTTATGAAACATAAGACTGCAAATCGACTCATCATTCATGTGGGGAAAAATGATATTCATAAAGAGCAGTCGGAACTCCTTAAGAAGGATTTCAATGAACTTTTTGAAACACTTAAAAGACTGAAAGTTCAAACATTCATCAGTGGACCACTCCCAGCAAGAGGAACAAACAGGTTTTCACGGTTGCTTGGGCTTAATACATGGCTGCAAAAAACCTGCAATATAAAAGGAGTGAACTTCATTGACAACTTCAATCTTTTCTGGAGTCAGAGGCAACTGTTTCAACAGAATGGCCACCACCCAAACAAACTTGGTTCTAGAGTGCTAAAGGACAATATCTACTTCTCCCTCCGTCATCCTTCTGCAGTGTGTGCCAATCCACTCAACCTGAATGGCACACACACACCTGGATACAGTATGAATGACCACAGGACTTCACTTCAGCACCTGAATGGACATGCAGTTGACACATCACACAAGGACAATGATAACACCACTCAGCCACAACAACCTCTGCTCGCGGACACAATCTCAGCTGAGCCCTGCCCACAGAGCTCACCACAGACAGACTGTGACATACTAGCACTTCTCCAAGATTCAGCACCCAAGGACGACTTTCTGGAAAACGGCCAAGGAAACCAGGACAGCATATTACAGCCTCCGATAACACCAGAGCAACAGCCCTCACTGAACACGTTATCCCTCTCACCAGCATCTCCACTTCTGTGCTTCTCAGAGAAAATGGAACAACTGGTTTATGCTGGAACCAGACTATCCCACTCTTTTGCTGCGAGCCCCCAGATACCAACCAAAAAACGGCAGGCCCCACAACCACCAAAGCCTGCGGGCCCAGCTCGCCCTCCCCCTCCCCCTGTGAGAGCTCTTCGGCCTCTGCCACAGCGCCAGGGCCCACACCCCCCTCCATCTGCTCGAGGTGAACCAAAAACAACTGATACCAGCTCTCAGTGATATGTGTCGGGTCCCCGCTATGATAACAATAACTTTTTCAAATGTTTACAGAACAAGCGGGAACCCAGTGTGCCTGTATCTTTCGCTATTGCTGTTCGATTACATGATAGAAAGTCTAAGGCCTTCAAAAGCCGTACAGCAAACCCATCTAATCTGGTGCCTATTACACGACAAACTAAGATTGCTGTGGGGAGAAAAAGTAAGACTGTTAAGTTAGCACTTTTAAACATCCGCTCACTTAAAAATAAATCACTTCTAGTCAACGACTTAATAACCACATACAACCTGGATTTTATGTTGCTAAATGAAACTTGGCTAGAAGAAAGCTGCAGTGCAACAGTCCTCAATGAAACAGCCCCTCCTAACTTTACTTTTATGAGTGTCTGCAGAGCTGTCAGAAGAGGTGGAGGTTTAGCTGCTCTTTTTAAAGATGTCTATGGATGTAAGCAAATATCATTTGGGAATTACCCGTCTTTCGAATATCTGGGTATTGTGTTAAAAGGTGCTCCACGCATTTTACTTATCATTGTTTACAGGCCTCCAAAATACTCTCCAGCCTTTGCTGATGATTTTACAGAACTGTTGTCAACTATTTCCTCAGAGTTTGACTGTTTTATCATTGCTGGAGATTTTAACATTCACATAGATAATGCAGAAACCAATATGGCAAAAGAAATCAAAACTGTTTTAAAAACTTTTGATCTGACTCAGCATGTACATGGACCCACACATAATCATGGACACACTCTAGATTTACTTATCAGTAAGGGTCTAAACATTTCATCGATTGTTATTAAGGATGTAGCACTGTCTGATCATTTTTGTATTTTCTTTGATATATTGATCTCTCCTGCCATTGAAGCTACATCTGTGTCTGTCAAGAAGAGATGCTTAAATGAGAACACTAGTGTACTGTTTATGAAGGCCATATCTTTAACACCAAGCATATCTGCTGACTCTGTTGATTCTCTCCTTGATTCTTTTAACTCAAAAGTTAAGAGCGTAATTGATGATATTGCTCCTGTGAAAGTCAGGAAGAATAGTGGTAGACAAAAAGCACCTTGGAGAAACTCAACAGCAGTGCAAAATATGAAAAGACAATGCAGAAAAGCAGAGCGCATGTGGCGGAAGACAAAACTTGTAGTCCATTATAACATCTACAAAGACAACATCCATGCTTTCAATAAGGAACTAGGCAAAGCTAGACAGACTTTCTTCTCAAATATTATAAACAGCAATATAAACAACACACGCACTCTTTTTGCTACTGTAGAGAGACTGACAAACCCCCCAAGCCAGATTCCCAGTGAAATGCTCTCAGAGAGCAAGTGTAGTGAGTTTGCTTCTTTCTTCTCTGAGAAAATCAATAATATCAGAAAGGTGATCAGCTCATCCTTGAGTTGCGCTGGGGTCAGGCAGTTCAGACCACAACCTGAGAAAGTAGTCACTATGTCTGATTTTGAAGAAATTGATGGCAACATTTTGGAAGAAACCGTACAGCACCTTAAAACATCAACCTGCACCCTTGACGCACTTCCCACATCTTTTTTCAAAAATGTGTTACACAGCTTAGAAGCAGATCTCCTAGAAGTGGTAAATGCCTCACTTCTCTCTGGGAGTTTTCCTAACTCCCTGAAAACTGCAGTTGTCAAGCCCCTCCTGAAAAAGAGCAATCTGGATAAGACCATATTAAACAACTATAGACCGATCTCAAATCTTCCTTTCATAGGCAAGATCATTGAAAAAGTTGTCTTCAATCAGCTGAACAAATTCTTAAGCTCGAATGGATACTTTGACAATTTTCAATCTGGTTTCCGACCGCACCACAGCACAGAGACAGCTCTCATAAAGATAGTAAACGATATTCGCTTAAATACTGATACAAGCAAATTATCAGTGCTGGTACTACTCGACCTCAGTGCTGCATTTGACACTGTCGATCACAACATACTTCTTGACAGGCTGGAAAACTGGGTCGGGTTTTCTGGGATAGTCCTAAAATGGTTCAGGTCATACTTGGTAGGGAGAGGTTATTATATGAGTATAGGAGATCATAAGTCTGAGTGGACACCCATGACATGCGGAGTCCCTCAAGGCTCAATTCTTGCGCCACTCCTATTCAACCTGTACATGCTCCCAATGAGCCAAATAATGAGAAAGAACCAAATCGCTTACCACAGCTATGCAGACGACACACAGATCTACTTAGCCCTATCGCCTAACGATTACAGCCCCATTAACTCTCTGTTCCAATGCATTGATGAAGTAAACAATTGGATGTCCCAAAACTTTCTTCAGTTAAACAAAGACAAAACTGAAGTCATTGCGTTTGGAAATAAAGATGAAGTTCTCAAGGTGAACGCATACCTTCAGTCTAGGGGTCAAACAACTAAAAATCAAGTCAGGAATCTTGGTGTGTCTCTGGAGTCAGACCTTAGTTTCAGTAGTCATGTCAAAGCAATAACTAAATCAGCATATTATCACCTGAAAAATATTGCAAGAATTAGATGCTTTGTTTCCAGTCAAGACTTAGAGAAACTTGTGCATGCTTTCATCACCAGCAGGGTGGATTATTGTAATGGACTTCTCACTGGCCTTCCCAAAAAGACCATAAGACAGTTGCAGCTCATACAGAACGCTGCTGCTAGGATTCTGAGCAGAACCAGAAAATATGAACATATCACACCAGTCCTCAGGTCTTTACACTGGCTGCCAGTTACATTTAGGATTGATTTTAAGGTATTATTACTGGTATATAAATCATTCAATGGCCTAGGACCTCAATACATTGCAGATATGCTCACTGAATATAAACCCAACAGATCACTCAGATCATTAGGATCACATCAGCTAGAAATACCAAGGGTTCACTCTAAGCATGGCGAGTCCGCTTTTAGCTACTATGCCAGCCGCAGCTGAACCAGGTTCCAGAAGAGATCAGATGTGCTCCTACAGTAGTAACATTCAAATCCAGACTCAAAACACTTCTGTTTAACTGTGCATTTACTGAATGAGCACTGTACCACTGTTCGTCCGACTGTTTGTACTGTTATGCTTTTTAATTATTCTGATTTCTTTTGATTATTTCTGTATTTTATCTTTTATTCTAAACTGTTTTAATTATTCTGATTTCTTTTGATTATTTCTGTATTTTATCTTTTATTCTAAACTGTTTTAATTATTCTGATTTCTTTTGATTATTTTAATTTCTTCTATGTAAAGCACTTTGAATTACCATTGTGTATGAAATGTGCTATATAAATAAACCTGCCTTGCCTTGCCTTGCCTTCTCTCCTCATCCCCCTCATATCTCCTCCCCATTTCTCCTCATCTCTCCTCCCCATCTCTGCTTCTCTCTCCTCCTCCCCTCCTCATCTCTCCTCTCCTCCTCATCTCTCCTCCTCCTCCTCTCTTCACCTCCTCCTCCTCCTCTCTTCACCTCCTCCTCCTCCCTCCTCTTCTCTTCTCATCATCTCTCCTCCTTCTCATCTCTCCTCCTCCCCATCTCTCCTCATCTCTCCTCCTCCTCCCCATTTCTACTCATCTCTCCTCCTCCTCTTCTCTTCTCATCATCTCTCCTCCTCCTCTTCTCTCCTACCCCCATTTCTCCTCATCTCTCCTCCTCCCCCTCATCTCTCCTCCTCCTCCCCATTTCTCCTCCTCTTCTCTCCTGATCTCTCCTCCTCCTCCTCCCCCTCATCTCTCTTCCTCCTCCCCATTTCTCCACATCTCTCCTCCTCCCCATCTCTGCTCCTCTCTCCTCCTCCTCCTCATCTCTCCTCTCCTCATCTCTCCTCATCATCTCTCCTCCTCCTCTCTCCTCCTCATCTCTCCTCCTCCTCATCTCTCCTCATCATCTCTCCTCCTCCTCTCCTCCTCATCATCTCTCCTCCTCTCTCCTCATCATCTCTCCTGCTCTTCTCTCCTCCTCTTCACCTCCCTCCTCCTCTTCTCTCCTCATCATCCCTCCTCCTCCTCCTCTAGCTAACTTCCCTCTTGCACGCGCTAACGCGATATTGAATCAAGATCGGAATCAAATCACAAGATTTGAATTGAAATCGTGAAATTTGTGTCAAGTTACAAGATTTGAATTGAAATCGTGAAATTTGTGTCAAGTTATAATAAAAACAGTAGCCAACAAGTCATTGTACCATGTAGGCTAAACATTGTAACATGTTGTCATCAAACTTAACACAATTATGATTAATTACCAAATGTTTTGACAATCACAATAAACATACACCAAAAATGATCCACAGACTGAGTTTATAAACCATATGTTACATCCTGCTTAAATGTCCCTGTTTGTCTGGACAGAATGTTCAAAATATCTTACTTTCATGAGCATACAAATGTTAATGTTCTGATTTATTGTTCTATTTATTTAATAGCTAGGGCTACTATTGTACTATTGAGACAATAAGAAGTAATGCAAAGATGTCATTATTTAGCGTAATTTTGTAAATAAATTAATAATAATAATAAAAAAAATATATATAGGCCTATATATATATATATATATATATATATATATATATATATATATATATATATATATATATATATATATTATTTTTATTCGAAAACACTCTGCATTTAGTTGTTGTTGTTAGTTTGAGCTGAGAAATACACATTTCAGCATTATCACTAAATCTGTGTGTGCATTTTCCTTGAGAACCAAGCAAGTTGACTCATGAAACAATTTGTTTATTATATCGCAATTGCATATTGCAATCGCAATATTGACCTCAATAATCACAATATGACATTTTCCCCAAATCGCGCAGGCCGAGTGAACACACACACACCAGCAACTGGATGATACCCCAGATAGTCACGCAGTGTGAAAAGACCGACTACTTCGAATATCGTGCGCTGTGAACTCGGCATTATAGTGTGAAATAAGACGAACCTTTTCTGTTACTCGTGAGTGGATGCGATTCACTCCCAAAAAATACATTAATGTTAAATAAAGCATTGCAACGTTACTTTCAAGAATGGTTAATGTATTGTACACAGTTTTTAAAAACCCGATTGCATTGACTGAACATTTTGCATTGATTGAGACACTTAAAATGCCTAAAACACAAACCTTTCTTTAGCAGAATCACAACAGATGCAGGAGCGGCGCGTCCGTATGACGTCACAGCACCAGACCAAAATAAAAGTCCCGTTCACAAACTGCTGTATTTTATATGACATACTGTATATTTGATGCAAATTGGGTTTACAAGTTAACCATATATTGTAACAAAAAAAGAAAAAAAATTATGACTTAATAAAGCAGAGTTTATATAGTTTTTTTCACATGACGTCACTGCTGTGGCGCGAAATGCAGATGGAGGGCAGAAAGCGATTAATTCATTCAATTCAAACCTTTATTTAACCAGGATAAAAACTCCTTGAGATTACGAATCTCTTTTACAAGAGTGTCCTGACAAGTGGCAGCAACGCTCGTACAAATAATTACAGAAACACTTACAGAAAAATATAAAGACACACTTTCACTCTTCATATTCAAATAACAATATCATCATAAAAAACCTAAGTCCTAAATCAATTTAATTTAAGTACAGTGACACACAGACTGCCTTTCTGCAAGATCCTTTAAAAAGCCTTTAAAAGAATATAATGAAATCAACTCCTTCAACTGTAGCTCTTTCTGTATCTTATTCCATGCAAATGGTGCTGCAAAATTAAAAGGCTTTTTACCAAATACAGTACGGGTTTTAGGGACTGTCAATAAAAACAGATCCTGTGAGCGCATGTGATATGTCCCTATAGGCCTTGGGATAATGTAAATATTCAGATAAGAAGGAAGGAGTCCTAATACTGCCTTATAAATAAAAAGATGCCAATGCATCCAACGCCGAATGGAGAGGGAAAACCATCCTACCCGAGAATACAATAAACAGTGATGAGTGAGAGATTTTAAATTTGTGATGAATCTCAAGGCTCCATGAAACACAGTGTCCAAAGCATGAAGACATTGAGAGGTTGAATTCATGTATAAAATATCTCCATAGTCCAAGACAGATAAGAATGTTGCATTTACTAGTTGTTGTTTTTTTGCTTCAAAAGATAAGCAGGACTTAATTCTAAAGAAGAAACCTAACTTCAGTTTTAATTTTTTAACCAAGTCCTGGACATGCATTGTAAAGGAAAGTGATTGATCAATAGTATTGCCCAAATATCTATAATGTGACACTTCTTCAATTTCTATACCAGAAAGTGTACAAATATTTGGGACGTAGTTTTTAGTTGATTTTCCCAGAGTAAAGGTCATAACTTTAGTTTTTTTAGAGTTTAAAACCATTTTTTTTTATTATTTTTTTATTTTTTATTATTTTTTATTGAAGGAAAAAGGAAAAACAATACAACAATAACAAACAATACAGAATTTCCATTCACAGATACAATTTATCCTTTCCCCCTTTTTTGTTTTTTCCCACTTTTAAACATATATGTACATGTACACGGACACATATACACATTAAAGATAATAATAATAAAAAAAAAAAATAAATAAAAATAAAAATAAAATAAATAAATAAAAAAAAAAAAAACAAACAAAAACAAAACACTCTAATAAGAATTATTAGAAATAGGTAAATTAGATCACAGAGTGTCGTGTTAGAAATAATAAACAACCCCCCACCCACTCAGCTCACCATGACCAACACACATATTACTGGATAACTATGCAATACAAACAGTACAATAATAACAGGCACACATTTAATTGGGTAGTACCTTTAAATTTGTGAAATAGGAAATAAAGGGTTGCCATTTATGGAAAAATTTGACTGTACATCCTCTCAATGTATATTTAATTTTCTCAAGTTTTAAAAAATACATGATGTCTCTGAGCCAAAGGGAGATAGAAGGATATTTAGCAGACTTCCAATGTAGCAATAAGGAGCGTCTTGCTAGTAAGGATGTGAAAGCTATGATGTCCTTTTGTGTACGGTTAAGTGCCATTGAGGGGCCAGGAATCCCAAATATAGCAATCAGAGGACAAGGTTGGAGATTTACCCCAAGAACAGAGGACATAATATTAAAATAAGCCACCCAGAAATCTACCAAATCAGGACAAAAAAAAAAAACATGTGGCTAAGATGACAGGGGGAGCCATGGCATTTATCACACTTGTCTTCCACTTCCGGATATATTTCAGATAGTCTAAGCTTAGAGAAATGTACCCTATGTAAAACCTTGAATTGAATAAGTCCAAGACGAGCACAAGAGGTGGTAGAACGTATCCTCTCTATGGTCTGTTCCCAAGACTCCTCCTGTATTTGTATTCCCAGTTCCCTTTCCCATGTACCCTTAAGTTTGGCATTTGAATGGTCGCTAAAAGCTAAGATAATGTCATATAGCTTTGAAATGATTCCCCTGTGATGAGGGACAAATGAAAGCATGGTTTCCCACCGATGCAATGGAGGTAAAGAAGGGAAATTAGGGAAACACTTAGCCACAAAGTTGCGAGTTTGAAAATAGCGAAACAGATGAGTAACAGGGAGTTCAAAGCGAGATGACAGATTGGTAAAGCTATCTAAGACACCATCTACATATAAATCTCTAAATTGCAAAACACCCTTGTCATACCACAGTGAAAATGTCGAGTCCGAAAGTGATGGAGGAAATAAATGGTTGTTATTGATAGGACCCAAGGAAGATGCATCTACAAATTTAAAGTGTCGTCTAAATTGATACCAGATTTTGAGTGTGTTAAGAACCACTTGATTATCAGTGTATAGAGAAGGTTTCGTAGGTAAAGAGGAATAAAGTAGAGCAGGTATAGAAGATCCCCTACAGGATGATAGTTCTAATTTACACCAAGAGGATCCAGGGGATTTTAACCAGTAGCAAAGTTTATGGATGTGCGCCGCCCAATAGTAAGTTAAAAAATGAGGTAATGCCAGTCCTCCATTAAGTCTGCATCTCTGCAGTAGAGTTTTACGAATCCTAGGTGATTTTCCGCCCCAAATAAAAGAACAAATTATCTTATCAAATGAGTCAAAGAAATGTTTTGGCAAAAAAAGAGGAATTGACTGGAATAAAAAAAGAAATTTCGGTAAAATATTCATTTTAACAACATTGATCTTGCCGATTAGTGAAAGGGGGAGATTACCCCATCTTTGAATATTGGATGTAATCCTAGAGATAAGGGGAGTGAAATTCACAGACGCAAGGCTAGATAAAGAACGAGTCACGTTAACACCTAGGTATTTGAACCCTGATGGACTAAATCGAAAAGGCAAATCTGACTGTTGCAACAGACATGCTGCAGTATTAATGGGAAAACACTCACTTTTCTCCAAATTTAATTTGTAACCTGAAAAGGCGCTGAAGTTCTCCAGAATATCCAAAACCGCAGGGATGGAAAGTGTAGGATCAGTTATATACAATAACAAATCATCCGCATAAAGTGATAATTTATATTCGAATCCATTACGGGTGATACCTTTGAATAAAGGGGAAGATCTTAATGTAATTGACAGAGGCTCGATAGCAATAGCAAAGAGCAAAGGTGATAAAGGACAACCTTGGCGAGTTCCACGTCCAAGGGCAAAATAATCAGAATAAACATCATTAGTATGAACACTAGCCTTGGGGGATGAGTAAAGGAGGCGAATCCAAGAAATAAATTTTTCACCAAATCCAAATTTTTTCAGAACTGCAAACAAGTATTCCCACTCTACCCTATCGAATGCCTTTTCGGCGTCTAAAGAAATCACAAGCTCAGGAAGTTTAGCCGAGTGTTTTGAGTAAATTATATTGAAATGTGTACGGGTATTAAAAAACAGTTGACGTCCCTTTATAAAACCATTTTGCTCATCAGATATAATATGAGGAAGCACATTCTCTAAGCGAGACGCAATTACTTTAGCCAATACCTTGACGTCAGCATTAAGCAAAGACAATGGTCTGTAAGACCCACAGGAGGTCGAATCTTTGTCCTTTTTGAGAAGGAGAGCAATAGTGGCTTGTGTCAAGGTTGGTGGTAATGAACCACTTTCTAGGGATTCATTGAATACGGATAAAAGTAACTAAAACCAGTTTTAAAGTAGCCAAATTATTTAGCAAAATGTTAAAAGCAGATTGTAAATTTGTGATTGCTTGACCTAATGTGGACCCAGAACAATAAAGAACAGTATCATCAGCATAGAAATGATATTTTGTATTTTTTATATTGTTGCAGAGATTATTTGTATAAATAATAAAAAGAAGAGGCCCAAGGATTAAGGATTGAGGACCCCTTTTAAAATATTTAGGGAGGCAGAAGTAAGGCCGTCTACTTGCACACATTGTGTTCTCCCTGATAGACAACTATTGAACCATCCCACGGCTTGTTCTGATAGTCCAATAGAAGTGAGTCTTTGAAGAAGTATTTTATGGTCCACTGTGTCAAAAGCTTTTGACACATCAATAAACAGTGTTGCACAGTGCTGTTTATTGTCCAAGATATTAACCAAGTCATTAACAACTTTTGAAACAGCTGTTATTGTACTATGTTGTTTCGTAAAACCAGATTAAAATTCATTAAGAATATCATTACAAATTAAATAATCTAGATTCAATTCAAATTTTTAATTCAAATTTATTTGTATAGCGCTTTTCACAATACATATTGTTACAAAGCAGCTTTACAGAAAGTGCATTTCAGAAATGTACGTAGAAAATACAGTTAGTTAATCATCATGTATTAATTTAGGGCATAACATATCACCGGCGTTGAGTCGTCTCATCGCAGGCGTTTAGTCGTCTCATCGCAGGTGTTGGGGCATCTGAAGTCTCCGTGAGAGGCTGGATACAGACTGTAGCTGAAGAACGCTATTTACATCGGGACTAGCGTCCCGAGATAACAGCAGAAAAGCAGATGGGAAATAATTAGCGTAGCTGCTGTTCACAATATTAATGCATTCGATCTGATTGAACAGTAGTATAAGAGGCAAGCATTATGTGAATGCTTGGCTAAAGAGATGCGTCTTTAATCTAGTTTTGAACTGGGAGAGCGAGTCTGAGCAACGAACAGTATCAGGAAGGCTATTCCAGAGTTTAGGAGCTAAATGTGAGAACGCCCTCCCTCCTTTTGTGGACTTAGATATCCTGGGAATGACCAGAAGCCTCGAATTTAGGGATCTTAAAGAACGCGATGGATTGTAGGGCGATAGAAGGTCCATTAAATACACAGGAGCTAGACCATTTAGGGCTTTATAGGTCAGTAATAGTACTTTGTAATTGATATGGAACTTAATAGGTAACCAGTGCAGAGATGATAAAATCGGTGTTATATGATCATATTTTCTTGACCTAGTAAGAACTCTAGCGGCTGCATTTTGCACTAACTGTAGCTTGTTTATTGAGGATGCAGGACAACCAGCTAATAAAGCATTACAGTAATCTAGTCTCGAGGTCATGAATGCATGAACTAACTTTTCTGCATCAGTAACAGAAAGTATGTTACGTAAAAGGTGGAAAAAAGCAGTTCTTGTAACATATGAAATATGATTTTCGAAAGACAAGTTGTGGTCTAGTATAACACCCAGGTCTTTTACTGTAGTGGATAAAGTAACAGGACATCCTTCTAAATTAAAGTTGTATTGTACAAGGTTTTGTGGGTAGTTTTTTGGACCAATAAGTAATACCTCCGTTTTATCTGGATTTAACAGCAGGAAATTACAAGTCATCCAGCATTTTATATCTTTAAGACACTCTGTCAATTTAGATAAGTTAGTGTTTTCATCTGGTCGTGATGAAATATATAATTGAGTGTCATCTGTCACAGTGTCTGGTTGTGTTTCCCTGGGTTATCACTAGAGGTCCTCGTTCTCACGGTGTCATTCACATTAGACTACAATTCCCAGCATTCTGTTCTGTCACTTATCTGATTATTGCACTCAGCTGTTTCCCATCACCTTGTTAGTTCTGTGTGTATATATTCCCTGTCTGTGTTAGTGTTTGTTACGGAGTCCTTGGTTTATGTCACCTCACTTTCTAAGTCTGTATCTGCCCGTTTCTTGTTTTTGTCTTGTGTTTTGGATTGCCTTATTGGATTTTGACCCCTGCCTGGATGACTACGAGTTTGGATTGCCCTTTAATTAAAAACTACTGATCTTGGATTTTCTGCCTCCTGTGTGTGTTCCGTGACAGAAGGACTCCGTCACACCTAATCCAGCGGTATGTTTTATAACATCTCTTCCCCAGCCCGATTGGTCAAGTTTCGCGGGACCCGTGGAGGTCGCAGTGGAGGAGGTGGTCGAGAGACTGTTTACGTACCGTCTGCCCAGTCAGAGACTGTTCACGTCCCGTCTGCCCAGTCAGAGACTGTTCACGTCCCGTCTGCCCAGTCAGAGACTGTTCAGGTTCCGTCTGCCGAGTCAGAGACTGTTCACGTCACGTCTGCTCAGCCAGAGACTGTCCACGCCACGTCTACCCGGTCAGAGACGGATCAGGAGATGCCCATTCGCGTGGCCGCGAGGGCACGGATGGACTATTTGGAGCATCTGATTCGGATCCTAGACATGCCTGTGCTCGCTGTTCCAGAGCCTGAGCCAGTGTCCGCTGTTCCTGAGCCGGTGTCCGCTGTTCCTGAGTCGGAGCCGGTGTCTGCTGTTCCTGAGCCGGAGCTGGTGTCTGCTGTTCCAGAGCTGAAGCCAGTGTCTGTTCCAGAGCCAGAGACAGATCAGGAGATACCCATTCTCGCAGCCGGGGGAATACCGAGCAACTATCTGGAGCGTCTGGCACGGATCCAGCCAGAGCCAGTGCCTGTTCCAGAGCCGGAGCCAGTGCCTGTTGTTCCAGAGCCGGAGCCAGTGCCTGCTGTTCCAGAGCCGGAGCCAGTGCCTGCTGTTCCAGAGCCGGAGCCAGTGCCTGCTGTTCCAGAGCCGGAGCCAGTGCCTGCTGTTCCAGAGCCGGAGCCAGTGCCTGCTGTTCCAGAGCCGGAGCCAGTGCCTGCTGTTCCAGAGCCGGAGCCAGTGCCTGCTGTTCCAGAGCCGGAGCCAGTGCCTGCTGTTCCAGAGCCGGAGCCAGTGCCTGCTGTTCCAGAGCCGGAGCCAGTGCCTGCTGTTCCAGAGCCGGAGCCAGTGCCTGCTGTTCCAGAGCCGGAGCCAGTGCCTGCTGTTCCAGAGCCGGAGCCAGTGCCTGCTGTTCCAGAGCCGGAGCCAGTGTCTGCGTTTGTGTCTGTTCCTGTGTTTGTGTCTGTTCCTGTGTTTGTGTCTGTCCCTGTTCCTGTGTTTGTGTCTGTCCCTGAGCCGGTGTCTGTCCCTGAGCCGGTGTCTGTCCCTGAGCCGGTGTCTGTCCCTGTGCCGTGGCCGCCCGAGGGGTCGTCTCCGCCCTGGCCGCCCAAGTGGTCGTCTTCGCCCTGGTCGTCACCGCCCTGGCCGGCCGAGGGTTCTTCACCGCCCTGGCCGCCCGAGGGTTCTTCACCGCCCTGGCCGCCCGAGGGTTCTTCACCGCCCTGGCCGCCCGAGGGTTCTTCACCGCCCTGGCCGCCCGAGGGTTCTTCACCGCCCTGGCCGCCCGAGGGTTCTTCACCGCCCTGGCCGCCCGAGGGGTCTTCACCGCCCTGGCCGCCCGAGGGGTCTTCACCGCCCTGGCCGCCCGAGGGGTCTTCACCGCCCTGGCCGCCCGAGGGGTCTTCACCGCCCTGGCCGCCCGATGGGTCGTCTGCTTCGCCCTGGCCGCCCGATGGGTCGTCTGCTTCGCCCTGGCCGCCCGATGGACTGTCTGCTTCGCCCTGGCCGCCCGATGGACTTTCTGCTTCGCCCTGGCCGCCCGATGGGTCGTCTGCTTCGCCCTGGCCGCCCGATGGGTCGTCTGCTTTGCCCTGGCCGCCCGATGGGTCGTCTGCTTTGCCCTGGCCGCCCGATGGACTGTCTGCTTTGCCCTGGCCGCCCGATGGACTGTCTGCTTCGCCCTGGCCGCCCGATGGACTGTCTGCTTCGCCCTGGTCGCCGGCTGAGCCATCACCCCCTGTTCTTGTTCCCCTTCATGGTCCTGGCCCTCCCATCCCTCCCTTGGATTTCCCACATTCCACCTTCCTCTTGGACTCTTGTGTTGTCTTGTGTACTGTCATGGAGCATTTGGTAGCCGCTCCGTAGAGGGGAGGTTCTGTCACAGTGTCTGGTTGTGTTTCCCTGGGTTATCACTAGAGGTCCTCGTTCTCACGGTGTCATTCACATTAGACTACAATTCCCAGCATTCTGTTCTGTCACTTATCTGATTATTGCACTCCGCTGTTTCCCATCACCTTGTTAGTTCTGTGTGTATATATTCCCTGTCTGTGTTAGTGTTTGTTACGGAGTCCTTGGTTTATGTCACCTCACTTTCTAAGTCTGTATCTGCCCGTTTCTTGTTTTTGTCTTGTGTTTTGGATTGCCTTATTGGATTTTGACCCCTGCCTGGATGACTACGAGTTTGGATTGCCCTTTAATTAAACTACTGCTCTTGGATTTTCTCCCTCCTGTGTGTGTTCCGTGACAGTCATCAGCATAACAGTGGAAATTAATTCCATGTTTTCTTATAATATTACCAAGTGGCAGCATATATATTGAGAATAGCAGAGGGCCTAACACCGATCCCTGCGGCACTCCATAGTCTACTGACGTTATCTTCGATTTTTCCCCATTTAGACAGACAAAATGGTAACGGTCCGATAAGAACGATCTAAACCAGCTTAATGCCTGTCCCTGAACACCAGTGTAGTTTTGTAGTCGATCCAAGAGTATTTTATGATCTATAGTGTCGAACGGAGCGCTAAGATCGAGTAGAACTAGTATTGAGATACAGCCTTGGTCAGAAGCTAAAAGTAAATCATTTGTAATTTTAACTAGCGCGGTTTCTGTGCTATGATGCGGTCTAAATCCTGACTGAAATTTTTCATATATCTCATTTTCTTGCAGGAAAGAGCACAATTGAGCGGACACAATTTTTTCTAGTATTTTAGACATAAATGGAAGATTTGAAATGGGTCTGTAATTTGCTAAGTTATTTTGATCTAATTGCGGTTTCTTAATAATCGGTTTTATTACTGCCAGCTTGAATATTTTTGGAACATGACCTAAAGATAAAGATGAGTTAATAATATTGAGAAGAGGCTCTTCCACTACAGGTAACACTTCTTCAGTAGTTTAGTGGGTATTGGATCTAATAAACATGTTGTTGGTTTAGATGCAAAGATAAGTTTATTTAGCTCTTCCTGTCCTATAGTTGTAAAGCGGTGTAGTTGTTCTTGAGGGGCGATAATTGAGGCTGAATCATAAGGCACCATAGAGAATTGTACATTTACAATTGTATTTCGGATGCTTTCTATTTTCTCATTGAATTAATTCATAAAATCATTACAACTATACTGTAACGGAATATTTTGCTCTGGTGATGTCTGTTTATTTGTTAGTCTAGCCACGGTGTTAAATAAAAACCTTGGATTATTTTGGTTATTTTCTATCAGTTTGCGGAGATGCTCAGCCCTGGCTGCTTTTAGAGCCCTTTTATAACGTGACATACTGTCTTTCCACGCGATTCTAAAGACCTCTAAATTAGTTTGTTTCCATTTATGCTCTAAGTTACGAGTTTCTCTCTTGATAACATGTGTAGTACTATTGTACCATGGTGCTTTAGTTTTCTCTCTAACCTTTTTTAATCTAATTGGTGCAACAATATCTAATGTACTAGAGAAAATGGTGCTCAAACTGCTAGTCATTTCCTCTAGTTCATCTGTTTGTTTTGGTTCACTGAGCAGCTGAGATAGATCAGGTAAGCTATTTGAGAATCTATCTATAGTGGTTGGAACGATTGTTCTGCCTGGTCGATAACGTGACGCAACATGACAAATTTCAGCAGTACGTAATATGCACGTTACCATACAATGATCAGTGAGATCGTCACTTTGCGGTATAATATCTATAACGGTTGGATTGGTTCCATATGATATAATTAAATCTAGCGTATGATTTAGACGATGAGTGGGACCACTGAAGTTTTGCTTGACCCCAAAGGAGTTTAATAAATCTGTAAACGCAGTCCCTAACGCATCATTTGTGTTATCTACGTGAATGTTAAAATCTCCAACAATTATTGCTTTATCGGCATTGACCAATAGATCTGAGAGAAAGTCTGCAAACTCTTTTAGGAAATCAGCATAGGGCCCTGGAGGTCTATATACGGTCGCCAAGGCTAGAGATAATAGGGATTTCTTTCTTACATCTAAGAGCGTAACATTTAGCACAAGTACTTCAAACGAATTAAACCTGTGACCTGTTTTTTGAGTAACATTAAGGATATCTCTATAGATTGTTGCAACACCGCCGCCACGACCGATCGGACGGGGCTCATGCTTATAACAGTATCCTGGCAGAGTAGACTCATTTAGACCTAAATAATCATTTGGTTTAAGCCAGGTTTCAGTAAGGCACAGAACATCGAAATTATTATCTGTGACCATTTCATTTACAATAACCGCCTTAGGTGTGAGCGATCTAATGTTTAGAAGACCTAGCTTTAGAAATTGTTTTTGTTCACTGATATTTAGATTTTCTGGTTTAATTACAATAAGATTTTTCCTAGATCCCACACTAGATTTATTGTTTGGCCTCACTAGACGAGGAATAGACACAGTTTCTATATAATGTTCTACACTACTTGTATCAATTAAGTTGGGACAGCAGAGATAGTGATTTGGACTTTGACTTACTAGTCAGATGGTGTGTAACGTCTTGGAGATGTTGTCCGACAGAACAGCCGCTCCGATTCTGCTGGGGTGCAGGCCATCAGCACGGTAGAGCCTAGGTCGCTCCCAGAACAGATTCCAATTATTTACAAAGAGCAGTTTCTGTTCATTACACCATGACATTAACCATTCATTTAGAGCAAATAGTCTACTGAACCTTTCTTGTCCTAGTCGGTACGTGGGAAGCGGTCCAGACACCATGATCGTTGCCTCAGGCGCTGTGCTGCGTACCGTCTCAATCAGGCTCCTGTAGTCCTTCTTCAGAACCTCCGTCTGCCGCAGCCGGATGTCGTTCGTTTCCGCGTGCAGCACCACAGCTCCGACGCGCTCGTCACCGTTCAGGATCTCGGGAACATGTGCAGCGACATCTAGAACACGAGCACCAGGAAAGCAGTGAGTGGGCACCTTACCCTTACCTGAGGTAGCGCGGACATGACGGACCATGGAAGTGCCGATGATCACGGCGTCGTCACGTTCCGACTCGCGAAGAGGGGAGAAGCGGTTCCGGGTGGAGATCTCGAAGACCGGGAATGGCGGAGAGGTTCTTGCTCTGGTCCTGGCTTGTGTCTTCCACTGTGGGATCACCCAGGGTCCATGGCTTTGTGTCGGTGCCGGAGTGAATGAAGCCAGAGATGATCGCGTCCTCCTGGGCAGAGAAACGCACGGAGTAGACGAAATCGGAGTCAAAAAGTTACTAACCACTGACTTGTGAGCATCGACGCGTGACGATTCAAGCGCTGATCGCCGATCCCGCAGCTCGGCTTGCTTCTCCAGCAGACCACGGATCTGTTTCTCCACCGATTCCAGCTCCAATCGTACCGAAATCAGCTCGAATGTGTCCTCACCTGCACTCAGAGGTAACGTTAGACACACATCCGATATGTTCGCCATTATAACAGATGAACAGTAAATTAGTAGTGATACTACCAATATCACTACTAATTTAGACTGAAATCCTGGATATAACCCGTATCCTTTCAGTGAAACGGGTGTAAAATCAGACGGTCGATAGGCGCGAGCAGGGCCGGCGATTGCTATAGGCGAACTAGGCGGTTGCCTAGGGCGACAAATGTGTTGGGGGCGCGGTGCGCGGGCGCCCTCTAATGTCGCCCTTGGCCTACTTCCCATTAATCACAGAATTAGAATGACAAGCGAAACAAAAACATGTTTATTAAACATGATCATCCTAAGGCGCCCCCTCAGCCACACGTTTAATTACTTGTCAACCTGATTATTAGATTGAATTGATGATTATTGCTGATCATTTAACGGGGGGTGGGGGGTTACGTTACGTTAGGCAAGTGCTCAGCTGCTGGCGCGTTGATCAAAACCCTCTGGTGCACTGGGACGAAAACGGAGAAAGCAACAAGATAAAAAGAAAGCCCAGTATAGAGGTAAGTCTTCTCATCACAGCCATTAAGGTGTCAAACGAAATAAATTTACTTAGTATTGTGCACAGGCATGCTGGCCATCGGGACTACCGGGAGCGAATTCTTTTCCCCCAGGATGGTAGAGATTCCCGGTGGGCCGACGTGCTTTTTGGGCTGATACGTCGTACTTTTTTTTTTTTTTTTTTTTTTTTTTTTTTTTGTCTTAGTGGCCCATAAAACTCGTAAATCGGCCCATTCGTTTTGTTTTGTTTTGTTTAATTGGCGGCGCTGGGTTACTTCCAAGTAACAAAATTAATTATGAAAGTTTCCTTTATTTTTCAGTGCATTTGTTTTACAATATAGCCTATGGCTATTACTGTCATGGGATTAATATTATAACTATTATTATGTAGTAGTGTAATGTAGACAGACACTGTAACTAAAAGAGGTTTGAATTTTTCTTTGTTCAATTTGCACACTGAATATTGGTTGGAGCTTTTCGTTTTGAACTCTCAAAGTGCACCAGATTGATGAATTTACCATTAAAATACACAACATTTTCTTACGGGGGGCATACCCCCGAAACCCCCTTAACCTTGTAGCAGCCTAATAGATTAGTAATAATAGTAGTGGTGATAGTAATTGTAATTTATATACTACAAGTTACATGGTCAGACAAAATGTATTTGTACAATGCAACTATGTAGGATGATAGAAATATCATTCAACGTTCTTTGTAGCATTTGTATGAACAATTTATTTTACAGTTGAAGTCATAATTTGCTTGTTGAAGTTTTGGAGAGACTATAAGAGAATTTTTGTTTAGTTTAATAAATACTTATAATTTGTAAGTATTTTTAATAAAGGGGGGGGGGGGTGCAAAACTCAATCTCGCCTAGGGCAACCAAAGGGCTAGAGCCGGCCCTGGGCGCGAGGCCACGCGTGAAATGCTAGCGGGCTAAAAGGCTAGAAGCCGGGATTCGCAAAGTTGGATCTAAGTAGCGATATCAAAGCAATCCGATTGTTTTTTTATAGGGAATAGTATCGAGGATAAGTTCACACGATATAAAAATAGAAAGTACTTGTTTATAAATGAGTGGTAAAGAAGAAAATCAAGATTAATGAATCAATTCGACGGAGCTCCAAACACAAACAAACACCGCCTTATGATAGATGAGTGATTGCATGCTGATGAGTGATTCCATTAATTTAGCTAATACTGACAATTTAGAAATAGGCCTATAATTATTTATGTTTGCAGGATCACCACCTTTATGAAGGGGGAGCACATTGGCAGATTTCCAAATAGCCGGAACTTGATTCGTGGCTAAGGAAAGGTTAATTAAATATGTAACTGGGTTGGCTATCAAATCTGCAGCTATTTTAAAAAAATAAGGCTCCAATTTGTCTGGATCTGATGATTTTTTCGGATCTAGATCTTTCAATGCCTTCCTTACTTCTGATACAGTTATTGTCTTGAAATAAAATGGTTGTGCTGACAGAAACTGATCAACAGGACATGCAGTGGGAGAGCTGGAAATTGGATTTTGTAGTGTTTCATAAAGGGAGCTAGCAGCAATAAAATGATTATTAAAACTATTGAGAATTTCATTTTTGTCAATGATTTTTTTGTTATCAGCAACAATACAAGATGGTACTTCTGAATCTGTTTTTGCTTCCGTTAATAATTTAATTATTTTCCAAAACTTAAGAGGGTTATTTAAATTCTTTGATGTTACAGAAAGGAAAAAGGCTGATTTAGCATTAAGAATTTTTACAGTACATAAATTACGCAAACGCCGAATTTTCAACCAGTCAGACTCAAGTTTTGACTTTCTAGCTTGAGCCCAGGCTTGGATTCGCTCCAGAAGAAGGTCAGATAATTCATTACTAAACCAAACATTATTTTGCCCTTTCACTCTCTGTCTTTTGAGTGGGGCATGCTTATTTACCAGGCTTATAAAACCATCCTAGAAAAATGTCCAAGCATTCTCAACATCATCAATAAGATTAATTCTTTCCCAATCAAAATCATAAAGATCATGTAAAAAACCTTGCAATGAGAACTGCTTCATTGCTCTCTTAAAAATTATGCGCGGCCTTGTTTTAGGGATTTTTGTATTCCTAACTGATGCTATATAACAATGATCGCTTATGTCATTTGCAAAAAAAGAGGCACAAGAGTATTTGTGAGGGGCATTTGTAAGAATAAGATCAATTATGGAAGATTTTTCTGGATGTTTTTTATTTGGTCTAGTGGGGCTATTCACAATCTGAAAAAGATTAAAAGAATCACAAAATTATTTAAAACGATCAGACATTGGCAAAAGCCAGTTCCAATTGAGATCCCCTAAAAAAACAATTTCATTATAATTCAGACTTGTTAATATCTCCCTCAGAGAAGAAAGAGTGCTACCATCAGCTGAGGGAGGTCTATAACAACCTACAACTGTGATGTGGAGACTCTTAGAAACTTCTAAGTCAAGGGCCAAAACTTCAAATTGTCTGCTTATTGATTTTGAGACAATCACATTCACAATAAATGACTTTTTCACATATATTGCAACACCTCCACCCTTTTTTAGTCGGTCTGTTCTGAATAAGTTGTACCTATCCACAGTCACATCCTTATCAGAAATAGATTTGTTAAGCCATGTTTCACTTAAAACAAAAACATCGGCATTGGTTGAAAGTGCCCAGATACGAACCATTATCTATTTTACCAACCAGACTACGTACATTCAAATGACAAAATCCCAGGCCCTTTCTGCATTTACATTTACACATTTTAGCTGACGCTTTTATCCAAAGCGACTTACAATTGCTATATTTCAGAGCAACTAGGGGTTAAGTGTCTTGCTCAGGGACACATTGGTGTCTCACAGTGGATTCGAACCCGGGTCTCTCACACCAAAGTCATGTGTCTTATCCACTGCGCCATTACCATCCATTTAAAACTTTCAGGAGTATCATATGACATATTTAGTTCTGGGCCTGGATTTGGGTGGATATTCCCAGAAATTAATAGCAGCAATATTAACAAAAGTCTCTGTTTAGGCAGTTTACAATGATGGTGGCTGTGAATCACTGTCATGTTTAAAAGCGGTGCTCCTAGAAACCCCAGATGATTTTGCAGAGCCATAAGACAGCTTAGACGTTGCACTTCTAATGTGCCAGAAGTGAGGTTGAATGACCACCGCCAGCTGACGGCTTGTCTCGCTCCTCCCCCGGGATTAACACCTGGACATGAGAGCAACACTTTTCCATGGCAACGAAGGCACACAGCGCTATCAAGTACAGCACAGCAAAAAACATCCGTGGGTTTAACTCCATTCAAGAATTTTGATCAATGTCCATTTAAAAACTCAGGATCCTATTTTTCAAGTGGAGTAACTCCACCACCAGCTCCGCCCCTCCGCTGCCACTTGTGAGTTTTGCGATATTCTACATAGGAATCTCTATCACAAACTCAAAATGCCTGTTTAGCATCGTTTATTGTTGCTCAAATCGATCAAACCGATAAACCACTAGGAGCTTTTATCGTTTACGTAACTTTTATCACTTTTTAACATTAAAACATTAATAACACCTTTAATGGCATTTTGAGTCTGCTTACTGAACTTTATACAGATGCCTACTGACCTTTTGTTTTGCTTTTGACTTGGTTAAATCTTCATATTCTTCTTGGTATCGTTTGCAGGGAAGAGAAGATAATTTTTCGCATTGCATGTTCATATTATGTTTTCACTGAAGTTTTGTAGAACTACGTTCACAACCTTGATCTGGTTACAGTATGGAGTCGTCGGAGAGGGTCACAGACACTGACACACTGTATTGTTTTGTTTCAACATATGAAATTACAACCAAAATCAATCCATTGAAGCTTGTGAACAGTTTTGAAGAGTTCTGCTAATTCGTAAGCCCAGCGCCGCCACTCCCACCACTCGCATCACACACTGTGTGTAGGGCACCAAGTGCTGAGGGGGCACCAAAAATAGCCTAATGAAAAATCAATCATCATATCATAGTCATAATAATTATAATGGCAATATTATTTCAGTATAGAAATATTATTAGGCACTTTTTAGAGATGGGGGGCATCATAAAGGAATTATGCTTAGGGCACCAAAATGGCTGCACTGCGTAAGCCGATTGAGGGTCATACTCACAATGTTAATTATTTAAACCAAACAAAATACAGAACCTTCAAAAACACTCAGCAATATAATTATTTTGAGTGATAGGCAGTGGGTTTAATCCGTGACATTATTACTAGATATGCTTTTCCCCGTCACCTCCTCAACCAATGTTATTACACGGAGAAAAGGCGGAGAAGTGTATTATTGTCCAGTTTTCTCCCTGAACGATGATGTGAGTTCCTGTGGCATGAATGACCTACAATGCCGACATTTATTACAATCACGACCAGTGTTGGGAGTAACGCGTTACAAAAGTAATGCATTACAGTAACATATTACTTTTTGCTGTAACGCAGTAGTGTAAGGCATTACTAATCAATTTTCAGTAATATTTTACTATATTACATGTTCAGTTACGCTTGCGTTACAACACACTTTTAGTTTTAATTGTAAAAAAACAACAACAAAAAAAAAAACACCAAGACCGCGAGACATTAACGAATAAAAATTCAAGTAGGCTAAGTTACCTGTTCCTGGTCAGTCAATAGCCGCATGTGGTGTCCAAGTTTGTAAATAAAGACTATATGGCAGCGTCTGATATATTTTTTATATATGGCAGCGTCTGATATATTTTTTATAGCGATTTATATTTTACAGGAGTGCCGTGAGGCATGATTTCGGCCTCTGTGCTCGCACTGCGGTCAAGCCAGCCGCGGTTTGAAAATACACGGTCAAGCCAGCCGCCAAAAAAAAGGTGTGTGCGCCTATTACAATGAATACGGTAATTTCAGTAACAGACGCGAGAGGGAACGTGCTCTCTCCACTATGGCGCTCGCTCGCTCGCTCTCTCTCTCTCCCTTTTTCTTTCTTTCTATTTCTTCCTTGTTTCTTTCTTTCTTTCTTTCTTTCTTTATCTTTTTCTCTATTTCTTTCTCTTTCTTCATTTTTTCTTTCTTTCTACCTTTTCTCTATTTCTTCTTTCTTTCTCTCTTTCTTCCTTTTTTCTTTCTTTCTATCTTTTTCTCTCTTTCTTTCTTTCTTCCTTTTTCTTTCTTTCTATCTTTTCCTCTCTTTCTTCCTTTTTTCTTTCTTTCTAACCTTTTCTCTCTCTCTTTCTTCCTTTTTTCTTTCTTTCTATCTTTTTCTCTCTCTCTTTCTTTCTTTCTCTCTTTCTTTCTTTCTTTCTTTCTATCTTTTTCTCTTTCTTTCTTTCTTTCTTTCTTTCTCTCTTTCTTCCTTTTTTCTTTCTTTCTATCTTTTACTCTCTCTCTTTCATTCTTTCTTTCTGTCTTTCTCTCTCTCTTTCTTCCTTTTTTCTTTCTATCTTTTTCTTTCTTTCTTTCTTCCTATCTTTCTTTCTTTCTCTCTTTCTTCATTTTCTCTCTTTCTTTCTTTCTTTCTTTCTCTCTCTCTTTCTTCCTTTTTTATTTTTCTTTCTTTCTCTTTCTTCCCTTTCTTTCTTTCTATCTTTATCTCTTTCTTCTTTCTTTCTTTCTTTCTTTCTTTCTTTCTTTCTTTCTTTCTTTCTCTCTTTCATTCTTTCTTTCTTTCTTTCTTTCATGTTAGTTGCACATATTTGTGAGAGACAATGTAACAAGATGCTTTATTTTTTCTCTCTTTTTATAGTTCACATCTCAAGAAATAGTTTTATGTAAATGTTTACAGCACAAGAAGACAAAATAAAGTATTTACTCTTTCTAAATACATTTACTGCATATGGTTTACTGTTCTCTTGTATTCAATGTGCCATACAGTATACAAACCCCATGCGAAACACAATGGACATTTTCGACTTCAGAGGCCCTTAAAGACCTCATTTCTAATAAGTAGAAAAAAATAACGGTCAGGTTTAATACAGGACGTCCCATACTGTACACACACCTCATATCAAACCATTTTACTGTAGCATTTTGGAGATATTTCACTTTAATTGACTTCAGAGGTGTATAAAGACCTCATTTCTAATAAGTAGAAAAAAATAACGGTCAGGTTTAATACGGGACGTCCCATACAGTTTACACACCTCATATCAAACCATTTTACTGTAGCATTTTGGAGATATGCCACTTTAATTGACTTCAGAGGTGTATAAAGACCTCATTTCTAATAAGTAGAAAAAATAACGGTCAGGTTTAATACAGGACGTCCCATACAGTACACACAGCTCATATCAAACCATTTTACTGTAGCATTTTGTAGATACAGTATGTCACTTTAATTGACTTCAGAGGTGTATAAATACCACATTTCTAATAAGTAGAAAAAAATGACGGTCAGGTTTAATACGGGACGTCCCATACAGTACACACACCTCATATCAAACCAGTTTACTGTAGCATTTTGGAGATATGTCACTTTAATTGACTTCAGAGGTGTATAAATACCACATTTCTAATAAGTAGAAAAAAATAACGGTCAGGTTTAATACGGGACGTCCCATACAGTTTACACACCTCATATCAAACCATTTTACTGTAGCATTTTGGAGATATGCCACTTTAATTGACTTCAGAGGTGTATAAAGACCTCATTTCTAATAAGTAGAAAAAATAACGTACACATAGCTCATATCAAACCATTTTACTGTAGCATTTTGGAGATACAGTATGTCACTTTAATGGACTTCAGAGGTGTATAATTACCACATTTCTAATAAGTAGAAAAAAAATAACGGTCAGGTTTAATACGGGACGTCCCATACAGTACACACACCTCATATCAAACCAGTTTACTGTAGCATTTTGGAGATACAGTATGTCACTTTAATGGACTTCAGAGGTGTATAATTACCACATTTCTAATAAGTAGAAAAAAATGACGGTCAGGTTTAATACGGGACGTCCCATACAGTTTACACACCTCATATCAAACCATTTTACTGTAGCATTTTGGAGATATGTCACTTTAATTGACTTCAGAGGTGTATAAAGACCTCATTTCTAATAAGTAGAAAAAAATAACGGTCAGGTTTAATACAGGACGTCCCATACAATACACACACCTCATATCAAACCATTTTACTGTAGCATTTTGGAGATATGTAACTTTAATTGACTTCAGAGGTGTATAAAGACCTCATTTCTAATAAGTAGAAAAAAATAACGGCCAGGTTTAATACGGGACGTCCCATACAGTACACACACCTCATATCAAACCATTTTACTGTAGCATTTTGGAGATATGTCACTTTAATTGACTTCAGAGGTGTATAAATGCCACATTTTTAATAAGTAGAAAAAAATAACGGTCAGGTTTAATACAGGACGTCCCATACAGTATACACACCTCATATCAAACCATTTTACTGTAGCATTTTGGAGATATGTCACTTTAATTGACTTCAGAGGTGTATAAAGACCTCATTTCTAATAAGTAGAAAAAAATAACGGTCAGGTTTAATACGGGACGTCCCATACAGTACACACACCTCATATCAAACCATTTTACTGTAGCATTTTGGAGATATGTCACTTTAATTGAATTCAGAGGTGTATAAATGCCACATTTCTAATAAGTAGAAAAAAATAATGGTCAGGGACGTCCCATACAGTTTACACACCTCATATCAAACCATTTTACTGTAGCATTTTGGAGATATGTCACTTTAATTGACTTCAGAGGTGTATAAAGACCACATTTCTAATAAGTAGAAAAAAATAACAGTAAGGTTTAATACGGGACGTCCCATACAGTTTACACACCTCATATCAAACCATTTTACTGTAGCATTTTGGAGATATGCCACTTTAATTGACTTCAGAGGTGTATAAAGACCTCATTTCTAATAAGTAGAAAAAATAACGGTCAGGTTTAATACGGGACGTCCCATACAGTACACACACCTCATATCAAACCAGTTTACTGTAGCATTTTGTAGATACAGTATGTCACTTTAATTGACTTCAGAGGTGTATAAATACCACATTTCTAATAAGTAGAAAAAAATAACGGTCAGGTTTAATACGGGACGTCCCATACAGTACACACACCTCATATCAAACCAGTTTACTGTAGCATTTTGGAGATATGTCACTTTAATTGACTTCAGAGGTGTATAAATACCACATTTCTAATAAGTAGAAAAAAATAACGGTCAGGTTTAATACAGGACGTCCCATACAGTTTACACACCTCATATCAAACCATTTTACTGTAGCATTTTGGAGATATGTCACTTTAATTGACTTCAGAGGTGTATAAAGACCTCATTTCTAATAAGTAGAAAAAAATAACGGTCAGGTTTAATTCGGTACGTCCCATACAGTTTACACACCTCATATCAAACCATTTTACTGTAGCATTTTGGAGATATGCCACTTTAATTGACTTCAGAGGTGTATAAAGACCTCATTTCTATTAAGTAGAAAAAATAACGGTCAGGTTTAATACAGGACGTCCCATACAGTACACACAGCTCATATCAAACCATTTTACTGTAGCATTTTGGAGATACAGTATGTCACTTTAATTGACTTCAGAGGTGTATAAATGCCACATTTCTAATAAGTAGAAAAAAATAAAGGTCACGTTTAATACAGGACGTCCCATACAGTACACACACCTCATATCAAAGCATTTTACTGTAGCATTTTGGAGATATGTCACTTTAATTGACTTCAGAGGTTTATAAAAACCTCATTTCTAATAAGTAGAAAAAAATAACAGTCAGGTTTAATACGGGACGTACCATACAGTTTACACACCTCATATTAATCCATTTTACTGTAGCATTTTGGAGATATGTCACTTTAATTGACTTCAGTGGTGTATAAAGACCACATTTCTAATAAGTAGAAAAAAATAACAGTCAGGTTTAATACGGGACGTCCCATACAGTGTGCACACCTCATATCAAACCATTTTACTGTAGCATTTTGGAGATATGTCACTTTAATTGACTTCAGTGGTGTATAAAGACCACATTTCTAATAAGTAGAAAAAATAACAGTCAGGTTTAATACGGGACGTCCCATACAGTTTACACACCTCATATCAAACCATTTTACTGTAGCATTTTGGAGATATGACACTTTAATTGACTTCAGAGGTGTATAAATACCACATTTCTAATAAGTAGAAAAAAATAACAGTCAGGTTTAATACGGGACATCCCATACAGTACACACACCTCATATCAAACCATTTTACTGTAGCATTTTGGAGATATGCCACTTTAATTGACTTCAGAGGTGTATAAAGACCTCATTTCTAATAAGTAGAAAAAAATAACAGTCAGGTTTAATACAGGACGTCCCATACAGTACACACACCTCATATCAATCCATTTTACTGTAGTATTTTGGAGATATGCCACTTTAATTGACTTCAGAGGTGCATAAATAACTAATTTCTAATAAGTAGAAAAAAATAACGGTCAGGTTTAATACAGGACGTCCCATACAGTTTACACACCTCATATCAAACCATTTTACTGTAGCATTTTGGAGATATATGCCATTATTCTAATTTAAACACCTATAAATACCTCATTTCTAATAAGTAGAAAAGAACAATGGTCAGTTTATATACGGGATGTCCCATACAGTGTGCACACCTCATATCTAACCATTTTACTGCAGCGTTTTGGAGATATAGGCCATTATTCTACTTTAAACACCTATAAAAACCTAATTTCTAATAAGTAGAAAAAACGAATGGTCAGTTTATATACGGGACGTCCCATACAGTACACACACCTCATATCTAACCATTTTACTGCAGCGTTTTGGAGATATATGCCATTATTCTAATTTAAACACCTATAAATACCTCATTTCTAATAAGTAGAACAATGGTCAGCTTCTATACGGGACGTCCCATACAGTAAACACACCTCATATCAAACCATTTTACTGTAGCATTTTGGAGATATGTCACTTTAATTGAATTCAGAGGTGTATAAATGCCACATTTCTAATAAGTAGAAAAAAATAATGGTCAGGGACGTCCCATACAGTTTACACACCTCATATCAAACCATTTTACTGTAGCATTTTGGAGATATGTCACTTTAATTGACTTCAGAGGTGTATAAAGACCACATTTCTAATAAGTAGAAAAAAATAACAGTAAGGTTTAATACGGGACGTCCCATACAGTTTACACACCTCATATCAAACCATTTTACTGTAGCATTTTGGAGATATGCCACTTTAATTGACTTCAGAGGTGTATAAAGACCTCATTTCTAATAAGTAGAAAAAATAACGGTCAGGTTTAATACAGGACGTCCCATACAGTACACACAGCTCATATCAAACCATTTTACTGTAGCATTTTGTAGATACAGTATGTCACTTTAATTGACTTCAGAGGTGTATAAATACCACATTTCTAATAAGTAGAAAAAAATAACGGTCAGGTTTAATACGGGACGTCCCATACAGTACACACACCTCATATCAAACCAGTTTACTGTAGCATCTTGGAGATATGTCACTTTAATTGACTTCAGAGGTGTATAAATACCACATTTCTAATAAGTAGAAAAAAATAACGGTCAGGTTTAATACAGGACATCCCATACAGTTTACACACCTCATATCAAACCATTTTACTGTAGCATTTTGGAGATATGTCACTTTAATTGACTTCAGAGGTGTATAAAGACCTCATTTCTAATAAGTAGAAAAAAATAACGGTCAGGTTTAATACAGGACGTCCCATACAGTACACACACCTCATATCAAACCATTTTACTGTAGCATTTTGGAGATACAGTATGTCACTTTAATTGACTTCAGAGGTGTATAAATGCCACATTTCTAATAAGTAGAAAAAAATAAAGGTCACGTTTAATACAGGACGTCCCATACAGTACACACACCTCATATCAAACCATTTTACTGTAGCATTTTGGAGATATGTCACTTTAATTGACTTCAGAGGTTTATAAAAACCTCATTTCTAATAAGTAGAAAAAAATAACAGTCAGGTTTAATACGGGACGTCCCATACAGTTTACACACCTCATATTAATCCATTTTACTGTAGCATTTTGGAGATATGTCACTTTAATTGACTTCAGTGGTGTATAAAGACCACATTTCTAATAAGTAGAAAAAAATAACAGTCAGGTTTAATACTGGACGTCCCATACAGTGTGCACACCTCATATCAAACCATTTTACTGTAGCATTTTGGAGATATGTCACTTTAATTGACTTCAGTGGTGTATAAAGACCACATTTCTAATAAGTAGAAAAACATAACAGTCAGGTTTAATACGGGACGTCCCATACAGTTTACACACCTCATATCAAACCATTTTACTGTAGCATTTTGGAGATTTGACACTTAAATTGACTTCAGAGGTGTATAAATACCACATTTCTAATAAGTAGAAAAAAATAACAGTCAGGTTTAATACGGGACATCCCATACAGTACACACACCTCATATCAAACCATTTTACTGTAGCATTTTGGAGATATGCCACTTTAATTGACTTCAGAGGTGTATAAAGACCTCATTTCTAATAAGTAGAAAAAAATAACAGTCAGGTTTAATACAGGACGTCCCATACAGTACACACACCTCATATCAATCCATTTTACTGTAGCATTTTGGAGATATGTAACTTTAATTGACTTCAGAGGTGTATAAAGACCTCATTTCTAATAAGTAGAAAAAAATAACGGCCAGGTTTAATACGGGACGTCCCATACAGTACACACACCTCATATCAAACCATTTTACTGTAGCATTTTGGAGATATGTCACTTTAATTGACTTCAGAGGTGTATAAATGCCACATTTTTAATAAGTAGAAAAAAATAACGGTCAGGTTTAATACAGGACGTCCCATACAGTATACACACCTCATTTCAAACCATTTTACTGTAGCATTTTGGAGATATGTCACTTTAATTGACTTCAGAGGTGTATAAAGACCTCATTTCTAATAAGTAGAAAAAAATAACGGTCAGGTTTAATACGGGACGTCCCATACAGTACACACACCTCATATCAAACCATTTTACTGTAGCATTTTGGAGATATGTCACTTTAATTGACTTCAGAGGTGTATAAATGCCACATTTTTAATAAGTAGAAAAAAATAACGGTCAGGTTTAATACAGGACGTCCCATACAGTATACACACCTTATATCAAACCATTTTACTGTAGCATTTTGGAGATATGTCACTTTAATTGACTTCAGAGGTGTATAAAGACCTCATTTCTAATAAGTAGAAAAAAATAACGGTCAGGTTTAATACGGGACGTCCCATACAGTACACACACCTCATATCAAACCATTTTACTGTAGCATTTTGGAGATATGTCACTTTAATTGAATTCAGAGGTGTATAAATGCCACATTTCTAATAAGTAGAAAAAAATAATGGTCAGGGACGTCCCATACAGTTTACACACCTCATATCAAACCATTTTACTGTAGCATTTTGGAGATATGTCACTTTAATTGACTTCAGAGGTGTATAAAGACCACATTTCTAATAAGTAGAAAAAAATAACAGTAAGGTTTAATACGGGACGTCCCATACAGTTTACACACCTCATATCAAACCATTTTACTGTAGCATTTTGGAGATATGCCACTTTAATTGACTTCAGAGGTGTATAAAGACCTCATTTCTAATAAGTAGAAAAAATAACGGTCAGGTTTAATACGGGACGTCCCATACAGTACACACACCTCATATCAAACCAGTTTACTGTAGCATTTTGTAGATACAGTATGTCACTTTAATTGACTTCAGAGGTGTATAAATACCACATTTCTAATAAGTAGAAAAAAATAACGGTCAGGTTTAATACGGGACGTCCCATACAGTACACACACCTCATATCAAACCAGTTTACTGTAGCATTTTGGAGATATGTCACTTTAATTGACTTCAGAGGTGTATAAATACCACATTTCTAATAAGTAGAAAAAAATAACGGTCAGGTTTAATACAGGACGTCCCATACAGTTTACACACCTCATATCAAACCATTTTACTGTAGCATTTTGGAGATATGTCACTTTAATTGACTTCAGAGGTGTATAAAGACCTCATTTCTAATAAGTAGAAAAAAATAACGGTCAGGTTTAATTCGGTACGTCCCATACAGTTTACACACCTCATATCAAACCATTTTACTGTAGCATTTTGGAGATATGCCACTTTAATTGACTTCAGAGGTGTATAAAGACCTCATTTCTATTAAGTAGAAAAAATAACGGTCAGGTTTAATACAGGACGTCCCATACAGTACACACAGCTCATATCAAACCATTTTACTGTAGCATTTTGGAGATACAGTATGTCACTTTAATTGACTTCAGAGGTGTATAAATGCCACATTTCTAATAAGTAGAAAAAAATAAAGGTCACGTTTAATACAGGACGTCCCATACAGTACACACACCTCATATCAAAGCATTTTACTGTAGCATTTTGGAGATATGTCACTTTAATTGACTTCAGAGGTTTATAAAAACCTCATTTCTAATAAGTAGAAAAAAATAGCAGTCAGGTTTAATACGGGACGTACCATACAGTTTACACACCTCATATTAATCCATTTTACTGTAGCATTTTGGAGATATGTCACTTTAATTGACTTCAGTGGTGTATAAAGACCACATTTCTAATAAGTAGAAAAAAATAACAGTCAGGTTTAATACGGGACGTCCCATACAGTGTGCACACCTCATATCAAACCATTTTACTGTAGCATTTTGGAGATATGTCACTTTAATTGACTTCAGTGGTGTATAAAGACCACATTTCTAATAAGTAGAAAAAATAACAGTCAGGTTTAATACGGGACGTCCCATACAGTTTACACACCTCATATCAAACCATTTTACTGTAGCATTTTGGAGATATGACACTTTAATTGACTTCAGAGGTGTATAAATACCACATTTCTAATAAGTAGAAAAAAATAACAGTCAGGTTTAATACGGGACATCCCATACAGTACACACACCTCATATCAAACCATTTTACTGTAGCATTTTGGAGATATGCCACTTTAATTGACTTCAGAGGTGTATAAAGACCTCATTTCTAATAAGTAGAAAAAAATAACAGTCAGGTTTAATACAGGACGTCCCATACAGTACACACACCTCATATCAATCCATTTTACTGTAGTATTTTGGAGATATGCCACTTTAATTGACTTCAGAGGTGCATAAATAACTAATTTCTAATAAGTAGAAAAAAATAACGGTCAGGTTTAATACAGGACGTCCCATACAGTTTACACACCTCATATCAAACCATTTTACTGTAGCATTTTGGAGATATATGCCATTATTCTAATTTAAACACCTATAAAAACCTCATTTCTAATAAGTAGAAAAGAACAATGGTCAGTTTATATACGGGATGTCCCATACAGTGTGCACACCTCATATCTAACCATTTTACTGCAGCGTTTTGGAGATATAGGCCATTATTCTACTTTAAACACCTATAAAAACCTAATTTCTAATAAGTAGAAAAAACGAATGGTCAGTTTATATACGGGACGTCCCATACAGTACACACACCTCATATCAATCCATTTTACTGTAGCATTTTGGAGATATGCCACTTTAATTGACTTCAGAGGTGTATAAAGACCTCATTTCTAATAAGTAGAAAAAAATAACGGTCAGGTTTAATAAAGGACGTCCCATACAGTTTACACACCTCATATCAAACCATTTTACTGTAGCATTTTGGAGATATGCCACTTTAATTGACTTCAGAGGTGTATAAAGACCTCATTTCTAATAAGTAGAAAAAATAACGTACACATAGCTCATATCAAACCATTTTACTGTAGCATTTTGGAGATACAGTATGTCACTTTAATGGACTTCAGAGGTGTATAATTACCACATTTCTAATAAGTAGAAAAAAAATAACGGTCAGGTTTAATACGGGACGTCCCATACAGTACACACACCTCATATCAAACCAGTTTACTGTAGCATTTTGGAGATACAGTATGTCACTTTAATGGACTTCAGAGGTGTATAATTACCACATTTCTAATAAGTAGAAAAAAATGACGGTCAGGTTTAATACGGGACGTCCCATACAGTTTACACACCTCATATCAAACCATTTTACTGTAGCATTTTGGAGATATGTCACTTTAATTGACTTCAGAGGTGTATAAAGACCTCATTTCTAATAAGTAGAAAAAAATAACGGTCAGGTTTAATACAGGACGTCCCATACAATACACACACCTCATATCAAACCATTTTACTGTAGCATTTTGGAGATATGTAACTTTAATTGACTTCAGAGGTGTATAAAGACCTCATTTCTAATAAGTAGAAAAAAATAACGGCCAGGTTTAATACGGGACGTCCCATACAGTACACACACCTCATATCAAACCATTTTACTGTAGCATTTTGGAGATATGTCACTTTAATTGACTTCAGAGGTGTATAAATGCCACATTTTTAATAAGTAGAAAAAAATAACGGTCAGGTTTAATACAGGACGTCCCATACAGTATACACACCTCATATCAAACCATTTTACTGTAGCATTTTGGAGATATGTCACTTTAATTGACTTCAGAGGTGTATAAAGACCTCATTTCTAATAAGTAGAAAAAAATAACGGTCAGGTTTAATACGGGACGTCCCATACAGTACACACACCTCATATCAAACCATTTTACTGTAGCATTTTGGAGATATGTCACTTTAATTGACTTCAGAGGTGTATAAATGCCACATTTTTAATAAGTAGAAAAAAATAACGGTCAGGTTTAATACAGGACGTCCCATACAGTACACACACCTCATATCAAACCATTTTACTGTAGCATTTTGGAGATATGTCACTTTAATTGAATTCAGAGGTGTATAAATGCCACATTTCTAATAAGTAGAAAAAAATAATGGTCAGGGACGTCCCATACAGTTTACACACCTCATATCAAACCATTTTACTGTAGCATTTTGGAGATATGTCACTTTAATTGACTTCAGAGGTGTATAAAGACCACATTTCTAATAAGTAGAAAAAAATAACAGTAAGGTTTAATACGGGACGTCCCATACAGTTTACACACCTCATATCAAACCATTTTACTGTAGCATTTTGGAGATATGCCACTTTAATTGACTTCAGAGGTGTATAAAGACCTCATTTCTAATAAGTAGAAAAAATAACGGTCAGGTTTAATACGGGACGTCCCATACAGTACACACACCTCATATCAAACCAGTTTACTGTAGCATTTTGTAGATACAGTATGTCACTTTAATTGACTTCAGAGGTGTATAAATACCACATTTCTAATAAGTAGAAAAAAATAACGGTCAGGTTTAATACGGGACGTCCCATACAGTACACACACCTCATATCAAACCAGTTTACTGTAGCATTTTGGAGATATGTCACTTTAATTGACTTCAGAGGTGTATAAATACCACATTTCTAATAAGTAGAAAAAAATAACGGTCAGGTTTAATACAGGACGTCCCATACAGTTTACACACCTCATATCAAACCATTTTACTGTAGCATTTTGGAGATATGCCACTTTAATTGACTTCAGAGGTGTATAAAGACCTCATTTCTAATAAGTAGAAAAAATAACGGTCAGGTTTAATACAGGACGTCCCATACAGTACACACAGCTCATATCAAACCATTTTACTGTAGCATTTTGGAGATACAGTATGTCACTTTAATTGACTTCAGAGGTGTATAAATGCCACATTTCTAATAAGTAGAAAAAAATAAAGGTCACGTTTAATACAGGACGTCCCATACAGTACACACACCTCATATCAAAGCATTTTACTGTAGCATTTTGGAGATATGTCACTTTAATTGACTTCAGAGGTTTATAAAAACCTCATTTCTAATAAGTAGAAAAAAATAACAGTCAGGTTTAATACGGGACGTACCATACAGTTTACACACCTCATATTAATCCATTTTACTGTAGCATTTTGGAGATATGTCACTTTAATTGACTTCAGTGGTGTATAAAGACCACATTTCTAATAAGTAGAAAAAAATAACAGTCAGGTTTAATACGGGACGTCCCATACAGTGTGCACACCTCATATCAAACCATTTTACTGTAGCATTTTGGAGATATGTCACTTTAATTGACTTCAGTGGTGTATAAAGACCACATTTCTAATAAGTAGAAAAAATAACAGTCAGGTTTAATACGGGACGTCCCATACAGTTTACACACCTCATATCAAACCATTTTACTGTAGCATTTTGGAGATATGACACTTTAATTGACTTCAGAGGTGTATAAATACCACATTTCTAATAAGTAGAAAAAAATAACAGTCAGGTTTAATACGGGACATCCCATACAGTACACACACCTCATATCAAACCATTTTACTGTAGCATTTTGGAGATATGCCACTTTAATTGACTTCAGAGGTGTATAAAGACCTCATTTCTAATAAGTAGAAAAAAATAACAGTCAGGTTTAATACAGGACGTCCCATACAGTACACACACCTCATATCAATCCATTTTACTGTAGTATTTTGGAGATATGCCACTTTAATTGACTTCAGAGGTGCATAAATAACTAATTTCTAATAAGTAGAAAAAAATAACGGTCAGGTTTAATACAGGACGTCCCATACAGTTTACACACCTCATATCAAACCATTTTACTGTAGCATTTTGGAGATATATGCCATTATTCTAATTTAAACACCTATAAATACCTCATTTCTAATAAGTAGAAAAGAACAATGGTCAGTTTATATACGGGATGTCCCATACAGTGTGCACACCTCATATCTAACCATTTTACTGCAGCGTTTTGGAGATATAGGCCATTATTCTACTTTAAACACCTATAAAAACCTAATTTCTAATAAGTAGAAAAAACGAATGGTCAGTTTATATACGGGACGTCCCATACAGTACACACACCTCATATCTAACCATTTTACTGCAGCGTTTTGGAGATATATGCCATTATTCTAATTTAAACACCTATAAATACCTCATTTCTAATAAGTAGAACAATGGTCAGCTTCTATACGGGACGTCCCATACAGTAAACACACCTCATATCAAACCATTTTACTGTAGCATTTTGGAGATATGTCACTTTAATTGAATTCAGAGGTGTATAAATGCCACATTTCTAATAAGTAGAAAAAAATAATGGTCAGGGACGTCCCATACAGTTTACACACCTCATATCAAACCATTTTACTGTAGCATTTTGGAGATATGTCACTTTAATTGACTTCAGAGGTGTATAAAGACCACATTTCTAATAAGTAGAAAAAAATAACAGTAAGGTTTAATACGGGACGTCCCATACAGTTTACACACCTCATATCAAACCATTTTACTGTAGCATTTTGGAGATATGTCACTTTAATTGACTTCAGAGGTGTATAAATGCCACATTTCTAATAAGTAGAAAAAAATAATGGTCAGGGACGTCCCATACAGTTTACACACCTCATATCAAACCATTTTACTGTAGCATTTTGGAGATATGTCACTTTAATTGACTTCAGAGGTGTATAAATACCACATTTCTAATAAGTAGAAAAAAATAACGGTCAGGTTTAATACGGGACGTCCCATACAGTACACACACCTCATATCAAACCAGTTTACTGTAGCATCTTGGAGATATGTCACTTTAATTGACTTCAGAGGTGTATAAATACCACATTTCTAATAAGTAGAAAAAAATAACGGTCAGGTTTAATACAGGACATCCCATACAGTTTACACACCTCATATCAAACCATTTTACTGTAGCATTTTGGAGATATGTCACTTTAATTGACTTCAGAGGTGTATAAAGACCTCATTTCTAATAAGTAGAAAAAAATAACGGTCAGGTTTAATACAGGACGTCCCATACAGTACACACACCTCATATCAAACCATTTTACTGTAGCATTTTGGAGATACAGTATGTCACTTTAATTGACTTCAGAGGTGTATAAATGCCACATTTCTAATAAGTAGAAAAAAATAAAGGTCACGTTTAATACAGGACGTCCCATACAGTACACACACCTCATATCAAACCATTTTACTGTAGCATTTTGGAGATATGTCACTTTAATTGACTTCAGAGGTTTATAAAAACCTCATTTCTAATAAGTAGAAAAAAATAACAGTCAGGTTTAATACGGGACGTCCCATACAGTTTACACACCTCATATTAATCCATTTTACTGTAGCATTTTGGAGATATGTCACTTTAATTGACTTCAGTGGTGTATAAAGACCACATTTCTAATAAGTAGAAAAAAATAACAGTCAGGTTTAATACTGGACGTCCCATACAGTGTGCACACCTCATATCAAACCATTTTACTGTAGCATTTTGGAGATATGTCACTTTAATTGACTTCAGTGGTGTATAAAGACCACATTTCTAATAAGTAGAAAAACATAACAGTCAGGTTTAATACGGGACGTCCCATACAGTTTACACACCTCATATCAAACCATTTTACTGTAGCATTTTGGAGATTTGACACTTAAATTGACTTCAGAGGTGTATAAATACCACATTTCTAATAAGTAGAAAAAAATAACAGTCAGGTTTAATACGGGACATCCCATACAGTACACACACCTCATATCAAACCATTTTACTGTAGCATTTTGGAGATATGCCACTTTAATTGACTTCAGAGGTGTATAAAGACCTCATTTCTAATAAGTAGAAAAAAATAACAGTCAGGTTTAATACAGGACGTCCCATACAGTACACACACCTCATATCAATCCATTTTACTGTAGCATTTTGGAGATATGTAACTTTAATTGACTTCAGAGGTGTATAAAGACCTCATTTCTAATAAGTAGAAAAAAATAACGGTCAGGTTTAATACGGGACGTCCCATACAGTACACACACCTCATATCAAACCATTTTACTGTAGCATTTTGGAGATATGTCACTTTAATTGACTTCAGAGGTGTATAAATGCCACATTTTTAATAAGTAGAAAAAAATAACGGTCAGGTTTAATACAGGACGTCCCATACAGTATACACACCTTATATCAAACCATTTTACTGTAGCATTTTGGAGATATGTCACTTTAATTGACTTCAGAGGTGTATAAAGACCTCATTTCTAATAAGTAGAAAAAAATAACGGTCAGGTTTAATACGGGACGTCCCATACAGTACACACACCTCATATCAAACCATTTTACTGTAGCATTTTGGAGATATGTCACTTTAATTGAATTCAGAGGTGTATAAATGCCACATTTCTAATAAGTAGAAAAAAATAATGGTCAGGGACGTCCCATACAGTTTACACACCTCATATCAAACCATTTTACTGTAGCATTTTGGAGATATGTCACTTTAATTGACTTCAGAGGTGTATAAAGACCACATTTCTAATAAGTAGAAAAAAATAACAGTAAGGTTTAATACGGGACGTCCCATACAGTTTACACACCTCATATCAAACCATTTTACTGTAGCATTTTGGAGATATGCCACTTTAATTGACTTCAGAGGTGTATAAAGACCTCATTTCTAATAAGTAGAAAAAATAACGGTCAGGTTTAATACGGGACGTCCCATACAGTACACACACCTCATATCAAACCAGTTTACTGTAGCATTTTGTAGATACAGTATGTCACTTTAATTGACTTCAGAGGTGTATAAATACCACATTTCTAATAAGTAGAAAAAAATAACGGTCAGGTTTAATACGGGACGTCCCATACAGTACACACACCTCATATCAAACCAGTTTACTGTAGCATTTTGGAGATATGTCACTTTAATTGACTTCAGAGGTGTATAAATACCACATTTCTAATAAGTAGAAAAAAATAACGGTCAGGTTTAATACAGGACGTCCCATACAGTTTACACACCTCATATCAAACCATTTTACTGTAGCATTTTGGAGATATGTCACTTTAATTGACTTCAGAGGTGTATAAAGACCTCATTTCTAATAAGTAGAAAAAAATAACGGTCAGGTTTAATTCGGTACGTCCCATACAGTTTACACACCTCATATCAAACCATTTTACTGTAGCATTTTGGAGATATGCCACTTTAATTGACTTCAGAGGTGTATAAAGACCTCATTTCTATTAAGTAGAAAAAATAACGGTCAGGTTTAATACAGGACGTCCCATACAGTACACACAGCTCATATCAAACCATTTTACTGTAGCATTTTGGAGATACAGTATGTCACTTTAATTGACTTCAGAGGTGTATAAATGCCACATTTCTAATAAGTAGAAAAAAATAAAGGTCACGTTTAATACAGGACGTCCCATACAGTACACACACCTCATATCAAAGCATTTTACTGTAGCATTTTGGAGATATGTCACTTTAATTGACTTCAGAGGTTTATAAAAACCTCATTTCTAATAAGTAGAAAAAAATAGCAGTCAGGTTTAATACGGGACGTACCATACAGTTTACACACCTCATATTAATCCATTTTACTGTAGCATTTTGGAGATATGTCACTTTAATTGACTTCAGTGGTGTATAAAGACCACATTTCTAATAAGTAGAAAAAAATAACAGTCAGGTTTAATACGGGACGTCCCATACAGTGTGCACACCTCATATCAAACCATTTTACTGTAGCATTTTGGAGATATGTCACTTTAATTGACTTCAGTGGTGTATAAAGACCACATTTCTAATAAGTAGAAAAAATAACAGTCAGGTTTAATACGGGACGTCCCATACAGTTTACACACCTCATATCAAACCATTTTACTGTAGCATTTTGGAGATATGACACTTTAATTGACTTCAGAGGTGTATAAATACCACATTTCTAATAAGTAGAAAAAAATAACAGTCAGGTTTAATACGGGACATCCCATACAGTACACACACCTCATATCAAACCATTTTACTGTAGCATTTTGGAGATATGCCACTTTAATTGACTTCAGAGGTGTATAAAGACCACATTTCTAATAAGTAGAAAAAAATAACAGTAAGGTTTAATACGGGACGTCCCATACAGTTTACACACCTCATATCAAACCATTTTACTGTAGCATTTTGGAGATATGCCACTTTAATTGACTTCAGAGGTGTATAAAGACCTCATTTCTAATAAGTAGAAAAAATAACGGTCAGGTTTAATACGGGACGTCCCATACAGTACACACACCTCATATCAAACCAGTTTACTGTAGCATTTTGTAGATACAGTATGTCACTTTAATTGACTTCAGAGGTGTATAAATACCACATTTCTAATAAGTAGAAAAAAATAACGGTCAGGTTTAATACGGGACGTCCCATACAGTACACACACCTCATATCAAACCAGTTTACTGTAGCATTTTGGAGATATGTCACTTTAATTGACTTCAGAGGTGTATAAATACCACATTTCTAATAAGTAGAAAAAAATAACGGTCAGGTTTAATACAGGACGTCCCATACAGTTTACACACCTCATATCAAACCATTTTACTGTAGCATTTTGGAGATATGTCACTTTAATTGACTTCAGAGGTGTATAAAGACCTCATTTCTAATAAGTAGAAAAAAATAACGGTCAGGTTTAATTCGGTACGTCCCATACAGTTTACACACCTCATATCAAACCATTTTACTGTAGCATTTTGGAGATATGCCACTTTAATTGACTTCAGAGGTGTATAAAGACCTCATTTCTATTAAGTAGAAAAAATAACGGTCAGGTTTAATACAGGACGTCCCATACAGTACACACAGCTCATATCAAACCATTTTACTGTAGCATTTTGGAGATACAGTATGTCACTTTAATTGACTTCAGAGGTGTATAAATGCCACATTTCTAATAAGTAGAAAAAAATAAAGGTCACGTTTAATACAGGACGTCCCATACAGTACACACACCTCATATCAAAGCATTTTACTGTAGCATTTTGGAGATATGTCACTTTAATTGACTTCAGAGGTTTATAAAAACCTCATTTCTAATAAGTAGAAAAAAATAGCAGTCAGGTTTAATACGGGACGTACCATACAGTTTACACACCTCATATTAATCCATTTTACTGTAGCATTTTGGAGATATGTCACTTTAATTGACTTCAGTGGTGTATAAAGACCACATTTCTAATAAGTAGAAAAAAATAACAGTCAGGTTTAATACGGGACGTCCCATACAGTGTGCACACCTCATATCAAACCATTTTACTGTAGCATTTTGGAGATATGTCACTTTAATTGACTTCAGTGGTGTATAAAGACCACATTTCTAATAAGTAGAAAAAATAACAGTCAGGTTTAATACGGGACGTCCCATACAGTTTACACACCTCATATCAAACCATTTTACTGTAGCATTTTGGAGATATGACACTTTAATTGACTTCAGAGGTGTATAAATACCACATTTCTAATAAGTAGAAAAAAATAACAGTCAGGTTTAATACGGGACATCCCATACAGTACACACACCTCATATCAAACCATTTTACTGTAGCATTTTGGAGATATGCCACTTTAATTGACTTCAGAGGTGTATAAAGACCTCATTTCTAATAAGTAGAAAAAAATAACAGTCAGGTTTAATACAGGACGTCCCATACAGTACACACACCTCATATCAATCCATTTTACTGTAGTATTTTGGAGATATGCCACTTTAATTGACTTCAGAGGTGCATAAATAACTAATTTCTAATAAGTAGAAAAAAATAACGGTCAGGTTTAATACAGGACGTCCCATACAGTTTACACACCTCATATCAAACCATTTTACTGTAGCATTTTGGAGATATATGCCATTATTCTAATTTAAACACCTATAAAAACCTCATTTCTAATAAGTAGAAAAGAACAATGGTCAGTTTATATACGGGATGTCCCATACAGTGTGCACACCTCATATCTAACCATTTTACTGCAGCGTTTTGGAGATATAGGCCATTATTCTACTTTAAACACCTATAAAAACCTAATTTCTAATAAGTAGAAAAAACGAATGGTCAGTTTATATACGGGACGTCCCATACAGTACACACACCTCATATCAATCCATTTTACTGTAGCATTTTGGAGATATGCCACTTTAATTGACTTCAGAGGTGTATAAAGACCTCATTTCTAATAAGTAGAAAAAAATAACGGTCAGGTTTAATAAAGGACGTCCCATACAGTTTACACACCTCATATCAAACCATTTTACTGTAGCATTTTGGAGATATGCCACTTTAATTGACTTCAGAGGTGTATAAAGACCTCATTTCTAATAAGTAGAAAAAATAACGTACACATAGCTCATATCAAACCATTTTACTGTAGCATTTTGGAGATACAGTATGTCACTTTAATGGACTTCAGAGGTGTATAATTACCACATTTCTAATAAGTAGAAAAAAAATAACGGTCAGGTTTAATACGGGACGTCCCATACAGTACACACACCTCATATCAAACCAGTTTACTGTAGCATTTTGGAGATACAGTATGTCACTTTAATGGACTTCAGAGGTGTATAATTACCACATTTCTAATAAGTAGAAAAAAATGACGGTCAGGTTTAATACGGGACGTCCCATACAGTTTACACACCTCATATCAAACCATTTTACTGTAGCATTTTGGAGATATGTCACTTTAATTGACTTCAGAGGTGTATAAAGACCTCATTTCTAATAAGTAGAAAAAAATAACGGTCAGGTTTAATACAGGACGTCCCATACAATACACACACCTCATATCAAACCATTTTACTGTAGCATTTTGGAGATATGTAACTTTAATTGACTTCAGAGGTGTATAAAGACCTCATTTCTAATAAGAAGAAAAAAATAACGGCCAGGTTTAATACGGGACGTCCCATACAGTACACACACCTCATATCAAACCATTTTACTGTAGCATTTTGGAGATATGTCACTTTAATTGACTTCAGAGGTGTATAAATGCCACATTTTTAATAAGTAGAAAAAAATAACGGTCAGGTTTAATACAGGACGTCCCATACAGTATACACACCTCATATCAAACCATTTTACTGTAGCATTTTGGAGATATGTCACTTTAATTGACTTCAGAGGTGTATAAAGACCTCATTTCTAATAAGTAGAAAAAAATAACGGTCAGGTTTAATACGGGACGTCCCATACAGTACACACACCTCATATCAAACCATTTTACTGTAGCATTTTGGAGATATGTCACTTTAATTGACTTCAGAGGTGTATAAATGCCACATTTTTAATAAGTAGAAAAAAATAACGGTCAGGTTTAATACAGGACGTCCCATACAGTACACACACCTCATATCAAACCATTTTACTGTAGCATTTTGGAGATATGTCACTTTAATTGAATTCAGAGGTGTATAAATGCCACATTTCTAATAAGTAGAAAAAAATAATGGTCAGGGACGTCCCATACAGTTTACACACCTCATATCAAACCATTTTACTGTAGCATTTTGGAGATATGTCACTTTAATTGACTTCAGAGGTGTATAAAGACCACATTTCTAATAAGTAGAAAAAAATAACAGTAAGGTTTAATACGGGACGTCCCATACAGTTTACACACCTCATATCAAACCATTTTACTGTAGCATTTTGGAGATATGCCACTTTAATTGACTTCAGAGGTGTATAAAGACCTCATTTCTAATAAGTAGAAAAAATAACGGTCAGGTTTAATACGGGACGTCCCATACAGTACACACACCTCATATCAAACCAGTTTACTGTAGCATTTTGTAGATACAGTATGTCACTTTAATTGACTTCAGAGGTGTATAAATACCACATTTCTAATAAGTAGAAAAAAATAACGGTCAGGTTTAATACGGGACGTCCCATACAGTACACACACCTCATATCAAACCAGTTTACTGTAGCATTTTGGAGATATGTCACTTTAATTGACTTCAGAGGTGTATAAATACCACATTTCTAATAAGTAGAAAAAAATAACGGTCAGGTTTAATACAGGACGTCCCATACAGTTTACACACCTCATATCAAACCATTTTACTGTAGCATTTTGGAGATATGTCACTTTAATTGACTTCAGAGGTGTATAAAGACCTCATTTCTAATAAGTAGAAAAAAATAACGGTCAGGTTTAATTCGGTACGTCCCATACAGTTTACACACCTCATATCAAACCATTTTACTGTAGCATTTTGGAGATATGCCACTTTAATTGACTTCAGAGGTGTATAAAGACCTCATTTCTATTAAGTAGAAAAAATAACGGTCAGGTTTAATACAGGACGTCCCATACAGTACACACAGCTCATATCAAACCATTTTACTGTAGCATTTTGGAGATACAGTATGTCACTTTAATTGACTTCAGAGGTGTATAAATGCCACATTTCTAATAAGTAGAAAAAAATAAAGGTCACGTTTAATACAGGACGTCCCATACAGTACACACACCTCATATCAAAGCATTTTACTGTAGCATTTTGGAGATATGTCACTTTAATTGACTTCAGAGGTTTATAAAAACCTCATTTCTAATAAGTAGAAAAAAATAACAGTCAGGTTTAATACGGGACGTACCATACAGTTTACACACCTCATATTAATCCATTTTACTGTAGCATTTTGGAGATATGTCACTTTAATTGACTTCAGTGGTGTATAAAGACCACATTTCTAATAAGTAGAAAAAAATAACAGTCAGGTTTAATACGGGACGTCCCATACAGTGTGCACACCTCATATCAAACCATTTTACTGTAGCATTTTGGAGATATGTCACTTTAATTGACTTCAGTGGTGTATAAAGACCACATTTCTAATAAGTAGAAAAAATAACAGTCAGGTTTAATACGGGACGTCCCATACAGTTTACACACCTCATATCAAACCATTTTACTGTAGCATTTTGGAGATATGACACTTTAATTGACTTCAGAGGTGTATAAATACCACATTTCTAATAAGTAGAAAAAAATAACAGTCAGGTTTAATACGGGACATCCCATACAGTACACACACCTCATATCAAACCATTTTACTGTAGCATTTTGGAGATATGCCACTTTAATTGACTTCAGACGTGTATAAAGACCTCATTTCTAATAAGTAGAAAAAAATAACAGTCAGGTTTAATACAGGACGTCCCATACAGTACACACACCTCATATCAATCCATTTTACTGTAGTATTTTGGAGATATGCCACTTTAATTGACTTCAGAGGTGCATAAATAACTAATTTCTAATAAGTAGAAAAAAATAACGGTCAGGTTTAATACAGGACGTCCCATACAGTTTACACACCTCATATCAAACCATTTTACTGTAGCATTTTGGAGATATATGCCATTATTCTAATTTAAACACCTATAAATACCTCATTTCTAATAAGTAGAAAAGAACAATGGTCAGTTTATATACGGGATGTCCCATACAGTGTGCACACCTCATATCTAACCATTTTACTGCAGCGTTTTGGAGATATAGGCCATTATTCTACTTTAAACACCTATAAAAACCTAATTTCTAATAAGTAGAAAAAACGAATGGTCAGTTTATATACGGGACGTCCCATACAGTACACACACCTCATATCTAACCATTTTACTGCAGCGTTTTGGAGATATATGCCATTATTCTAATTTAAACACCTATAAATACCTCATTTCTAATAAGTAGAACAATGGTCAGCTTCTATACGGGACGTCCCATACAGTAAACACACCTCATATCAAACCATTTTACTGTAGCATTTTGGAGATATGTCACTTTAATTGACTTCAGAGGTGTATAAAGACCACATTTCTAATAAGTAGAAAAAAATAACAGTAAGGTTTAATACGGGACGTCCCATACAGTTTACACACCTCATATCAAACCATTTTACTGTAGCATTTTGGAGATATGCCACTTTAATTGACTTCAGAGGTGTATAAAGACCTCATTTCTAATAAGTAGAAAAAATAACGGTCAGGTTTAATACAGGACGTCCCATACAGTACACACAGCTCATATCAAACCATTTTACTGTAGCATTTTGTAGATACAGTATGTCACTTTAATTGACTTCAGAGGTGTATAAATACCACATTTCTAATAAGTAGAAAAAAATAACGGTCAGGTTTAATACGGGACGTCCCATACAGTACACACACCTCATATCAAACCAGTTTACTGTAGCATCTTGGAGATATGTCACTTTAATTGACTTCAGAGGTGTATAAATACCACATTTCTAATAAGTAGAAAAAAATAACGGTCAGGTTTAATACAGGACATCCCATACAGTTTACACACCTCATATCAAACCATTTTACTGTAGCATTTTGGAGATATGTCACTTTAATTGACTTCAGAGGTGTATAAAGACCTCATTTCTAATAAGTAGAAAAAAATAACGGTCAGGTTTAATACGGGACGTCCCATACAGTACACACACCTCATATCAAACCATTTTACTGTAGCATTTTGGAGATACAGTATGTCACTTTAATTGACTTCAGAGGTGTATAAATGCCACATTTCTAATAAGTAGAAAAAAATAAAGGTCACGTTTAATACAGGACGTCCCATACAGTACACACACCTCATATCAAACCATTTTACTGTAGCATTTTGGAGATATGTCACTTTAATTGACTTCAGAGGTTTATAAAAACCTCATTTCTAATAAGTAGAAAAAAATAACAGTCAGGTTTAATACGGGACGTCCCATACAGTTTACACACCTCATATTAATCCATTTTACTGTAGCATTTTGGAGATATGTCACTTTAATTGACTTCAGTGGTGTATAAAGACCACATTTCTAATAAGTAGAAAAAAATAACAGTCAGGTTTAATACTGGACGTCCCATACAGTGTGCACACCTCATATCAAACCATTTTACTGTAGCATTTTGGAGATATGTCACTTTAATTGACTTCAGTGGTGTATAAAGACCACATTTCTAATAAGTAGAAAAACATAACAGTCAGGTTTAATACGGGACGTCCCATACAGTTTACACACCTCATATCAAACCATTTTACTGTAGCATTTTGGAGATTTGACACTTAAATTGACTTCAGAGGTGTATAAATACCACATTTCTAATAAGTAGAAAAAAATAACAGTCAGGTTTAATACGGGACATCCCATACATACACACACCTCATATCAAACCATTTTACTGTAGCATTTTGGAGATATGCCACTTTAATTGACTTCAGAGGTGTATAAAGACCTCATTTCTAATAAGTAGAAAAAAATAACAGTCAGGTTTAATACAGGACGTCCCATACAGTACACACACCTCATATCAATCCATTTTACTGTAGCATTTTGGAGATATGTAACTTTAATTGACTTCAGAGGTGTATAAAGACCTCATTTCTAATAAGTAGAAAAAAATAACGGCCAGGTTTAATACGGGACGTCCCATACAGTACACACACCTCATATCAAACCATTTTACTGTAGCATTTTGGAGATATGTCACTTTAATTGACTTCAGAGGTGTATAAATGCCACATTTTTAATAAGTAGAAAAAAATAACGGTCAGGTTTAATACAGGACGTCCCATACAGTATACACACCTCATATCAAACCATTTTACTGTAGCATTTTGGAGATATGTCACTTTAATTGACTTCAGAGGTGTATAAAGACCTCATTTCTAATAAGTAGAAAAAAATAACGGTCAGGTTTAATACGGGACGTCCCATACAGTACACACACCTCATATCAAACCATTTTACTGTAGCATTTTGGAGATATGTCACTTTAATTGACTTCAGAGGTGTATAAATGCCACATTTTTAATAAGTAGAAAAAAATAACGGTCAGGTTTAATACAGGACGTCCCATACAGTATACACACCTTATATCAAACCATTTTACTGTAGCATTTTGGAGATATGTCACTTTAATTGACTTCAGAGGTGTATAAAGACCTCATTTCTAATAAGTAGAAAAAAATAACGGTCAGGTTTAATACGGGACGTCCCATACAGTACACACACCTCATATCAAACCATTTTACTGTAGCATTTTGGAGATATGTCACTTTAATTGAATTCAGAGGTGTATAAATGCCACATTTCTAATAAGTAGAAAAAAATAATGGTCAGGGACGTCCCATACAGTTTACACACCTCATATCAAACCATTTTACTGTAGCATTTTGGAGATATGTCACTTTAATTGACTTCAGAGGTGTATAAAGACCACATTTCTAATAAGTAGAAAAAAATAACAGTAAGGTTTAATACGGGACGTCCCATACAGTTTACACACCTCATATCAAACCATTTTACTGTAGCATTTTGGAGATATGCCACTTTAATTGACTTCAGAGGTGTATAAAGACCTCATTTCTAATAAGTAGAAAAAATAACGGTCAGGTTTAATACGGGACGTCCCATACAGTACACACACCTCATATCAAACCAGTTTACTGTAGCATTTTGTAGATACAGTATGTCACTTTAATTGACTTCAGAGGTGTATAAATACCACATTTCTAATAAGTAGAAAAAAATAACGGTCAGGTTTAATACGGGACGTCCCATACAGTACACACATCTCATATCAAACCAGTTTACTGTAGCATTTTGGAGATATGTCACTTTAATTGACTTCAGAGGTGTATAAATACCACATTTCTAATAAGTAGAAAAAAATAACGGTCAGGTTTAATACAGGACGTCCCATACAGTTTACACACCTCATATCAAACCATTTTACTGTAGCATTTTGGAGATATGTCACTTTAATTGACTTCAGAGGTGTATAAAGACCTCATTTCTAATAAGTAGAAAAAAATAACGGTCAGGTTTAATTCGGTACGTCCCATACAGTTTACTCACCTCATATCAAACCATTTTACTGTAGCATTTTGGAGATATGCCACTTTAATTGACTTCAGAGGTGTATAAAGACCTCATTTCTATTAAGTAGAAAAAATAACGGTCAGGTTTAATACAGGACGTCCCATACAGTACACACAGCTCATATCAAACCATTTTACTGTAGCATTTTGGAGATACAGTATGTCACTTTAATTGACTTCAGAGGTGTATAAATGCCACATTTCTAATAAGTAGAAAAAAATAAAGGTCACGTTTAATACAGGACGTCCCATACAGTACACACACCTCATATCAAAGCATTTTACTGTAGCATTTTGGAGATATGTCACTTTAATTGACTTCAGAGGTTTATAAAAACCTCATTTCTAATAAGTAGAAAAAAATAACAGTCAGGTTTAATACGGGACGTACCATACAGTTTACACACCTCATATTAATCCATTTTACTGTAGCATTTTGGAGATATGTCACTTTAATTGACTTCAGTGGTGTATAAAGACCACATTTCTAATAAGTAGAAAAAATAACAGTCAGGTTTAATACGGGACGTCCCATACAGTTTACACACCTCATATCAAACCATTTTACTGTAGCATTTTGGAGATATGACACTTTAATTGACTTCAGAGGTGTATAAATACCACATTTCTAATAAGTAGAAAAAAATAACAGTCAGGTTTAATACGGGACATCCCATACAGTACACACACCTCATATCAAACCATTTTACTGTAGCATTTTGGAGATATGCCACTTTAATTGACTTCAGAGGTGTATAAAGACCTCATTTCTAATAAGTAGAAAAAAAAAAACAGTCAGGTTTAATACAGGACGTCCCATACAGTACACACACCTCATATCAATCCATTTTACTGTAGTATTTTGGAGATATGCCACTTTAATTGACTTCAGAGGTGCATAAATAACTAATTTCTAATAAGTAGAAAAAAATAACGGTCAGGTTTAATACAGGACGTCCCATAAAGTTTACACACCTTATATCAAACCATTTTACTGTAGCATTTTGGAGATATATGCCATTATTCTAATTTAAACACCTATAAATACCTCATTTCTAATAAGTAGAAAAGAACAATGGTCAGTTTATATACGGGATGTCCCATACAGTGTGCACACCTCATATCTAACCATTTTACTGCAGCGTTTTGGAGATATAGGCCATTATTCTACTTTAAACACCTATAAAAACCTAATTTCTAATAAGTAGAAAAAACGAATGGTCAGTTTATATACGGGACGTCCCATACAGTACACACACCTCATATCTAACCATTTTACTGCAGCGTTTTGGAGATATATGCCATTATTCTAATTTAAACACCTATAAATACCTCATTTCTAATAAGTAGAACAATGGTCAGCTTCTATACGGGACGTCCCATACAGTAAACACACCTCATATCAAACCATTTTACTGTAGCATTTTGGAGATATGTCACTTTAATTGAATTCAGAGGTGTATAAATGCCACATTTCTAATAAGTAGAATAAAATAATGGTCAGGGACGTCCCATACAGTTTACACACCTCATATCAAACCATTTTACTGTAGCATTTTGGAGATATGTCACTTTAATTGACTTCAGAGGTGTATAAAGACCACATTTCTAATAAGTAGAAAAAAATAACAGTAAGGTTTAATACGGGACGTCCCATACAGTTTACACACCTCATATCAAACCATTTTACTGAAGCATTTTGGAGATATGCCACTTTAATTGACTTCAGAGGTGTATAAAGACCTCATTTCTAATAAGTAGAAAAAATAACGGTCAGGTTTAATACAGGACGTCCCATACAGTACACACAGCTCATATCAAACCATTTTACTGTAGCATTTTGTAGATACAGTATGTCACTTTAATTGACTTCAGAGGTGTATAAATACCACATTTCTAATAAGTAGAAAAAAATAACGGTCAGGTTTAATACGGGACGTCCCATACAGTACACACACCTCATATCAAACCAGTTTACTGTAGCATCTTGGAGATATGTCACTTTAATTGACTTCAGAGGTGTATAAATACCACATTTCTAATAAGTAGAAAAAAATAACGGTCAGGTTTAATACAGGACATCCCATACAGTTTACACACCTCATATCAAACCATTTTACTGTAGCATTTTGGAGATATGTCACTTTAATTGACTTCAGAGGTGTATAAAGACCTCATTTCTAATAAGTAGAAAAAAATAACGGTCAGGTTTAATACGGGACGTCCCATACAGTACACACACCTCATATCAAACCATTTTACTGTAGCATTTTGGAGATACAGTATGTCACTTTAATTGACTTCAGAGGTGTATAAATGCCACATTTCTAATAAGTAGAAAAAAATAAAGGTCACGTTTAATACAGGACGTACCATACAGTACACACACCTCATATCAAACCATTTTACTGTAGCATTTTGGAGATATGTCACTTTAATTGACTTCAGAGGTTTATAAAAACCTCATTTCTAATAAGTAGAAAAAAATAACAGTCAGGTTTAATACGGGACGTCCCATACAGTTTACACACCTCATATTAATCCATTTTACTGTAGCATTTTGGAGATATGTCACTTTAATTGACTTCAGTGGTGTATAAAGACCACATTTCTAATAAGTAGAAAAAAATAACAGTCAGGTTTAATACTGGACGTCCCATACAGTGTGCACACCTCATATCAAACCATTTTACTGTAGCATTTTGGAGATATGTCACTTTAATTGACTTCAGTGGTGTATAAAGACCACATTTCTAATAAGTAGAAAAACATAACAGTCAGGTTTAATACGGGACGTCCCATACAGTTTACACACCTCATATCAAACCATTTTACTGTAGCATTTTGGAGATTTGACACTTAAATTGACTTCAGAGGTGTATAAATACCACATTTCTAATAAGTAGAAAAAAATAACAGTCAGGTTTAATACGGGACATCCCATACAGTACACACACCTCATATCAAACCATTTTACTGTAGCATTTTGGAGATATGCCACTTTAATTGACTTCAGAGGTGTATAAAGACCTCATTTCTAATAAGTAGAAAAAAATAACAGTCAGGTTTAATACAGGACGTCCCATACAGTACACACACCTCATATCAATCCATTTTACTGTAGCATTTTGGAGATATGCCACTTTAATTGACTTCAGAGGTGTATAAAGACCTCATTTCTAATAAGTAGAAAAAAATAACAGTCAGGTTTAATACAGGACGTCCCATACAGTACACACACCTCATATCAATCCATTTTACTGTAGTATTTTGGAGATATGCCACTTTAATTGACTTCAGAGGTGCATAAATAACTAATTTCTAATAAGTAGAAAAAAATAACGGTCAGGTTTAATACAGGACGTTCCATACAGTTTACACACCTCATATCAAACCATTTTACTGTAGCATTTTGGAGATATATGCCATTATTCTAATTTAAACACCTATAAATACCTCATTTCTAATAAGTAGAAAAGAACAATGGTCAGTTTATATACGGGATGTCCCATACAGTGTGCACAGCTCATATCTAACCATTTTACTGCAGCGTTTTGGAGATATAGGCCATTATTCTACTTTAAACACCTATAAAAACCTAATTTCTAATAAGTAGAAAAAACGAATGGTCAGTTTATATACGGGACGTCCCATACAGTACACACACCTCATATCAATCCATTTTACTGTAGCATTTTGGAGATATGCCACTTTAATTGACTTCAGAGGTGTATAAAGACCTCATTTCTAATAAGTAGAAAAAAATAACAGTCAGGTTTAATACAGGACGTCCCATACAGTACACACACCTCATATCAATCCATTTTACTGTAGTATTTTGGAGATATGCCACTTTAATTGACTTCAGAGGTGCATAAATAACTAATTTCTAATAAGTAGAAAAAAATAACGGTCAGGTTTAATACAGGACGTCCCATACAGTTTACACACCTCATATCAAACCATTTTACTGTAGCATTTTGGAGATATATGCCATTATTCTAATTTAAACACCTATAAATACCTCATTTCTAATAAGTAGAAAAGAACAATGGTCAGTTTATATACGGGATGTCCCATACAGTGTGCACACCTCATATCTAACCATTTTACTGCAGCGTTTTGGAGATATATGCCATTATTCTAATTTAAACACCTATAAATACCTCATTTCTAATAAGTAGAACAATGGTCAGCTTCTATACGGGACGTCCCATACAGTACACACACCTTATATCAAACCATTTTACTGTAGCATTTTGGTGATATATGTCATTATACTACTTTAAACACCTATAAAAACCTAATTTCTAATAAGTATAAAAAAACAATGGTCAGTTTCTATACAGTACGTCCCATACAGTGTGCACACCTCATATCTAACCATTTTACAGCAGCGTTTTGGAGATATAGGCCATTATTCTACTTTAAACACCTATAAAAACCTCATTTCTAATAAGTAGAAGAAAAGAATGGTCAGTTTCTATACGGGACGTCCCATACAGTACACACACCTCATATCTAACCATTTTACTGTAGCATTTTGGAGATATATGTCATTATTCTACTTTAAACACCTATAAAAACCTAATTTCTAATAAGTAGAAAAAAACAATGGTCAGTTTCTATACAGGACGTCCCATACAGTGTGCACACCTCATATCTAACCATTTTACTGCAGCATTTTGGAGATACATCACATTAATTGATTTCAGGGGTGTATAAAGACCTTGTTTCAATTAAGTAGAAATTCAGAATTTGTGGAGTGGGTGCTGGAGTCTTGTGGATCGCCACTCACAGTCGGAACTGAAGACAACAACGCCAGTCCCACTCACAACCCAGTTCCCAGCCAAGACCACCCAGACTGTGAGGATCAACTGCATGAGCCCACCGCAAGCAGCGAGAGTGAATCAGCTGGTCCCGCCCAACCTCCCTCTCCCCATCTGTCTGTCTCTGCAGTCCCAAGACACTCCTGCCACCCAGTCATCTCTTCCTCCCATCAGTCCCGCAGTGCAACTCAGCCTCCTCTCAGTGGCACGGCTACATCTTGTGCCTGCTGGGAGTCATCTCCTCCTGCGAGTGTGGAGACTGTGGCTCCGCCTCCAGCCTCTGAGTGCTCCGCCTCCACTCCACCTCTACCTGTCGCTCTGGCACCTGTGCTCTTACCACCCTCGACTCCAGCGTGGACCATCGGCCATTCGGCCTTGCCGGGCTTCCAGGGTATGTCAGCTCCACTTGGGTTAGACATTGACCACCTTCGCCATGGACTTGCGGCCCATTCGCTGCCCTGCGGCCCTCCACCTCTTCGGCTTTGGCTAGCTCCACCCCTTCCACCTCCACCTATGGTCGCTCCAGCTCAGCCACTAACCTCAGGATCCCTGCTTCCACCTCAGGGGTTCGACGCTGCGGCCCAGTCGCGGTCGCCTAGGTCTTTGTGTCTTACTGCTTCATCGCTTCTCTGGCTACACGGTGTGCTCCACCTCAATCACCGTCGTCACCTCCGTTAGTCCCCATGGTGGTGTCGGGACTCTTCACTCCATGGCTTCTCCCTCCTGCGCCACCGCCGTGGGAGGCAGTCCTGGCTGTGGCCTGGGTCTCCGTCTGCTCTTCCCTGTTCAAGGCCATCCCCTGGCTGTCACCACCATCTGCAACACCCTGGACGGTTTTGTATGGCTCTCTCCGGCTTCCTTGTCCTCCAGCTAAGCCGCCTCTATCCATCTACTGGTGCGAGGTCGCGCCTTCCAGGAGGTAGCGCCTTTGCCTTCATCATCGTGTTCATCTGCGTTCTACAACACAATCTGTGACATGCATATAGTATGGGACGTTGAAGTAGTAAAATATAACATATCTTTAAAATGCTGCAGTAAAATGGTCTGATATGAGGTGTGCATACTGAATGGGACGCCCCCTATAAAAACTGACCATTCGTTTTTTTCTACCTATTGAAAATTAGGTCTTTATAGGCCTCTGAAGTAGAACAAAATGACATATATCTCCAAAACGCTGCAGTAAAATGGTTTGATGAGAGGTGTGTGTACTGCATGGGACGTCCCCTATATAAACTGGCCGTTAGTTATTTCTACTGATTATAAATTAGATCTTATAATAGGCCTCTGAAGTAGAAAAATATGATATATATCTCCAAAACACTGCAGTAAAATGGTTAGATATGAGGTGTGCACACTGTATGGGACGTCCCGTATAGAAACTGACCATTGCTTTTTTCTACTTATTAGAAATTAGTTTTTTATAGGTGTATAAATATGAATAAAGTGACATATATCTCAAAAACTCTGCAGTAAAATGGTTAGATATGAGGTGTGTGTACTGTATGGGACGTCCCGTATAGAAACTGACCATTGTTTTTTTCTACTTATTAGAAATTAGGTTTTTTTAGGCCTCTGAAGTCAATTAAAGTGTCATATCTCCAAAATGCTACAGTAAAATCGATTAATATGAGGTGTGTGTACTGTATGGGACGTCCTGTATAGAAACTAACCGTTATTTTTTTCTATTTATTAGAAATGTGGTATTTATACACCTCTGAAGTCAATTAAAGTGGCATATCTCCAAAATGCTACAGTAAAATGGATTAATATGAGGTGTGTGTACTGTATGGGACGTCCTGTATTAAACCTGACCGTTATTTTTTCTACTTATTAGAAATGTGGCATTTATACACCTCTGAATTCAATTAAAGTGGCATATCTCCAAAATGCTACAGTAAAATGGATTAATATGAGGTGTGTAAACTGTATGGGACGTCCTGTATTAAACCTGACTGTTATTTTTTTCTACTTATTAGAAATGAGGTCTTTATATGGCTCTGAAGTCAATTAAAGTGGCATATCTCCAAAATGCTACAGTAAAATGGTTTGATATGAGGTGTGTGTACTGAATGGGACGTCCTGTATTAAACCTGACCGTTATTTTTTTCTACTTATTAGAAATGTGGTATTTATACGCATCTGAAGTCAATTAAAGTGGCATATCTCCAAAATGCTACAGTAAAATGGATTAAAATGAGGTGTGTAAACTGTATGGGACGTCCTGTATTAAACCTGACTGTTATTTTTTTTCTACTTATTAGAAATGTGGTATTTATACACCTCTGCAGTCAATTAAAGTGGCATATCTCCAAAATGCTACAGTAAAATGGATTAATATGAGGTGTGTAAACTGTATGGGACGTCCTGTATTAAACCTGACTGTTATTTTTTTCTACTTATTAGAAATGAGGTCTTTATACACCACTGAAGTCAATTAAAGTGACATATCTCCAAAATGCTACAGTAAAATGGATTAATTTGAGGTGTGTAAACTGTATGGGACGTCCCGTATTAAACCTGACTGTTATTTTTTTCTACTTATTAGAAATGAGGTTTTTACACACCTCTGAAGTCAATTAAAGTGACATATCTCCAAAATGCTGCAGTAAAATTCTTTGATATGAGGTGTGCATACTGTATGGGACGTCCCGTATAAGAACTGACCATTATTTCTTTTTACTTATTAGAAATGAGGTCTTTATAGGCATCTGAAGTAGTAAAATGGCACATATCTCCAAAATGCTGCAGTCAATTGGTTTGATATGAGGTGTGCATACTGTATGGGACGTCCCGTATAAGAACTGACCATCATTTTTTTCTACTTATTAAAAATGAGGTCTTTATAGGCATCTGAAGTAGTAAAATGGCACATATCTCCAAAATGCTGCAGTAAAATGCTTTGATATGAGGTGTGCATACTGTATGGGACGTCCCGTATAAGAACTGACCATTATTTTTTTCTACTTATTAGAAATGAGGTCTTTATAGGTGTTTAAAGTAGAATAATGGCATATATCTCCAAAATGCTGCAGTAAAATGCTTTGATATGAGGTGTACATACTGTGTGGGACGTCCCGTATAAGAACTGACCATTATTTTTTTCTACTTATTAGAAATGAGGTCTTTATAGGCATCTGAAGTAGTAAAATGGCACATATCTCCAAAATGCTGCAGTAAATTGGTTTGATATGAGGTGGGCATACTGTATGGGACGTCCCGTATGAGAACTGACCATTATTTTTTTCTACTTATTAGAAATGAGGTCTTTATAGGCATCTGAAGTAGTAAAATGGCACATATCTCCAAAATGCTGCAGTAAATTGGTTTGATATGAGGTGGGCATACTGTATGGGACGTCCCGTATGAGAACTGACCATTATTTTTTTCTACTTATTAGAAATGAGGTCTTTATAGGCATCTGAAGTAGTAAAATGGCACATATCTCCAAAATGCTGCAGTAAAATGCTTTGATATGAGGTGTGCATACTGTATGGGACGTCCCGTATAAGAACTGACCATTATTTCTTTCTACTTATTAGAAATTCGGTCTTTATAGGCATCTGAAGTAGTAAAATGGCACATATCTCCAAAATGCTGCAGTAAATTGGTTTGATATGAGGTGTGCATACTGTATGGGACGTCCCGTATAAGAATTGACCATTATTTTTTTCTCCTTATTAGAAATGAGGTCTTTATAGGCATCTGAAGTAGTAAAATGGCACATATCTCCAAAATGCTGCAGTAAATTGGTTTGATATGAGGTGTGCATACTGTATGGGACGTCCCGTATGAGAACTGACCATTATTTTTTTCTACTTATTAGAAATGAGGCCTTTATCGGCCTCTGAAGTAGTAAAATGGGACATATTCCCAAAATGCTGCAGTAAATTCGTTTGATATGAGGTGTGCATACTGCATGGGACGTCCCGTATAAGAACTGACCATTATTTTTTTGTACTTATTAAAAATGAGGTCTTTATAGGTCTCTGAAGTAGTAAAATGTTACATATCTCCAAAATGCTGCAGTGAAATGCTTTGATATGAGGTGGGCAGACTGTACGGGACATCCCCTATAGAAACTGACCATTTAATTTCTTCTACTTATTAGAAATGAGGTTTTTATTGGTGTTTAAAGTAGAATAATGGCATATATCTCCAAAATGTTTTAGTAACATTGTTTCAAATGAGGTGTGCACACTGTATGGGACATTGAATTCAAGAGAAACTGTCATTTTAATACTGTAAAAAATGAAAAAAGAGGCATTTAGAAAGAGAGTATACTTTATTTGATCTGTTTTTTGCAAATAATTATGCTGTAAACCATGTCTTGAGGTGTTACCTGTAAAGAAAAAAACAAAACATAAGTCAAATAAATAGACAAATGTCAAAGACGACACAAGTGTAAATAAAAAGGAAAACAGAGTAACATACAAAAATCTCAAAACATGGAATCTTACTATATCGTCATAGATGATATATATATATATAGATAGATAGATAGATAGATAGATAGATAGATAGATAGATAGATAAATAGATAGAAAGAAGAAAAAGAAAGAAAGAAAGGAAGAAACAAAGAAAGAAAAAGAAATAAAGAAGATAGATAGATAGATAGATAGATAGACAGATAGAAAGAAAGAAAGAAAGAAAGAAAGATAGATAGAATGAAGATAGAAAGATAGATAGAAAGAAAGAAAGATAGAATAAAGATAGATAGATAGAACGAAAGAAAGATAGAATGAAGATAGATAGAAAGAAAGAAAGAAAAATAAATAAAGAAGATAGATAGATAGATAGAAAGAAAGATAGAAAGAAGATAGAAAGAAAGAAAGAAAGAAAGAAAGAAAGAAAGAAAGAAAGAAAGAAAGAAAGAAAGAAAGAGAAAGAAAGAAAGGAAGAAAAAAAGAAAAATAAATAAGATAGAAAGAAAGAAAGAAAGAAAGAAGGAAAGAAAAAAAAAGAAAAAAGAAGAAAAAGAAAGAAGATAGAAACATAGAAAGAACGAAAGAATGAAAGAAAGAAAAAAAAGAAAAAAAGAAGAAAAAGAAAGAAGATAGAAAGAACGAAAAGAAAGAAAGAAAGAAAGAGAAAGAAAGAAGATAGATAGAAAGAAAAAAAGAAAAAAAAGAAAAAAAGAAAGAAGATTGAAAGATAGAAAGAAAGAAAGAAAGAAAGAAAGAGAAAGAAAGAAAGAAGATAGAAAGAACGAAAGAAAGAAAGAGAAAGAAATAAAAAAGAAAGAAAGAAAAACAGAAAGAATATAGAAAGAAAGAAAGAAAGAAAGAAAGAGAAAGAAAAAAGATAGATAGATAGATAGATAGATAGATAGATAGATAGATAAAAGAAATGAAGAAGAAATAAGAAAAAAGAAAGAAGATAGATAGAAAGAAAGAAATAAGAAAGAAAAAAGGAAGGAAGATAGATAGACCGTGGTCCCCCCACATCACCAGAGATCCCCTCCCCGTCGGAGCCACGCCTACCAGTTCCCGAGTCATATTCCGGTGAGCCCAATTTCTGTCGAGCCTTTTTAACTAGATGCGCAATGCATTTTTCCCTCCAACCCAGAACATTCAGCTCAGAACAAGCCAAGGTCGCATTCACCCTGACGTTACTGACTGGGAGAGCGGCGCTATGGGGAACGGCGGTGTGGGAGAATCAAGACCCTTGCTGCGCCTCGTTCCAGACACTCGCCACGGAGATGAAGCAAGTCTTTGACCGGGCCGTTGCCAGGAGGGAGGCGGCCAGAGTACTGGCAGACCTCCGACAGGGTGAGAGAACCGTTTCTGATTTTTCCATCGAATTTAGAACGCTGGCAGCTGAGTGTCAATGGAACGAGGAGGCGCAGTGGGACATGTTCCTGCATGGGCTGGCTGACCGCGTCCAAAGGGAGATCTACGCGCTGGACCTCCCGACATCACTCAACGGGTTGATCGAACTGGCTCTGAGGGTAGATGCCCGACTGGCTCGAGTCGAGCGAAGAGTTCCGCCCAGTCGTGCGCATGGAGGAGTCGAGGGTCAACGGTTCAGCAGCGGGGACGCGGTCAGCCCCGTCTACGATCACGAGCCCATGCAGGTAGGGCGAGCTCGGCTTTCCCGGGAGGAGAAGGAAAGGCGGAGATCCCTGGGCCTCTGCCTCTATTGCGGAGGGGCTGGCCACTTTGCTTACAGCTGCCCGGTAAAAGGCCAAGCCCGATAGTAAGTATGAGGCTACTATCGGGTGGGATCTCCGCTGAGAAGACCTCATCTACATCGACTCTCCTTCCGGTAAGACTGAGATGGTCAACGAACTCCCACGACTGTCAAGCACTTCTGGACTCAGGGGCCGAAGGTAATTTCATGGACTATACTTTTGCGCACAAACTTCAAATACCCCTCATACCCCTCACACACAGGATTGCCGTTCATGCACTAAATGGTCAAGAGCTCCCCACTATTTCTCTTACCACTGGAAATGTTACCCTTATCACGTCTGGCAACCACTCCGAAATCACCTCATTTTACATATTGGACTCACCTCTGGCACCTATTGTTCTCGGACATCCCTGGCTCATCAGACACAACCCTAAAGTGGACTGGCAACAGAGATCGGTCTTGGAGTGGAGCGAGGAGTGTCATAAGTCTTGTCTAGTGTCTGCCTGTCCGTCTGTTTCTGTCTCTGTGTTTCAGGAGGAAGCAGTGGATTGGTCTAACGTGCCCGCGGAGTACCTCGACCTGAAGGAAGTGTTCAGTAAGTATCGTGCTGCTTCTCTTCCTCCGCATCGTCCTTACGACTGTGCTATAGATTTACTGCCAGGTAAGTCTCCGCCTAAGGGCAAATTATATTCACTTTCTGTTCCAGAAAGGAAGGCTATGGAGAAATATATTTCTGATTCTCTAGCAACCAATTTCATCCGCCCTTCCTCTTCTCCAGCGGGGGCGGGGTTCTTTTTTGTGGGGAAGAAAGATGGTTCTCTGCGACCTTGCATTGATTACCGGGGGGCTGAACAGCATCACGGTAAATAATACTTATCCTTTGATGTCTTCAGCTTTCGAGAGGTTGCAGGGAGCACCAATCTTCACGAAACTGGATTTACGTAATGCTTATCATTTGGTTCGCATTAGGGAGGGGGATGAATGGAAGACTGCTTTTAATACCCCCAGGGGGCACTTTGAATACTTGGTCATGCCTTTCGGGTTGTCCAACTCCCCAGCGGTCTTCCAGGCCCTCGTCAATGACGTGCTGCAAGATATGGTCGACCAGTTCATATATGTCTACCTGGATGACATATTGATTTTTTCTTCTTCTCTCCAGGAACATGTGCAGCACGTCAGACGAGTGCTTCAGAGGTTGCTAGAGAATGGGCTTTTTGTCAAGGCGGAGAAATGCGTTTTTCATGCACAGTCTGTTCCTTTCCTAGGGTACATCATTTCATCTGAGGGAGTGCGTATGGATCCTGAGAAGGTTAAGGCTGTGGTGGAATGGCCAAGCCCAGATTCCCGTAAGGCCCTACAGAGGTTTCTGGGGTTCGCCAATTTCTACCGGCGTTTTATTCGCAACTTCAGCCAACTAGTTGCACCTCTGACTGCCTTGACCTCCCCCAAAACTACGTTCAGGTGGTCAGACACAGCCGAGGCTGTGTTTGCCAAACTCAAAGGCCGCTTTGTTTCAGCCCCCATCCTTATAGCCCCTGATCCTTCACGTCAGTTTGTGGTGGAGGTCGACGCGTCAGAGGTGGGGGTAGGTGCAGTGCTATCCCAACGCTCTTTGGCAGACGACAAGATGCATCCCTGCGCGTTTTTGTCTCACCGTTTATAAGCTAGCATTGGAGGAATGGCGTCACTGGTTAGAAGGGTCGGGGGTACCTTTTATCGTCTGGACTGATCATAAGAACCTGGAATACATTAGAACTGCCAAAAGATTGAACTCCAGGCAGGCTCTGTGGGCACTTTTTTTTGGTCGTTTTGATTTTTCTCTCTCGTACCGCCCGGGTTCCAAAAACATCAAACCCGATTCTTTATCACGCATTTTTGACCGTTCCGATCGCCCGTCTACTCCCGAGTGCATTTTACCTGAGACCCTATTTGTCTCCACACTCACATGGGAGGTCGAATCGAGGGTCAAGACGGCCTTAGAAGGGGTAACGCCTCCGCCCGGTTGCCCACCGAATCGTTTATTTGTGCCGGAGGGATTACGGTCTGACGTCATTCAGTGTGGACATTGTTCTAACGTGGCTTGTCATCCAGGAGTTAATCGCACCAGTTTTTTGGTCAAGCAACGATTCTGGTGGCCACTTATGGCTCGTGACATTCACAGTTTTGTTTTGGCTTGCTCGAGTTGTGCCACTGGTAAGACTTCCAATCGACCCCCAGATGGGTTACTTCAACCGCTGCCGGTCCCTTCGAGACCCTGGTCCCATATCGCTCTAGATTTTATTACCGCCCTCCCACCCTCCCAGGGTAACACAGTCGTTTTAACTGTGGTGGACCGGTTCTCGAAGGTGGCCCATTTTATTCCCTTACCCAAATTACCCTCAGCTAAGGAGACAGCGTTGACAGTCGTAGATCACGTCTTTCGTTTACATGGCCTTCCGATAGACGTGGTCTCCGACAGGGGACCCCAGTTTGTGTCCAAATTTTGGCGAGAATTCTGTAAATTACTGGGAGCGACTGTCAGTCTGTCCTCAGGGTTTCACCCCCAGAGCAATGGCCAAACCGAGAGAGCCAACCAAGATTTGGAGAGAGTGTTGCGATGTTTGGTTTCCAAGAATCCTTCCTCATGGAGCCAACAATTGTCTATGGTGGAGTACGCCCACAATGCGTTACCAGTGTCATCCACGGGCCTTTCTCCGTTTGAGTGTAGTTTAGGTTACCAGCCACCAATTTTTCCCAGTCTGGAATCCGAGGTCGCGGTCCCCTCCGCTCACGCCTTCGTCCAGAGGTGTCACCGCATTTGGACTAGAGCCCGTGAGACTCTACTCCAGGTGGGGGCGCGGACCAGGGCTAAAGCCGATCGCCACCGGTCTAAGCCTCCCGTATATGTCGTCGGTCAAAAAGTGTGGCTTTCAACTAAGAACATTCCTCTCCGCTCCGTGTCTAATAAACTGGCTCCCAAATTTATTGGCCCATTCACTGTCACAAAGATCATTAGTCCGGTGGCAGTCTGCCTAAACCTGCCTCCAGTGTACAGGAGGATTCATCCCGTCTTCCACGTATCCACGATCAAACCCGTGTTTCATTCTCGTATTAATCCGCCAGTCCCGGTTCCCCCCCCCCCCGCCGTGACTCGTAGATGGGGAAACCACATATTCGGTCAATCGCGTTCTGGACTCTAGGCGGAGGGGACGCGGATTCCAGTACCTGGTGGACTGGGAGGGTTACGGTCCGGAGGAGAGAAGTTGGGTACCTGCTCGAGACATCCTGGATCACTCTCTTATCGATGATTACAATCGACAGGTAAGGGAGTCTGGGAACGCCAGGAGGCGTTCCTAGGTGGGGGTTACTGTCACGGTTTGCTAATTCATTGCTTGCTTCTCGTCTCGTGTAATTGTTGTTATGTGTGTGTTTATGTGTGTGGGCGTGACCCGAGCTTCCCACTGATCAGCAGCTCATTGTTCTCATTAGCGGCGCCAGCTGCAGCTCATCCACCACTCATCAGTTTTTCCTTAAATACTCACTGGTTTCTCTTCTCCATTGTCAGATCGTTGTTTGATGTCTCCCGTGCGGTGTGTCTCTCCAAGTTCCTGTCTTGTGTTCCTGTTCAGCGTTTCCTCGTGGAGTCTGTTTTGTGTCCTGGATATTCAGGACTTCTCATTCACTCACCGGGTTTCATCATCACCAGGTCCATGTTGACCATTGAGGTCCCTGCGCCACCTGCCATCACTCTTCACTCTGGACTTTGTTTGTATTCTGACCAATAAAGTGTTCTCTTGCATATTGCTTCCTGTCATGCATCATGACAGTAGGTCTACATATTTTATAATGTTAACTTCAAAATTCAAATAATACTAACAGTAATTTAAAGATGTGGTAGCATTGGATCTGGACGGGAAGGATATATGGAAGTAAAATAATGTCAAATGTTTTTGAAATAAAAAGCCTGTTGAATTGCACTACTTGAAAAAAAATAGGCATTGCATTAACCATGCTTGCATTTTAATGCATTGTATTTTTAGGGCTTGCATTTTTATGGGCTGAAATTCAACATGGTTGAATATTTAAGCTGTGAATATTTCAATTAAAAACATTTCAAACACATTTTCATTATTAAAAATTCAATAATCCATATTCACCATTCATATTTCACTTCCAAAATATTCTAACTGTTTAAAAATACAACCTATAATATTCAACAGGCAATTTTCAGTCCATTTTATTTCGCTTTGCAAATTCGCTTTCACAAATTCAGTGGTTCAAATTCGACAGTAAATTCAACATTGACGTCCAGGAACTGCAGGAAAAGCAGTAGATTGCCGAGCATACTCTCCATCTGCTGTTAGTCGACCTCACCAGCAGGGGGTGCAAAAGTGCTTGTTGACGAAGACCAGAAAAATTAGAGCAAGTCATTCATTCATAAAACTCATTTACAGCAATGTAAGTTTATTTGTGATTATTATGACGGCTGTTTTTGTTAAATTCGGTGCATTCACGGTTACTTTTCCTGTGTAGCCTACATGCATATTTCTCTACCGTGAACGAGATCATAATGTTATTCCCCGATGCGGATGTACAGATCCAATGTTACATTTTTGAGGTTGACATATATTTCTCTTGGTTGTTTAGTTGCCTTAACTTTATATTGTGGCGATGTGCTGCATGCAAGCTATTAGGGTTTCCCTCAATACTTCAGGATTCCCCTGCTGGACATATACAACGCTTAACGTAGCTTAATGGACTAGTGATGTAAAAGTCCAAACTGCAGATGGACTCAGAATAACGCGCACAGCTGAGCGTTTCCCAGTGATAGACTGGCATAAAGATGGCATGATGTTGGACATTCGCACATTTAGGGACCGTCTCTAAAGTGTATACGACTTTGGTATACACGTTTCTAACTTCAATAGCATTTGAATAGAACGACTTACAGTCATAAAACCTACTGTAAAGTGTTCATGTAGTGTCAGGCATAATGCGCACCCTTTGGATTTTTGATATGTATTCAAATAAATGTAAGTTTGCTATTGAAGTTAGAAACGTACATGCCAATGTTGTATGCAACTTTAGAGTCCCTAAATGTGCGAATGTCCAATGTCAAGCCAATTTTACATTTAGTCATTTAGCAGACGCTTTTATCCAAAGCGATTTACAGTTAAACTAACAATAGGAGGACAACAATATGCAAGTGCTATGATCCCAGTTTAAGCTAATGCAATACACGTAGACATTTTAGGACTTGGGCTTATATATATATACATATATATATATATATATAGAGAGAGAGAGAGAGAGAAAGAGAGAGAGAGAGAGAGAGAGAGAGAAAATAGAAAGTGTTAGTATTAATTGATCAAGTGTTGATTTTATGCCAGTATATCACGAAACGCTCAGCATGAAACTTTGCGCGTAAAGTTTATAATCTGAGTCCATCTTCTTGCCTGTAGCCTATATAGTAGCCTACAGCCTACATCCCCAATAAGGTGCAAGATTGGTCTTTCATATCGCTGTATGTGTTAAGCGTTTTGTCCCAACGGAAAGGGAATCCTTGAGTATGAGGTATTGAGGGAAACCGATTATAATCCTGTTCATGGTAGAGAAAGCTGATGACATGTAGAATACACAGGGAAAGTAACAATGAAGTTATTGAATGAAACATAAACACAGCTTTTGTGTGTTTATCATCTTTTCCGCATATACTGTCACAGATAATCATTTCCATTTTATGAATGAATGTCTTCGTCAACAACAGGCGCTTTTGCACCATCTGATGGTGAGGTCGACTAACAGCAGATGGAGAGTATGCTCGGCAATCTACTGCTTTTCCTGCAGTTCCTGGAAGTCAATGTTGAATTTACTGTCGAATTTGAACCGCTGAATTTGTGGAAGCGAATTTGCAAAGCGAAATAAAATGGACCGGAAATTGCCTGTTGAATATTATTGGTTGTATTTTTAAACAGTTTGAATATTTTGGAAATGAAATATGAATGGTGAATATGGATTATTGAATTTTTAATAATGAAAATGTGTTTGAAATGTTTTTAATTGAAATATTCACAGCTTAAATATTCAACCATGTTGAATTTCAGCCCATAAAAATGCAAGCCCTAAAAATACAATGCATTAAAATGCAAGCATGGTTAATGCAATGCCTATTTTTTTTCAAGTAGTGCAATTCAACAGGCTTTTTATTTCAAAAACATTTGACATTATTTTACTTCCATAAGGATAACTCTTGGAGTTGGAAGGGGTGTGTTGCGATTCTGCTGGTTCGTGGATCTGAGTGTCGCGATTTCGGTTTCATATCACATATCGTTACAGCCTTAGAATGTTCTATTACTGTATAGCTATTTTGGTGAAAGTAACTCAAAAGTAATACAGGAGTAATGTACCGCATTACAGTTATGAGACAGTAATATTGTAAGGTAATGAATTACTTTTAAATTACAGTAACAAGTAATGTATAATGTATTACAGTTTGGAAGTAACTTGCACAACACTGATCACGACAGAAAATCAAAATACCGCCTTAACTCACTAGCAGAAAGGCAGATCGATATAACAAGCCAGACCCAGAACTCAACAGCTTCACATTCTCTCTCTCTCTCTCTTTCTCTCTCTCTCTCTCTCTCTCTCTTTCTTTCTCTCTCTCTCTCTCTCTCTCTCTCTCTCTCTATATATATATATATATATATATATTATATATATTGATCATTTATTTTTTGTTATTAAAAATAAAAACAAAAGAGCAAATTACACAAAATAGGACAAATACAACAGATCAAAGAAAGTTTTTCAGGTACAGTAGGTTTCTTTAATATGCAGAAATACTGACAGAGGTCATAATCGAGTATGATTGGCTCATCTTTCAGGAAGGTCGAAGGTCATTGTATAGATCAGTGTTTCCCAACCGGGCAGAAATCCTTCAAACATTTCTAAAATGTGTATAAAACATTTAATAACATTTCATATGATAAATATGTGATGTCTGAAATAATTAATAAGACACACACATGCATAGTAAAAAAACATCAGTATGCGAAATGGATACATGGGTTTTATCCTTACAGTTTTTCTCAATTGTTTACACACACATACTGGTAGTTGAGACACAATGACCACAACATGTAACTCATGCACCAATTCTGCTAAATTACAAGCACAATTCCTGCTTTACACTCAAATTGCAGTTCTAAAACACACATTTTTTAAAAACACTACACACAATTCTCTGCATTTGGCACAATTTTCATGCAGCAAATCTCTTGTTTTAAGGAACACACTGCCATTCAAATATGCAAACTGACTTATCACATGGGCAAACACCTGTCACACAGTTTTACAATTAGCTAACAGAGCTTTAGCATAAGAGTGCAACAGGTGATCTCTTCTGTTTTGGAGCAATGGATACCAACACTGGAAACAGAGGAGTGAGAGCCAGAAGAGTGAGAGTAAGAGGAGTGATAGCCAGAGGAGTGATAGCCAGAGGAGTGATAGCCAGAGGAGTGAGAGTAAGAGGAGTGAGAGTAAGAGGAGTGATAGCCAGAGGAGTGAGAGTAAGAGGAGTGAGAGTAAGAGGAGTAATAGCCAGAGGAGTGAGAGAAAGAGGAGTGAGAGTAAGAGGAGTGATAGCCAGAGGAGTGAGAGTAAGAGGAGTGATAGCCAGGGGAGTAAGAGGAGTGATAGCGCATGCGCGTGCGGTTTGTGTTTGTGTTTGGAGCTCCGTCGAATTGATTCATAAATCGTTGATTTTCTTCTTTACCACTCATTTATAAACAAGCACTTTCTATTTTTACAGCATGTGAACTTATCTTCGATACTATTCCTAAAAACAATCGGATTGCTTTGATATCGCTACTTAGATCCAACTTTCCGAATCTCCGCTATTAGCTTTTAGCCCGCTAGCATTGCACGCGTGGCCTCTCGCCTATCGATCGTCTCATTTACACCCGTTTCACTGAAAGGATACGGGTTATATCCAGGATTTCAGTCCTAAATTAGTAGTGATATTGGTAGTATCACTACTAATTTACTGTTCATCTGTTATAATGGCGAATATATCTGATGTGTGTCTAACGTTACCTCTGAGTGCAGGTGAGGACACATTCGACCTGCATTCGGTGCTGTTGGAGCTGGAGTCCGTGGAGAAGCAGATCCGTGGTCTGCTAGAGAGGCAAGCCGAGCTGCGAGATCGGCGATCAGCGCTTGAAACATCACGAGCCAATGCTCACAAGTCAGTGGTTAGTAACTTTTTGACTCCGACCTCGTCTACTCCGTGTGCTTCTCTGCACAGGACGCGATCATCACTGGCTTCATTCACTCCGGCACCGACACAACACCATGGACCCTGGGTGATCCCTCAGCGGAAGACACGAGCCAGGACCAGACCAAGAACCTCTCCACCCCTCCCGGTCTTCGAGATCTCCACCCGGAACCGCTTCTCCCCTCTTCACGAGTCGGAACGCGACGACGCCATGATCATCGGCAGTTCCATCGTCCATCATGTCCGTGCTACCTCAGGTAAGGGTAATGTGCGCACTCACTGCTTTCCTGGTGCTCGTGTTCTAGATGTCGCTGCACATGTTCCCGAGATCCTGAACGGTGACGAGCGCGTCGGAGCTGTTGTGCTGCACGCGGGAGTGAACGACATCAGGCTGCGGCAGACGGAGGTTCTGAAGAAGGACTACAGGAGCCTGATCGAGACGGTACGCAGCACATCGCCTGAAGCAACGATCATCGTGTCTGGACCGCTTCCCACGTACCGACAAGGACAGGAAAGGTTCAGTAGATTATTTGCACTAAATTAATGGTTAATGTCATTGTGTAATGAACAGAAACTGCTCTTTGTAAATAATTGGAATCTGTTCTGGGAGCGACCAAGGCTCTACCGTGCTGATGGCCTGCACCCCAGCAGAATCGGAGCGGCTGTTCTGTCGGACAACATCTCCAAGACGTTACACACCATCTGACTAGTAAGTCAAAGTCCAAATCACAATCTTTGCTGTCCCAACTTAATTGATACAAGTAGTGTAGAACATTATATAGAAACTGTGTCTATTCCTCGTTTAGTGAGGCCAAATAATAAATCTACTGTAGGATCTAGAAAAAATCTTATTGTAATTAAACCAGAAAATCTCAATATCAGTGAACAAAAATAATTTCTAAAGCTAGGTCTTCTAAACATTAGATCGCTCACACCTAAGGCGGTTTTTGTAAATGAAATGGTCACAGATAATAGTTTCGATGTATTTTGCCTTACTGAAACCTGGCTTAAACCAAATGAGTATTTCAGTCTAAATGAGTCTACTCCCCCAGGATACTGTTATGAGCATGAGCCCCGTCTGATCGTTCGTTGCGGCGGTGTTGCAACAATCTACAGAGATATTCTAAATATTCCTCAGAAAACAGGTCACAGGTTTAATTCATTTGAAGTACTTGTGCTAAATGTTACGCTCTTAGATGTAAGAAAGAAATCCCTATTATCTCTAGCCTTGGCTACTGTATATAGACCTCCAGGGCCCTATGCTGATTTCCTAATAGAATTTGCAGACTTTCTCTCAGATCTAATAGTCAATGTCGATAAAGTAATAATTGTTGGAGATTTTAACATGCACGTAGATAACACAAATGATGCGTTAGGGGCTGCGTTTACAGATTTATTAAACTCCTTTGGGGTCAAGCAAAACGTCAGTGGTCCCACTCATCGTCTAAATCATACACTAGATTTAATAATATCATATGGAACCAATCCAACCGATATAGATATTGTACCGCAAAGTGATGATGTCACTGATCATTACATGGTAACTTGTATAATACGTACTGCTGAAATTTGTCATGTTGCGCCACGTTATCGACCAGGCAGAACAATCCTTCCAACCACTATAGATAGATTCTCAAATAGCTTACCTGATCTATCTCAGCTGCTCAGTGAACCCAAACAAACAGATGAACTAGAGGAAATGACTAGCAGTTTGAGCACCATTTGTGACCCGTCACAGAAACCAGGGACACAAGTCGGCAGCACAACTTTCGAGCAAAATGAGAAAAGAGTGTTTTTTTCAAAATTGGTGAATTTCATTTTTTTGCAGAATCTGTTAGTTGAAATCACGAAGAAGCCTCTCCATGTTTGAGATAGCATTATTGGTATATTTAAAAGCTTACATTTTGAGGTTGAAATCGGCTTGTTTTCGGAGATTCTAGCACGCAGTAGGGGCGTGGCGTGTTATTGTCTCTGTGTATTTCCATACTGAATATGGCGCTTTTGTCCCCGCCCTCCAAGTGAACCGCATGGCTACTTATTATGCTGTGCTCTGGTAGGCTCTATCTGATATCAAAATTCAATGAAGATGGACGCCGCAAAGATTGTCGCAGACGAGCTGAACCGTGGCAGTTACACCGAAAATGTTTTCGCCGCTCGGGAAACTGAACCGGAGGTATGGGCGCGGCGCGCGCGCCCTCGGTGTTGAATATGGCGGCTCGGCTCGCTGACAGCGGTGGCGGGCTGTTTCATATGTGACGTCACGATTGCTTTGAATGGGGAAAGTTTTGTGAACTGAACAGACTTAATGGACTGGCAACAATCTCCATAGAACATGAACTGGCACAGAGAATCGAAATAGAGGATGCAGTTAAGACCTTTGCTGCGATGAAGGCGATGAAGGCCTGCCGTGCGCGTTTCTGAAACGTAAGTTAAGCTTCATTTGCTCTTTAGTCGTTATTTAAGATGCTGAACCTGCTGATGATATAATGTGCTTGCGGACATTTAATTTGTGTGTGTATATTATACGCACATAAGAAAGTGGTGTAAAGAGATTTGCAACAGTAATTTGAGGAGGTGAAATGTGATTATTTGGAAAATTCCTGTCATGACTGCTTAAAGAAAAATGCCAGCAGGCATTTGCCTCCTGCATAAACTTTAATATTGTTGACATTTTGGGCACACGCGCGTTACGCACTATTTGCGTTATATGTAGGCCTATGGCTTATTGGTCTTTGTGTGTTGTTGCTGGTTTTGCGTTATATGTATGGCATATTGGTCTTTGTGTGTTGTTGCTGGTTTTGCGTTATATGTATATGGCATATTGGTCTTTGTGTGTTGTTGCTGGTTTTGCGTTATATGTAGGCTATATGGCATATTGGTCTTTGTGTGTTGTTGCTGGTACGTTGCAAATAGAGGGGCATCACAATTGTTTTTCGCCTAGAGCTGCTGCAGAAGTGCACTCATTAGAAGTGCAAAAAAAAGCTGTAAAGCACAGGGGGGAGCTTTACAGGGGGTATGGCTTATCTAAATGAGATGTAAATGAGCCCTATTGTCACTCCTAGCAGCAGAGAGAGGTGAGAACTGCACAATCTTTCGAGGTCGTTTTCTCATCTTTGAGCTTTTTTAAGTGCCTACCTTCAAATGGCCACAACTTCTCCAAATATTATCAGATTTCCACATGTTACACATCGTTGGAAAGCTTGGAGACTACACTTTCAGAATCTATGAATAACTCAAAATGCCCCAGAACCGACTTGTGTCCCTAGTTTCCGTGACTGGTCACATTTTCTCTAGTACATTAGAAATTGTTGCAGCAATTAGATTAAAAAAGATTAGAGAGAAAACTAAAGCACCATGGTACAACAGTGCTACGCATGTTATCAAGAGAGAAACTCGTAACTTAGAGCGTAAATGGAAACAAACTAATTTAGAGGTCTTTAGAATCGCGTGGAAAGACAGTATGTCACGTTATAAAAAGGCTCTAAAAGCAGCCAGGGCTGAGCATCTCCGCAAACTAATAGAAAATAACCAAAATAATCCAAGGTTTTTATTTAACACCGTGGCTAGACTAACAAATAAACAGACATCACCAGAGCAAAATATTCCGTTACAGTATAGTAGTAATGATTTTATGAATTTCTTCACTGAGAAAATAGAAAGCATCAGAAACACAATTGTAAATGTACAATCTTTTATGGTGTCTTATGATTCAGCCTCAATTATCGCCCCTCAAGAACAACTACACCGCTTTACAACTATAGGACAGGAAGAGCTAAATAAACTTATCATTGCATCTAAACCAACAACATGTTTATTAGATCCAATACCCACTAAACTACTGAAAGAAGTGTTACCTGTAGTGGAAGAGCCTCTTCTCAATATTATTAACTCGTCTTTATCTTTAGGTCATGTTCCAAAAATATTCAAGCTGGCAGTAATAAAACCTCTCATTAAGAAACCGCAGTTAGATCCAAATAACCTAGCAAATTACAGACCCATTTCAAATCTTCCATTTATGTCTAAAATACTAGAAAAAGTTGTGTCTGCTCAATTGTGCTCTTTCTTGCAAGAAAATGATATCTATTAAAAATTTCAGTCAGGATTCAGACCTCATCATAGCACAGAAACTGCGCTAGTTAAAATTACAAATGATTTACTTATAGCTTCTGACCAAGGCTGTATCTCAATACTAGTTCTACTCGATCTTAGCGCTGCGTTCGACACTATAGATCATAAAATACTCTTGGATCGACTACAAAACTACACTGGTGTTCAGGGACAGGCATTAAGCTGGTTTAGATCGTACTTATCAGACCGTTACCATTTTGTCTGTTTAAATGGGGAAAAATCGAAGACAACGTCAGTAGACTATGGAGTGCCGCAAGGATCGGTGTTAGGCCCTCTGCTATTCTCAATATATATGCTGCCACTTGGTAATATTATAAGAAAACATGGAATTCATTTCCAATGTTATGCTGATGACACTCAATTATATATTTCATCACGACCAGATGAAAACACTAACTTATCTAAATTGACAGAGTGTCTTAAAGATATAAAACGCTGGATGACGTGTAATTTCCTGCTATTAAATTAAGATAAAACGGAGGTATTACTTATTGGTCCAAAAAAACTACCCACTAAACCTCGAACAATACAACTTTAATTTAGAAGGATGTCCTGTTACTTTATCCACTACAGTAAAAGACCTGGGTGTTATACTAGACCACAACTTGTCTTTCGAAAATCATATATCAAATGTTACAAGAACAGCCTTTTTCCACTTTAGAAACATTGCTAAACTACGTAATATGCTATCAGTCTCTGATTCAGAAAAGTTAGTTCATGCATTCATGACCTCAAGACTAGATTACTGTAATGCTTTATTAGCTGGTTGTCCTGCATCCTCAATAAACAAGCTACAGTTAGTGCAAAATGCAGCTGCTAGAGTTCTTACCAGGTCAAGAAAATATGATCATATAACACCAATTTTATCATCTCTACACTGGTTACCTATTAAGTTCCGTATCAATTACAAAGTACTATTACTGACCTATAAAGCCCTAAATGGTTTAGCTCCTGTGTATTTAATGGACCTTCTATCGCCCTACAATCCATCGCGTTCTTTAAGATCACTAAATTCGAGGCTTCTGGTCATTCCTAGGATATCTAAGTCCACTAAAGGACGGAGGGCATTCTCACATTTAGCTCCTAAACTCTGGAATAGCCTTCCTGATATTGTTCGAGGTTCAGACTCGCTGTACCAGTTTAAAACTAGATTAAAGACGCATCTCTTTAGCCAAGCATTCACATAATGCTTACCTTTTATACCACTGTTGAATCAGATCGAATGCATTAATTTTATGAACAGCAGCTATGCTAATTATTTCCCATTAGCTTTTCTGCTGTTATCTCGGGACGTTAGTCCCGAGGTAAATGGCGTTTGTCAGCTCCAGTTTGTATCCAGCCTCTCACGGAGACTTCAGAGTCCCCAACACCTGCGATGAGATGACTAAACGCCTGTGAAGAGACGACTCGACGCCTGTGAAGAGACGACTCAACGCCGGCGATATGTTATGCCCTAAATTAATACATGATTAACTAGCTGTATTTTTTCTATGTACATTTCTGAAATGCACTTTCTGTAAAGCTGCTTTAAAACAATATGTATTGTGAAAAGCGCTATACAAATAAATTTGAATTGAATTGAATTGAATAGCAGAGGAGTGAGAGTAAGAGGAGTGATAGCCAGAGGAGTGAGAGTAAGAGAAGTGAGAGCCAGAGGCGTGAGAGTAAGAGGAGTGAGGCCAGAGGAGTGAGAGTAAGAGGAGTGATAGCCAGAGGAGTGAGAGTAAGAGGAGTGATAGCCAGAGAAGTAAGATGAGTGATAGCCAGAGGAGTGAGAGTAAGAGGAGTGATAGCCAGAGGAGTGAGAGTAAGAGGAGTTATAGCCAGAGGAGTGAGAGTAAGAGGAGTGAGAGCCAGAGGAGTGAGAGTAAGAGGAGTGATTAGCCAGAGGAGGTAGAGTAAGAGGAGTGATAGCCATAGGAGTAAGAGGAGTGATAGGAGAGGAGTGAGAGTAAGAGGAGTGATAGCCAGAGGAGTGAGAGTAAGAGGAGTGAGAGCCAGAGGCGTGAGAGTAAGAGGAGTGAGGCCAGAGGAGTGAGGCCAGAGGAGTGAGAGTAGTGAGAGCCAGAGGCGTGAGAGTAAGAGGAGTGAGAGTAAGAGGAGTGATAGCCAGAGAAGTAAGATGAGTGATAGCCAGAGGAGTGAGAGTAAGAGGAGTGATAACCAGAGAAGTAAGATGAGTGATAGCCAGAGGAGTGACAGTAAGAGGAGTGAGAGTAAGAGGAGTGATAACCAGAGAAGTAAGATGAGTTATAGCCAGAGGAGTGAGAGTAAGAGGAGTGAGAGTAAGAGGAGTGATTAGCCAGAGGAGGTAGAGTAAGAGGAGTGATAGCCAGAAGAGTAAGAGGAGTGATAGCAGAGGAGTGAGAGTAAGAGGAGTGATAGCCAGAGGAGTGAGAGTCAGAGGAGAGTAAGAGGAGTGAGGCCAGAGGAGTGATAGGCAGAGGAGTGAGAGTAAGAGGAGTGAGAGCCAGAGGCGTGAGAGTAAGAGGAGTGAGGCCAGAGGAGTGAGAGTAAGAGGAGTGATAGCCAGAGGAGTGAGAGTAAGAAGAGTGATAGCCAGAGAAGTAAGATGAGTGATAGCCAGAGGAGTGAGAGTAAGAGGAGTAATAGCCAGAGGAGTGAGAGTAAGAGGAGTTATAGCCAGAGGAGTGAGAGTAAGAGGAGTGAGAGCCAGAGACGTGAGAGTAAGAGTAGTGAGAGTAAGAGGACTGATAGCCAGAGGAGTGAGAGTAAGAGGAGTGATTGCCAGAGAAGTAAGATGAGCTATAGCCAGAGGAGTGAGAGTAAGAGGAGTGAGAGTAAGAGGAGTGATTAGCCAGAGGAGGTAGAGTAAGAGGAGTGAGAGTAAGAGGAGTGATAGCCAGAGGAGGTAGAGTAAGAGGAGTGATAGCCAGAGGGGTGAGAGTAAGAGGAGTGAGAGTAAGAGGAGTGATAGCCAGAGGAGTGAGAGTAAGAGGAGTGATAGCCAGAGGAGTGAGAGTAAGAGGAGTGATAGTCAGAGGAGTGAGAGTAAGAGGAGTGATAGCCAGAGGAGTAAGAGGAGTGATAGCAGAGGAGTGAGAGTAAGAGGAGTGATAGCCAGAGGAGTGAGAGTAATAGGAGTGAGAGCCAGAGGCGTGAGAGTAAGAGGAGTGAGGCCAGAGGAGTGAGAGTAAGAGGAGTGATAGCCAGAGGAGTGAGAGCCAGAGGAGTGAGAGTAAGAGGAGTGATTAGCCAGAGGAGGTAGAGTAAGAGGAGTGATAGCCAGAGGAGTAAGAGGAGTGATAGCAGAGGAGTGAAAGTAAGAGGAGTGATAGCCAGAGGAGTGAGAGTCAGAGGAGAGTAAGAGGAGTGAGGCCAGAGGAGTGAGAGTAAGAGGAGTGATAGCCAGAGGACTGAGATTAAGAGGAGTGAGAGCCAGAGACGTGAGAGTAAGAGTAGTGATAGCCAGAGGAGTGAGAGTAAGAGGAGTGATAGCCAGAGGAGTGAGAGTAAGAGGAGTGATAGCCAGAGAAGTAAGATGAGTGATAGCCAGAGGAGTGAGAGTAAGAGGAGTGATAGGCAGAGGAGTGAGAGTAAGAGGAGTTATAGCCAGAGGAGTGAGAGTAAGAGGAGTGAGAGCCAGAGGAGTGAGAGTAAGAGGAGTGATAGCCAGAGGAGGTAGAGTAAGAGGAGTGATAGCGAGAGGAGTGAGAGTAAGAGGAGAGTAAGAGGAGTGATAGGCAGAGGAGTGAGAGTAAGAGGAGTGATAGCCAGAGGAGTGAGAGTAAGAAGAGTGATAGGCAGAGGAGTGAGAGTAAGAGGAGTGATAGCCAGAGGAGTGATAGGCAGAGGAGTGAGAGTAAAAGGAGTGAGAGCCAGAGGAGTGAGAGAAAGAGGAGTGATAGCCAGAGGAGTGACAGACAGAGGAGTGAGAGTAAGAGGAGTGATAGCCAGAGGAGTGATAGCCAGAGGAGTGAGAGCCAGAGGAGTGAGAGTAAGAGAAGTGAGAGTGTTACGCCCTTAATAGGGAGCAACAATGAAGGAGGAGAAGGCGTTTACGGTGATTACAATAATCTCTTTATTTTCACATTCTTCAAACTCTTATCATTACGCTGCAACGCCGATCAACATCTCGGTCCTGGCCAGGGATCGATGTACAAAAAGGAACGCTTCCTGAGGACGCCAGGAAGCTCTTATCGATAGGCACACCTGTGCACCGGTGCACCCAATCCACCTGATTACCCCCCAGCTCCGCGGCACACCTGCAGGGGAAGCACATACACACACACGGCAGAGAAGACAATTCCAAGTACAGCCGTAACACCCCCCCCCCCTTAAGAAAAGGAAAAAGGGTTAGGTTGTTTCCGCCAACAACCTTAAGCACTCCTAACCGCATTAACAGATATAAAACCTAACTCTTGTAGTGTTGAGAGATGTAACCAAGCCTTGAGCTGGCCCAGGGAGAAGGTTGGTGCTTGGAAGGAGGAGAGAAGGAGAGGAGAGAGCAATGCCACTGGCTCACAGATGGGGCAGGGCAGAGTACCTGTAAAGGTGGGCCAGTTGCGATGATCACATCGTTTTTGCATATCTTTTCTGGTTGACCCGGTGACTACTTGGAAAGACAAGTTGGCGACCGAGGAAGAGCGGTGACAGCTAGGAAAGACTGCTGACATTTGGGAAAGACCAAAGCTGAGGTGTGGAGGTTTGTCAGGCCGAAGCACAACCTTCGCGAGGAGGGACCCATTGTTAATCGCTATGGAAAGGTACATTATAAGTTACCCCCAGGGTCGAGCGAGAGTGGGGGAGGATGATCGGCCCACAGGACAGACCTTTGGTATGACCACTCATGATGGACTTCCGACTATGGAACAGGTAAACGATTTATCCCGGGTCTGCAGATGTGGTAAGATATGTAAAAATGGGAGGGGTCTGAAGATGCATCAGTCAAAGATGAAGTGCTTGCAACCGGAACATAATGTGCAACGCACAGGGAAACCTGGTGAGACGGAGGAGAGGCCGGGGCAGGAGGCAAACCACAGTCCCCCGAATCTCCAGGCACATGATGAAGACGGGAGTAGGAACGGCATCACTGATGTGTCAGAGGACACAAAGCACCAGACAGAGATGGAGGGTACACAGGACATTAGACAACCTGGACAGGACATATGGGTAGGAGTGGCCCGAAAGGAATCAGTGAACTGGCCCGCTGCAGTGGCAAGGAAGGAGTGGGAGAGGTTTGATCATGATGTGGATGACGTGCTGGAAAAGGCCTTGGCAGGAGATGTGGGCAAGAAGCTCAAGGCTCTGGCTTCCATTATTTGGAGCATAGGCGCTGATCGCTTCGGAAAGAAAGAGCTGAAGGCTAAAGCAAACACCCAGCCAAAGGAAAGCAGACGCTTGAAGGAAATAGCAATCCTTAGAGGGGATCTGCGGAGGCTGAGGAAGGCATTTCGCGAAGCAGCAGGGGATGAGAGACCAGCACTCAAGGAAATCCGTGACAACTTGAGGGAGCGCATTAAGACCTTGCGAAGAGCTGAATGTCACCGTAGGGACAGGAAGCGACGAATGAAGGAGAGGACAGATTTCACCAAGAATCCTTTCAAATATCTGTCAAAACTTCTGGGCGATGTAAGATCAGGGGAGTTGAAAGCAACAAAGGAGGAGGTGGAGGAGCACCTTCGTCAGGTCCACAGTGACCCCAGAAGGGAGGACAGTCTGGAGGAGATGGAGAAACTCATACAACCAGCAGAACCAGCTACCCCCTTTAGAGCTGAGGAACCGAGCTGGCAGGAGGTGAACACCTTTCTCAGGAAGGCCAGAGCAAAATCAGCCCCAGGGCCGAATGGCATTCCATATAAGGTGTACAAGTATTGTGAAAGGCTCAAGAGACGACTTTGGAAGCTACTGAAAGTTGAATGGAAGAAGGACTTCCTTGCTGATAGTTGGCTGGTCGCTGGGGGATGCTTCATCCCTAAGGAAGAAAACTCTATGGGGATTAAGCAATTCCGTACCATCTCACTCCTTAATGTTGAAGGCAAGATTTTGAAGGAATTCAAAATTTGGGATTCTGGTGAAGAGACTGACCACCTTTATGATGGAAAACGGGTACATGGACACGTCCGTCCAAAAAGGGGGAGTTCCAGGGGTGGCAGGCTGTCTTGAGCACACCAGCATGATCACCAAGATTATCGAAGATGCGAAGAAGAACCGTGGTGACCTCGCAGATCTGTGGCAGAGTACCAACAAAACCCTACCCCCACGTGGATAACATAATAAAAAAAATAGAAAAACATACCTGTTAATTCTTAATCCAAGGCAACATCCTACAAAAGTGGCTTACAATGGTGCCCTAGACAGCGCGTCGGCCACTACATTCTCCGAGCCCTTCAAATGCCTAACATCTAAATGAAAGGGCTGAAGAAATATTCACCAACGCATAAGCCGCTGACTTGGATTTTTAAGAGAGTGTAAAAATGTAAGCGGGTTATGGTCACTATAAACTATTACCGCTGAGCTATTCTCGCCTACATATACTTCGAAATGCTGGAGAGCCAAAATTAACGCAAGCGCCTCCTTTTCAATTATGGAGTAGTTCCTTTGATGATTATTGAACTTTTGAGAGAAAAAACAAACCGGCTGCTCAATACCTGCATCATCCTTTTGAATCAACACTGCCCCTGCTCCCTCTTTACTTGCATCTACCTGAATTTTAAATGTCTTTTCCAGACGAGGTGCCATTAGGACAGGTGTCATAGTTAGCAACGATTTCAGTGCCTCAAAGGCATTCTGACAAGCTACAGACCAAACAAACCTGGCTTTAGCTTTCAGTAGGGCCGTTAAAGGAGCAACAACTGCAGAGAAGTTCCTACAAAAACAGCGGTAGAAACGCACCAGACCCAGAAAACTCATTAATTCCTTCTTAGTAACAGGAACAGGATATTCATCTATTGCTCTCACCTTCTCCCTCACTGGACGCACGTGTCCTTGCCCCACTACCTTACCAAGATACGTTACCGTCGCTCCTGCAAACTCGCACTTAGCCAGATTCAATGTAAGATTTGCTTGAGCGAGACGGACTAAAAGCAGGCGTAAACATTTAAGGTGTTCTGATTATGTTTCATTTACCACGATCGTATCATCCAAATAAACAGTCACGCCTTTTAGCCCCGCAATAACCTTATTCATCATTCTTTGAAACGTCGCCGGTGCGTTTCGAAGACCGAAACTCATAACCTGGTAAGAAAATAATTCATTTGGTGTTATAAACGAGGAAACCTCGCGCGCACGCTCTGTCAGCGGAATCTGCCAATAGCCTTTCAGTAAATCCAATTTCGTCATAAACTTTGCGGCGCCGACCTGATCGACACAGTCCTCCATTCTCGGCAGAGGAAAGGAGTCTAACAGAATTCAGTTTCCTATAATCTGTACAAAAACGGAACGTACCATCAGATTTCTTGACTAATAAACACGGCGAGGACCAACTAGAAAATGAAGGCTCGGCTAACCTGTTATCCAGCAAATACTGGACTTCCTTTTCCAAAACTTCTCGTTTACTCAGCGGAACCCTGTAAAAACGTTGACAGACAGGAGCAGCCTCGCCCACCTCGATATCATGCTCCAACTCTGTTGTTTGGGTTGGAACATCCGAAAACAACTCTGGAAATTCCGAAAGCAAACTGATCAATTCTTGACTTTGCGACGCGTTTAAATGTTTAAAATTAGATGACAAATTTTTCAACGTCTCAGAATTTTTTAAACGACCTAGTAATATGCAGTCATCAGGAGATTCTAATTCATCCACAGGCATGCTTGTCCTAACCTGTGTAACACACGACTGGGGGAAGCTGTCCACTAGCACCACAGGCGCCACTGGCATTGAAACCGGACAGCTTCGCTGATAATAAGGCTTAAGGAGATTTACATGACAAACTTGGGATGACTTTCTTTGGTCTGGTGACAGAATCGTATAATTATCCATAGCCCCACAGTGTATTACATCATACGGCCCAGTATATTTAGCTTGAAACGGGAAATCTATTACAGGCAGAAGCGCAATAACCTGATCTCCAACACTAAACTTTCGCTGTTCAGTGTAACGTTCAAACAATTTTTTAATTTTCCCCTGAGTTTTACTTAAACATTTCCCAGCTAACTCACCAGCCAATGAAAGCCGACGACGAAAACCCAGTACATACTCTGACAATTTTTTAATTGGTTCCGAGTCAACCTATTGATCACGTAAGACAGCTAATAACCCCCGTACTTTGTGCGCAAAAACCAGTTCGTTTGGGCTAAAACCAATACTCTGCTGTGTGACCTCCCTGGCTGCTAACATCAACCACGGCAGACCTTCTTCCCAGTCGAGCTGCATCTCCAGGCAGTAGGCTCTCAATAACGATTTTAACGTAGAATGGAAACGTTCAAGTGCCCCTTGACTCTGGGCATGATACACTGTGGACAGATTGTGTTTAATACCCAGCTCGAAAAGCACTTCCGCAAACAATTTCGACGTAAAATTACTTCCCTGGTCCGACTGAATAATTTTTGGTAACCCAAAAATAGACACGAACTGAGTGAGCGCTTTCACAATAGACTTTGTATTAATCGAGCGCAATGGGTAAGTAGCTGGATAACGCGTAACTTGACACATCACCATCAACAAGTACTCATTTCCAGCTTCCGAGCGAGGTAGTGGACCGACGCAATCAATAATATGATGTTCAAACGGTTGACATACAGCCGGAATTGGACGCAAAGGAGCTGGCTTTAACGACTGGTTCGGTTTACTGGTAAGCTGGCATGTATGACAGGTCTTAATAAAACTGGCAACATCCTTTTTAATACGTGGCCAGTAAAAATATCGAAGAATTCGATCATACGTTTTCTAAACACCAGCATGACCGGCGAACTGATCGTGGGCCATTTTCAACACTAACGAGCGAAACTTAACTGGTATCACGACCTGAATGACAGAATCTCCCATACCATCAACAGCATGCGGGGACCACTTTCTCAATAAAACAGTCTGTTCAATAAAATAGCCTTGCGCTCTGTCCCCAATTTCAGTGCTATCAACAACTTGTTCAAATTGTGGTTTTAATGTTTCATCGTTCTGCTGCTCAGTTGACAACTCCTCCCGAAAAACCACAATGGGATAATCACTCAGAACGAAACACGATTCAGACCCACTAACTTTCTCTTCAGCCCTAGGCTGAGCACCAGAACGAGTTACCGCACACGCAATGAACACTTCCAGATACTGTTGTGCACTCTCATCCGGATCACCAGTACAAGACGGTGCATCAGTCACAACTAGAGAGGGCGATTTGTTAACCCAAACGCGTCCGCCGGCTAAGTTATTTCCAAGGATCAATGAGACGCCATCAACAGGTAGAATAGGGTGTATACCAAGATCCACTACTCCCTGCCCTAGGTCACAGGTCAAATTAACTTTATGCAGGGGTACGGATAATATATTAAGCCCAATTCCGCGAATCAAAAGCGAGCTATCAGTGTGCGACTCAGTTGAGAAGGGCAACACAGACTCCAAAATAAACGACTCAGATGACCCTGTGTCTCGGAGAATTTTCACTGCAACTTTATCAACACTACCTGGCAGCGACACATTAGAAATTAATGGTTTAAATAACTGCTGGTTATTTTCTACATTCTTGGGCGTTACCACTGGTAAAAAATCGGACTGGTTTAACACAGGAACAGCAGAAGCCAAGACAGCAGGCTTCACGGAATAGGCGGGTCTAATTTTGCACTTGAAGTCTTTGACTTAAGCACTGGACAATTCGACTTCCAATGTCCTTTTCCCAAATAATAATTACAGGTATCATAGTCACTTGATGTTTTTTCCACAAAACGCCTGGCTGGACTCATAGGGACAATGGAAGAATTTACCCGTGTAGCAACCTGGCGCTCACTAAATCTTTCAGCACGAGGCTTATGAATAAGTTCCCAATCATCAATCAACAGTGCAGCGTCTGAAGCAATTTTAACCTGACGCTCCGCAACATTAGTAGCTATAATCTCGGGAAGTGTATTCCTGTATTGTTCAAATAGAATTAACTCTCTCAGCTTATCCATTGTTGTAATATCTGCCGCCATACACCAACGATCAAACTGCACAGCCAACTCCCGTACAAACTCAATATTTGTCTGATTCAAACTTCGCTCTAACGTACGAAACTGTTGCCGATAGCTTTCTGGCATGCGTTCATTAATTTTTAACACCGCCGCCTTAATGGCTTCATAATTCTGGCTGTCAGCGTCCGATAGCGTAGAATAGGCTTGTTGGGCTTTACCTGTTAAAACGCACTGAGGAGCAGAGCGCGTTCAACATCACTCCATTTATACGCTACTGCGACTTGCAGTAGAATAGGAGAAAAAAATCTCCACCTCAGACTCATTAAATGGCGGTACCAAACGTAAATTATGAGCCACACTCAGTTTCGTCGAATCAGTATCAGCACTTGCACCCCCCGGCTTACCTTCTTTGTGTAAATCTAGTTGCCGCTTTTCAATCTGTAGACGCTGTTGTTCGAGTTGTTGCCGGCTTTCCTCCAACTCTAGTTCCAAACGTACCTTGTCACATTCCAAACGACGTTTTTCACATTCATTATCACGTTGTATAAGCACTCTTTCTGTTGCTCGAAGGAAAAACTGCTTAAAGCAGGCAACGAAAGAGGAGCACTTAAGGCGGGCAACGTAGCTGAATCAGGCAAATTAGATTTTCCTATCAAGATTTTAAGATCACACAGCGCAGCTTCAAGGATTAACTTGATTCTCTCTTTGGACCTTTTTTGGTTATAGGTCAGCTTGATTTCATAATGCGCGGCTAGCTCTAACAATTGTTCTTTAGTCATTACATCTAATAACTCCTCAGACGGAGTCTGAACAAATGACTCAATAACATCGGTTGCTATAATTCACAGTAATTGAGCCCACAAAACACCGCTCAGCCAATATCTCCCAAAATTTTTTTAAATGAAAACAACAGGGTTTATTTTAATGAAACTAAACCTCGGATGTGCTCCCGAGACAAATGCTACTAAGTCCCAAGCCAACCAAAAATAACAAACTAAAACAAAAAACTATGTGTCCGAAAACACGCACTATACCTACAATTCAATTCAATTCAATTCTAATTTATTTGTATAGCGCTTTTCACAATACATATTGTTTCAAAGCAGCTTTACAGAAAGTGCATTTCAGAAATGTACGTAAAAAATACAGTTAGTTAATCATCATGTATTAATTTAGGGCATAACATATCGCCGGCGTTGAGTCGTCTCTTCACAGGCGTCGAGTCGTCTCATCGCAGGTGTTGGGGACTCTGAAGTCTCCGTGAGAGGCTGGATACAGACTGTAGCTGAAGAACGCTATTTACATCGGGACTAGCGTCCCGAGATAACAGCAGAAAAGCAGATGGGAAATAATTAGCGTAGCTGCTGTTCATAATATTAATGCATTCGATCTGATTCAACAGTAGTATAAGAGGCAAGCATTATGTGAATGCTTGGCTGAAGAGATGCGTCTTTAATCTAGTTTTGAACTGGGAGAGCGAGTCTGAACAACGAACAGTATCAGGAAGGCTATTCCAGAGTTTAGGAGCTAAATGCGAGAACGCCCTCCCTCCTTTAGTGGATCTGGATATCCTAGGAATGACCAGAAGCCTCGAATTTAGGGATCTTAAAGAACGCGATGGATTGTAGGGCGATAGAAGGTCCATTAAATATACAGGAGCTAGACCATTTAGGGCTTTATAGGTCAGTAATAGTACTTTGTAATTGATACGGAACTTAATAGGTAACCAGTGTAGAGATGATAAAATTGGTGTTATATGATCATATTTTCTTGACCTAGTAAGAACTCTAGCAGCTGCATTTTGCACTAACTGTAGCTTGTTTATTGAGGATGTAGGACAACCAGCTAATAAAGCGTTACAGTAATCTAGTCTTGAGGTCATGAATGCATGAACTAACTTTTCTGCATCAGAAACAGATAGCATGTTACGTAGCTTAGCAATATTTCTAAGGTGGAAAAAGGCTGTTCTTGTAACATATGAAATATGATTTTCGAAAGACAAGTTGCGGTCTAGAATAACACCCAGGTCTTTTACTGTAGTGGATAAAGTAACTGGACATCCTTCTAAATTAAAGTTGTATTGTACGAGGTTTTGTGGGTAGTTTTTTGGACCAATAAGTAATACCTCCGTTTTATCTGAATTTAATAGCAGGAAATTACACGTCATCCAGCATTTTATATCTTTAAGACACTCTGTCAATTTAGATAAGTTAGTGTTTTCATCTGGTCTTGATGAAATATATAATTGAGTGTCATCAGCATAACAGTGGAAATTAATTCCATGTTTTCTTATAATATTACCCAGTGGCAGCATATATATTGAGAATAGCAGAGGGCCTAACACCGATCCTTGCGGAACTCCATAGTCTACTGACGTTATCTTCGATTTTTCCCCATTTAAACAGACAAAATGGTAACGGTCTGATAAGTACGATCTAAACCAGCTTAATGCCTGTCCCTGAACACCAGTGTAGTTTTGTAGTCGATCCAAGAGTATTTTATGATCTATAGTGTCGAACGCAGCGCTAAGATCGAGTAGAACTAGTATTGAGATACAGCCTTGGTCAGAAGCTAAAAGTAAATCATTTGTAATTTTAACTAGCGCAGTTTCTGTGCTATGATGCGGTCTGAATCCTGACTGAAATTTTTCATAGATATAATTTTCTTGCAAGAAAGAGCACAATTGAGCGGACACAATTTTTTCTAGTATTTTAGATATAAATGGAAGATTTGAAATGGGTCTGTAATTTGCTAAGTTATTTTGATCTAATTGCGGTTTCTTAATAATAGGTTTTATTACTGCCAGCTTAAATATTTTTGGAACATGACCTAAAGATAAAGACGAGTTAATAATATTGAGAAGAGGCTCTTCCACTACAGGTAACACTTCTTTCAGTAGTTTAGTGGGTATTGGGTCTAATAAACATGTTGTTTGTTTCGCTGCAAAGATAAGTTTATTTAGCTCTTCCTGTCCTATAGTTGTAAAGCGGTGTAGTTGTTCTTGAGGGGCGATAATTGTGGCTGAATCATAAGACACCATAGAGGATTGTACATTTACAATTGTATTTCGGATGCTTTCTATTTTCTCATTGAAGTAATTCATAAAATCATTACAACTATACTGTAACGGAATATTTTGCTCTGGTGATGTCTGTTTATTTGTTAGTCTAGCCACTGTGTTAAATAAAAACCTTGGATTATTTTGGTTATTTTCTATTAGTTTGCGGAGATGCTCAGCCCTGGCTGCTTTTAGAGCCTTTTTATAACGTGACATACTGTCTTTCCACGCGATTCTAAAGACCTCTAAATTAGTTTGTTTCCATTTACGCTCTAAGTTACGAGTTTCTCTCTTGATAACATGTGTAGTACTATTGTACCATGGTGCTTTAGTTTTCTCTCTAACCTTTTTTAATCTAATTGGTGCAACAATATCTAATGTACTAGAGAAAATGGTGCTCAAACTGCTAGTCATTTCCTCTAGTTCATCTGTTTGTTGGGGTTCACTGAGCAGCTGAGATAGATCAGGTAAGCTATTTGTGAATCTATCTATAGTGGTTGGAACGATTGTTCTGCCTGGTCGATAACGTGGCGCAACATGGCAAATTTCAGCAGTACGTAATATGCACGTTACCATATAATGATCAGTGAGATCGTCACTTTGCGCTATAATATCTATATCGGTTGGATTGGTTCCATATGATATAATTAAATCTAGTGTATGATTTAGACGATGAGTGGGACCACTGACGTTTTGCTTGACCCCAAATGAGTTTAATAAATCTGTAAACGCAGCCCCTAACGCATCATTTGTGTTATCTACGTGTATGTTAAAATCTCCAACAATTATTGCTTTATCGGCATTGACCAATAGATCTGAGAGAAAGTCTGCAAACTCTTTTAGGAAATCAGCATAGGGCCCTGGAGGTCTATATACGGTCGCCAAGGCTAGAGATAATAGGGATTTCTTTCTTACATCTAAGAGCATAACATTTAGCACAAGTACTTCGAACGAATTAAACCTGTGACCTGTTTTCTGAGTAACATTAAGGATATCTCTATAGATTGTTGCAACACCGCCGCCACGACCGATCGGACGGGGCTCATGCTTATAACAGTATCCTGGTGGAGTAGACTAATTTAGACCTAAATAATCATTTTGTTTAAGCCAGGTTTCAGTAAGGCACAGAACATCGAAATTATTATCTGTGACCATTTCATTTAAAATAACCGCCTTAGGTGTGAGCGATCTAATGTTTAGAAGACCTAGTTTTAGAAATTCTTTTTGTTCACTGAGATTTAGATTTTCTGGTTTAATTACAATAAGATTTTTCCTAGATCCTAAACTAGATTTATTGTTTGGCCTCACTAGACGAGGAATAGACACAGTTTCTATATAATGTTCTACACTACTTGTATCAATTAAGTTGGGACAGCAGAGATTGTGATTTGGACTTTGACTTACTAGTCAGATGGTGTGTAACGTCTTGGAGATGTTGTCCGACAGCACAGCCGCTCCGATTCTGCTGGGGTGCAGGCCATCAGCACGATAGAGCCTAGGTCGCTCCCAGAACAGATTCCAATTATTTACAAAGAGCAGTTTCTGTTCATTACACCATGATATTAACCATTCATTTAGAGCAAATAGTCTACTGAACCTTTCTTGTCCTAGTCGGTACGTGGGAAGCGGTCCAGACACGATGATCGTTGCCTCAGGCGCTGTGCTGCGTACCGTCTCGATCAGGCTCCTGTAGTCCTTCTTCAGAACCTCCGTCTGCCGCAGCCGGATGTCGTTCGTTCCCGCGTGCAGCACCACAGCTCCGACGCGCTCGTCACCGTACAAGGGAAGGTTTGTTCCTAAATACACCCCAAACAAATTATGTTATAGAGCCTAACAATCTAATGGAGCGTTCCAACTTTACCAATTTACAAAATAGGCGGATAATATACAAATGTAATCCATTCAAATATCCTACCTTTTATCCTCCTTCAAAGACAAAGTTTTTCCAAAAAAAACAAATCCAAAAACGAATTTTAGTTTGACGAGCCCCCAATTGTTACGCCCTTAATAGGGAGCAACAATGGAGGAGAAAGCGTTTACGGTGATTACAATAATCTCTTTATTTTCACATTCTTCAAACTCTTATCAATAAGCCGCAACGCTGATCAACATCTCGGTCCTGGCCAGGGATCGATGTACAAAAAGGAACGCTTCCTGAGGACGCCAAATAGAAAGCCCTTATCGATAGGCACACCTGTGCACCGGTGCACCCAATCCACCTGATTACCCCCCAGCTCCGCGGCACACCTGCAGGGGAAGCACATACACACACACACGGCAGAGAAGACAATACCAAGTACAGCCGTAACAGAGAGCCAGAAGAGTGAGAGTAAGAGGAGTGAGAGCCAGAGGAGTGATAGCCAGAGGAGTGAGAATAAGAGGAGTGATAGCCAGAGAAGTAAGAGGAGTGATAGCCAGAGGAGTGAGAGTAAGAGGAGTGATAGCCAGAGGAGTGAGGATTAGAGGAGTGATAGCCAGAGGAGTGAGAGTAAAAGGAGTGAGAGCCAGAGGAGTGAGAGTAAGAGGAGTGATAGCCAGAGGAGGCAGAGTAAGAGGAGTGAGAGCCAGAGGAGTGAGAGTAAGAGAAGTGAGAGTAAGAGGAGAGTAAGAGGAGTGATAGCCAAAGGAGTGAGAGTAAGAAGAGTGAGAGTAAGAGGAGTGAGAGTAAGAGGAGTGCGAGCCAGAGGAGTGAGAGTAAGAGGAGAGTAAGAGGAGTGACTGCCAGAGGAGTGAGAGTAAGAGGAGTGAGAGTAAGAGGAGAGTAAGAGGAATGATAGCCAGAGGAGTGAGAGTAAGAGGAGTGAGAGTAAGAGGAGTGAGAGTGGGTTAGGGTAGGGAGGAGTGAGAGTAAGAGGAGTGATAGCCAGAGGAGTGAGAGTAAGAGGAGTGAGAGTAAGAGGAGTGAGAGTGAGAGTAAGAGGAGTGAGAGTAAGAGGAGTGGATTAGGGTAGGGAGGAGTGAGAGTAAGAGGAGTGATAGCCAGATGAGTGATAGCCAGAGGAGTGAGAGTAAGAGGAGTGAGAGTAAGAGGAGTGAGGGCGGGTTAGGGAACCCTAACCACGTTTTTTTTTTTTATTACACTCATTACACCATTGGCCGTGGCCGGGATACCAGAAATTACATTCTTCATGTGATTTATCTGGGTCGCCGTGGAAACGGCTTTTCGTGCAGGCAAGTGGGCCGTGGTACCGGCTTGTTTACTACAGAATACACTGGAACAGTTTTATTTTCTGGAACTGAACGAGCAAACATTTTCGGTGCAAGTCTGGCCGCGGTGAGACTTAAACACCGTTGCTTACCTAGGAGGGCTAGGAAGACTTTGAGGCCTCGGGCTTTATCTCAGTCTTCGGCCGGGGCCCACGCGGAGGGGGGCGCCGTCCGGTAGAGTGAGAGCGCACGAGAGCGGGCTGCGCGGGCGCCTTCCACTCAAGGCCGAGGCTTGCCGCAGCCTGTGAGAGCAGATGTATCAGCTCGGATTCGAAGCTGGCCCATTTCCCTGACGACTCGGTCCACAGAGCTCGCCCAATCCTCACTGTCCGACGCCAGGATAGAGCAGCTGCCCTTCTCCACAGATGCAGCTATCTCGTCGTCACCAATGGCGGAAGCGGCGGCGGCCGCTGTCTGTTGGTGAGCAACTCGAGTGAAGCTGGCGAAGCTGGCTGGCGAACCGGCGAGCTTTCGCAGGCTGGAGAAGGCTCGGGGACCCGTTGAGTACGGCGCTTTATATGGCGCGGCACTATAACGGGTGGAAGTGCAGACTCGGAGAAGAAATTCCAGGCGAGTCCTCAGAGTCGCCATGGCAACAGCTCGCAATGATGGCAGCCGCCGTCAGCGAGCGCGAGAGCTGCATGATCCTCACCCAGGCAGGAAACGCAGATGACATGGCGGTCCCCGTTGCTGAGTGCGGCTCGGTACGAGCCACCGGAATGAGGCATCTTTAAAAAGACGCTAGGTCTTTTTGTGAGAGTGTGAGTTGCAGCGGCGAACACACACTTCAGCAGAGTTTAGAAAAGGATATAGGCGCCGGAAAGCAGAGCAGGTATGGCGACTGAAGGCGGCGAGGCCAGCGGCTTCAGATGCAAATGGCTCGTCCCGCTGAAGGCTTTTTCTCGACGGCGCGGCTTCTCACTCTGGATCCAACTATGCGTGAGCTTCGTTGAAGAGATGAAAATCAGATTGTATCAGCCTTCGAGCTATATTTATAGGCCCAGACCACGCCCATTTCGGCGGGACGTGACGTAGTGGCGCGAAGCGCCCCCATTGGATCTGACGTCACATGGGGCCTCTCTCGATAGGCTTCTGCAGTTGCCGCAGTGCAGCCAATATGCACGCAAGTCGTCTTGCCTATGTCTGCATTGCTGCTGCAACACGTTTTACATTAATTCAAAATTAAGGATAATTTTTGGCTTCAATATCTCGTGGAAAAGAGGTTTTCCCCTAGCGTAAGATATTACGCAGTACGAGAGAACCTCTCATAAGAGAACTGTAGTGTATACCTCCATGTATATTTTAAGAAGGGGATCATCACATTTGCTGGTTTGTGGTATTAAAAAGTTTGAAAACCATTCATTATGCACACACAGAGAGTATCTTTTCTAAATGAACATACCCACAGGCAAGGTTTTGCACATAAATACACACACACACGCACGCATGCACGCACGCACACACACACACACACAATAATCTTTCATGTTTCACTGTAATCTTTCATGACTTACTCACTCATAAGACTTTATTTCTTACTTGGAATACAAAAATAGTAGGCACTGGGGACAACGTAACACTTTCAGATACAGGAAGATATTCCATATCCTAGAGCCGGCCACTGAAAACAGACGGTCACATCGCAACTTCAGTCTTGTTCTTGGATATGACAATGTAATACTGTCTGAGGATCGCAAGCATCTTACTGACTTATTCACTTTTAAAAGATCGGACAAAAGGAAGGTGCCAGACAATTTAAAGACTTAAAAACAAACAACAAAAGTTGTAGTTCAACTCTATAACACACTGGCAACCAATTAAGAGACAGTAATATTGGAGTAATGTGTTCTGGTTTACGAGCCCCAGTTAAACACCTGCGGCATTTTGGACCATCTGAAGCCGTGACATGGAGGATAGGGGTAATCCAATATAGAAGAAGAAGAAGTTTTATTTATATAGCGCCTTTCCATAGCTCAAGGTCGCTTTACATTTTACATTTCAAATACATTTAGACGCCCACACGTACATTACAGTCACATAGGATACATATAGTCACATTATCCAAAATGCATGTTAAATAGATATATTTTTAACTGGGTCTTGAAAGTAGCCATAGATGAGGTATTACGTAGTGTAAGAGGTAGCGAATCCATAATTGAGGAGCATTAATACTAAAAGACCTTCCACCTACTGTAGACAACCGTAAACAAGGGATGGACAGTAAACCAAGTTCAGCTGATCTAAGGGACCGGGCCGGGCGGTAAGGGTAGAGTAGGTCAGACAGATATTGGGGAGCAAAACCATTTAATGCCTTAAACGTTAGAAGTAATACCTTATAGTGGATACGTGATGCCACAGGTAGCCAGTGAAGGTCATAAAGCAGAGGAGTAATGTGAGCAGAACTGGTGGAGGAGAGAACTCTTGCTGCAGAGTTCTGAACATACTGTAATCTTGCAATATGTTTTTTGTGAAGACCAAGAAATAAGGCATTGCAATGGTCCAGGCGTGATGTGATTAATGCATAAATTAAGGTTTCAGCATCAGCTAAAGTGAGAAAAGATCATAGACGAGCAATATTACGAAGATGGAAAAAAGAGTTTTTAACAAGAGAAGATATATGAGAGCTAAAAGATAGAGTTGGATCGAATGAGACACCAAGGTTACGAATCAATGACGAAGGCTTAATGTCAATTCCATCAATGTCAAAGGACTGGTCCATCCTTTTAACTGAGGCAGTAGAGCCAATCACTAATATCTCAGTTTTCTTATCATTTAATTTGAGGAAATCCAATGCTTGATGTCCTTGATACATGCAGTGAGTGAGTCGGGCAGAGATGGCCTATCGGAGCTGGTGGTGAGATAGATTTGAATATCATCAGCATAGCATATAATTCCCTATTACACTGCTTGTTTGCCTTCCTTGTGGATAGTTATCATTAAACGTCGTCCACATGTGACAGCGTCATCATGACGTAGTATTCCTGGCGCATGCACATTAAACAAAAAGTTAATATATTTCATAGTGTAGTCAGTCTGATTAAAATTAAATGTATTTTAACTGAATTTAAATGCAAATTAATTTAGTTAATATTTGTTAAACTTTTACTCGCAATTAAATGTGTTTAATTGATTAGAACAACAATGATATTGAAAGTATTCTGTACACAGATGTACAGTACATTACTATTACATTAAGTAGGCCTACTCCATTAATTACATTTTATTGCCAAATATAATGTAGAAATGTAGAGGCTGGTGATAATTTCAATAATAAGTTGTACTGGAGTATACTGTATAAGCAAATGTACTGCAGTTTAGAGGAAAAATACATTTCAAATGCATTTATGGACAGTATATACTATAGACTAAACACATTTAAAATTTATTAACAAATTAATTTTGGATGACACACTTGAGATGAAATTAAAATCAATTATTTTTATTTTCAAATTGTTTTCTTTAGTAAATTAGTAAATGGGGTTAGGGTGTACTTATTTCAAAACTATAAAATCATAATTATTTAAAATGTATGTTTAAGTAAAACTTCAGTAGACATTGTTACAGTTCTCTCTCTCATTATTAGACATTAAAAAGTTAGCAACTACTGGATCAAAGTTACCTATCTCTAATCTTGTCATCTTTGCAAATTTATCAGGAGTATTATAAAGGGGAGAGGCAGAACAAGACTATGGCAAGCAGCTTTAGAAAACACATGAATATGATCAATATCACCAGCGATCTGTGAGTCCTCTTTTAGAAGGAGAGCGGTGTCGTCAGCTAACCGGCGCATGAAAATAGGATTATCAGCTATATTAATATAGCCGCAATTGAAACCGGGTGAAACCGGGCAACCCAGGCGAACCCCTGAACACTTCCAATCTGGGAAAAGAACCAGATCTAAGATTAATTGAGCAGTTGCCATTTTTATATAATGTGCGGATAATTTTCCAATAGAAATCACCAAAGCCAAGCTTGTGCAGAGATTGAGATTCAAGAGAATCAAAACCCCTTTAATGTTCAGAGAATTAATACTCTCTCTCTCACACACACACACACACACACACACACACACACACACACACACACACACACACACACACCTGGTTTGCTATCTTTGTGGGGACTCTCCATAGGACACACACACACACGCTAACCCGACCCCTAAACCTATACCCATCACACTCACACACATTAAACATGCACACACATTACACACACAAAACACGCACACACACATATTATACACACAATGGTACTTGACTGATATTTCTGGAAAACGGCCAAGGAAACCAGGACTGCATATTACAGCCTCCGATAACACCAGAGCAACAGCCCTCACCGGACACGTTATCTCTCTCTCCAGCATCTCCACTTCTGTGCTTCTCAGAGAAAATGGAACAACTGGTTTATGCTGGAACCAGACTATCCCACTCTTTTGCTGCGAGCCCCCAGATACCAACCAAAAAACGGCAGGCCCCACAACCACCAAAGCCTGCGGGCCCAGCTCGCCCTCCCCCTGTGAGAGCTCTTCGGCCTCTGCCACAGCGCCAGGGCACACAAACCCCTCCAGCGGCTCGAGGTGAACCAAAAACAACTGATACCAGCTCTCAGTGATATGTGTCGGGTCCCCGCTATGATAACAATAACTTTCTCAAATGTTTACAGAACAAGCGGGAACCCAGTGTGCCTGTATCTTTCGCTATTGCTGTTCGATTACATGATAGAAAGTCTAAGGCCTTCAAAAGCCGTACAGCAAACCCATCTAATCTGGTGTCTATTACACGCCAAACTAAGATTGCTGTGGGGACAAAAAGTAAGACTGTTAAGCTAGCACTTTTAAATATCCGCTCACTTAAAAATAAATCACTTCTAGTCAACGACTTAATAACCACATACAACCTGGATTTTATGTTGCTAAATGAAACTTGGCTAGAAGAAAGCTGCAGTGCAACAGTCCTCAATGAAACAGCCCCTCCTAACTTTACTTTTATGAGTGTCTGCAGAGCTGTTAGAAGAGGCGGAGGTTTAGCTGCTCTTTTTAAAGATGTCTATGAATGTAAGCAAATATCGTTTGGGAATTACCCGTCTTTCGAATATCTGGGTATTGTGTTAAAAGGTGCTCCACGCATTTTACTTATCATTGTTTACAGGCCTCCAAAATACTCTCCAGCCTTTGCTGATGATTTTACAGAACTGTTGTCAACTATTTCCTCAGAGTTTGACTGTTTTATCATTGCTGGAGATTTTAACATTCACATAGATAATGAAGAAACCAATATGGCAAAAGAAATCAAAACTGTTTTAAAAACTTTTGATCTGACTCAGCATGTACATGGACCCACACATAATCATGGACACACTCTAGATTTACTTATCAGTAAGGGTCTAAACATTTCATCGATTGTTATTAAGGATGTAGCACTGTCTGATCATTTTTGTATTTTTTTTATATTTATATCTTTGATATATTGATCTCTCCTGCCATTGAAGCTACATCTGTGTCTGTCAAGAAGAGATGCTTAAATGAGAACACTAGTGTACTGTTTATGAAGGCTATATCTTTAACACCAAGCATATCTGCTGACTCTGTTGATTTTCTCCTTGATTCTTTTAACTCAAAAGTTAAGAGCGTAATTGATGATATTGCTCCAGTGAAAGTCAGGAAGAAGAATGGCAGACAAAAAGCACCTTGGAGAAACTCAACAGCAGTGCAAAATATGAAAAGACAATGCAGAAAAGCAGAGCGCATGTGGCGGAAGACAAAACTTGTAGTCCATTATAACATCTACAAAGACAACATCCATGCTTTCAATAAGGAACTAGGCAAAGCTAGACAGACTTTCTTCTCAAATATTATAAACAGCAATATAAACAACACACGCACTCTTTTTGCTACTGTAGAGAGACTGACAAACCCCCCAAGCCAGATTCCCAGTGAAATGCTCTCAGAGAGCAAGTGCAGTGAGTTTGCTTCTTTCTTCTCTGAGAAAATCAATAATATCAGAAAGGTGATCAGCTCATCCTTGAGTTGCGCTGGGGTCAGGCAGTTCAGACCACAACCTGAGAAAGTAGTCACTATGTCTGATTTTGAAGAAATTGATGGCAACATTTTGGAAGAAACCGTACAGCACCTTAAAACATCAACCTGCACCCTTGACGCACTTCCCACATCTTTTTTCAAAAAGGTGTTACACAGCTTAGAAGCAGATCTCCTAGAAGTGGTAAATGCCTCACTTCTCTCTGGGAGTTTTCCTAACTCCCTGAAAACTGCGGTTGTCAAGCCCCTCCTGAAAAAGAGCAATCTGGATAAGACCATATTAAACAACTATAGACCGATCTCAAATCTTCCTTTCATAGGCAAGATCATTGAAAAAGTTGTCTTCAATCAGCTGAACAAATTCTTAAGCTCAAATGGATACTTTGACAATTTTCAATCTGGTTTCCGACCGCACCACAGCACAGAGACAGCTCTCATAAAGATAGTAAACGATATTCGCTTAAATACTGATAAAAGCAAATTATCAGTGCTGGTACTACTCGACCTCAGTGCTGCATTTGACACTGTCGATCACGACATACTTCTTGACAGGCTGGAAAACTGGGTCGGGTTTTCTGGGATAGTCCTAAAATGGTTCAGGTCATACTTGGTAGGGAGAGGTTATTATGTGAGTATAGGAGACCATAAGTCTGAATGGACACCCATGACATGCGGAGTCCCTCAAGGCTCAATTCTTGCGCCACTCCTATTCAACCTGTACATGCTCCCAATGAACCAAATAATGAGAAAGAACCAAATCTCTTACCACAGCTATGCAGACGACACACAGCTCTACTTAGCCCTATCGCCTAACGATTACAGCCCCATTAACTCTCTGTTCCAATGCATTGATGAAGTAAACAATTGGATGTCCCAAAACTTTCTTCAGTTAAACAAAGACAAAACTGAAGTCATTGCGTTTGGAAACAAAGATGAAGTTCTCAAAGTGAACGCATACCTTCAGTCTAGGGGTCAAACAACTAAAAATCAAGTCAGGAATCTTGGTGTGTCTCTGGAGTCAGACCTTAGTTTCAGTAGTCATGTCAAAGCAATAACTAAATCAGCATATTATCACCTGAAAAATATTGCAAGAATTAGATGCTTTGTTTCCAGTCAAGACTTAGAGAAACTTGTGCATGCTTTCATCACCAGCAGGGTGGATTATTGTAATGGACTTCTCACTGGCCTTCCCAAAAACACCATAAGACAGTTGCAGCTCATACAGAACGCTGAGCAGAACCAGAACATATGAACACATCACACCAGTCCTCAGCTCTTTACACTAGCTGCCAGTTACATATAGGATTGATTTTAAGGTATTATTACTGGTATATAAATCATTCAATGGCCTAGGACCTCAATACATTGCAGATATGCTCACTGAATATAAACCCAACAGATCACTCAGATCACTAGGATCACATCAGCTAGAAATACCAAGGGTTCACTCTAAGCATGGCGAGTCCGCATTTAGCTACTATGCCAGCCGCAGCTGAACCAGCTTCCAGAAGAGATCAGATGTGCTCCTACAGTAGTCACATTCAAATCCAGACTCAAAACACTTCTGTTTAACTGTGCATTTAATGAATGAGCACTGTACCACTGTTCGTCCGACTGTTTGTACTGTTATGCTTTTTAATTATTCTGATTTCTTTTGATTATTTCTGTATTTTATCTTTTATTCTAAACTGTTTTAATTATTCTGATTTCTTTTGATTATTTCTGTATTTTATCTTTTATTCTAAACTGTTTTAATTATTCTGATTTCTTTTGATTATTTTAATTTATTCTATGTAAAGCACTTTGAATTACCATTGTGTATGAAATGTGCTATATAAATAAACCTGCCTTGCCTTGCCTTGCCTTGCTTTGATATGCTGGTAATGCCTAATAAAGTAGTTTATGAGCGCAGCACTGCTGTGTTTACAGCGGTCACCAAGGAAACCGCTCTATTTCTGCTCCATTAGCGCCACCTACTGTCAGAGAGTGTGTGTACATCATCATCGGCCTGTCCACGATCTATGATTGGGTCAAAACTCTCCGTCTCCTCACAGCAGGTCAAAAGGGAAAGTAACATTCGCACAGACACAATAGAGTTTTGCTTTATTCAGGACATGCTAATATTCAGCACTATATAAGCTGAAATCAAACATCAATTTACATTCATTTGAATAGGAAATATGAACAGCATACATCTGAATGTGTGTTTGATTCTTCAAGCACAGCTGCAGCTGAATATGAGTTTACATTTAGTTGATACTGTAAGTTTTTCTAAATCCCCGTAATAATGCTTTTTACATCAGTCAGTAAATGTCAGTCATGCGTGATTGATGTTAATGTTGTTATATAGACGTACAGCTCTGCCAAGCTGGTTCTTTCAGTCACAGGTGATTCAGACGAAGCTCTCCTCCATGTTGGAGCACAGCAGGAACGAGTCCACCAGTCTGGGCTTGATCAGCTGCTGATGGTCCGAGACCCCGATGCTGTCCGGACACTCAGACGCCAGCCTCCTCAGCGCAGCCTGGCAGGGGTCAGGGGGCAGGGGTCAAAGGTCATCAACACTCAAACTCGTAGCTTTTTATAGATTTGGAAAAACTAATATTAGGGGCACTAAGAAATGTCAAAATTATGAAATTCATCTTTCTACATACATATTAAAGCAGTACAGTTTACATGAAAATATTGATTTTAAAGGGATAGTTCACCCCAAAAAGGAAAATTAGCCCATGATTTACTCACCCTGAAGTCATCCTAGGTGTATATGACTTTCTTCTTTCAGACATTGAGTTATATTAAAAAACGTCTTCCAAGCTGTATAATGGCAGTGAATGTCTGTTTCTGTTTTGAAGTCCATAAAAGTGCATCTGTCCATCATAAAAGTGCATCTGTCCATCATAAAAGTGCGTCTATCACCATAAAAGTGCATCTATCCTTCATAAAAGTGCATCTGTCCATCATAAAAGTGCATCTGTCCATCATAAAAGTGCATCCATCCATCATACAAGTGCATCCATCCATCATAAAAGTGCACCCATCCATCATAAAAGTGCATCTATCCATGATAAAAGTGCATCTGTCCATCATAAAAGTGCATCCATCCATCATACAAGTGCATCTGTCCATCATAAAAGTGCACCCATCCATCATAAAAGTGCATCTATCCATGATAAAAGTGCATCTGTCCATCATAAAAGTGCATCCGTCCATCATAAAAGTGCATCTATCCATCATAAAAGTGCATCTGTCCATCATAAAAGTGCATCTGTCCATCATAAAAGTGCATCTATCCATGATAAAAGTGCATCTATCCATCATAAAAGTGCATCTATCCATCATAAAAGTGCATCTGTCCATCATAAAAGTCCATCATAAAAGTGCATCTGTCCATCATAAAAGTGCATCTTTCCATCATAAAAGTGCATCTATCCATCATAAAAGTGCATCTGTCCATCATAAAAGTCCATCATAAAAGTGCATCTGTCCATCATAAAAGTGCATCTTTCCATCATAAAAGTGCATCTGTTTATTTTACGATTTAGATTTTGACTACAGGCTCTTAGTAGTAATGTACAGTAAGAAAGACATTTCCTTCCTCCGGAAATGAACATTTCTTAGAATTATTAAACCATTAACACTGAGTATTCATGGGATGAACAGGTTGATTAATTCTAATTTAAATTTTACTACATTAAATTAATTCTATTAAATGATACAAATATTCATAATTAATTATTACAAGTTATGATTGATTATTAATATTTATTTTGAGCTAATTTTCTACAGTGGGTATGCTTGTCATGTGACTGATCACATGACAGGAAACAGGAAATAGCCAGCATGAAGGAAGCAGCATGGCAAACAAAAGAGGTCTCTGTCAAGACGACCAAAGCTGGATCGAGGAGTTTATTTTAAGGACTTTCCATTCCAGCAAACCACATCACTTTTCATTGGATTATCACTACATTTGGGTCGTATACACCGCTGGACACTTACAGCACGCGAGGACTCTTAAGGACTGTTTTATGGTATGGAACCAATGGACTCTATGCTTTTAACAGCCTAAGGCTTCTAGTTGTATTGTGTTGTTTTAAGTTTCTTGTAGAAATTGTAAATGCACTTTAGTTTCAGTAATATTCACTTTATTTCTGTTGTCGTCTCAGTAATATTCACTTTATTTCTGTTGTCGTCTCATCTTTTAAAACACTTCCCAAACTTCCCAACTCACAGTTTAATCTGACCCTATCATTTGCTCATGTAACTCATCTGATTACGCAGATTGTTACAAAATAACTAGCTTCTGGCAGATGGCCTACGCAAGTCGACTTACGCCACAAGAGTAACACTTGACGATGTATGACGTAGGAGTGATGCCTCTTGCCGTTCAAACAAACAGCGCTGGGCAACAAACTCAAGCTCCTCCCACATCTCGCTTTAAAAATTCTCGTTTTAGACTTCTAATTTATGACGGGTGTTTTGTTTTGCTCTTTCCTCTGGGCTTCCCTGTTCATCATTACGCTGTGCGTCAGGTCAAGGGTTACTCTTCCACCGTAAATCGATTATGCATACGACCATCTGCTGGAAGCTAGTTATTTCAGTCGATAAAGTTTTAAGTATGGATATTTTTCTTAAATGAACGCATTGCTTCACTTCAGAAGGGCTTTATTAATCCGCCAGAGCCTTTAATGATGGATAGATGCACTTTTATCATGGACAGATGGACTTCAAAAAACATATGACCATTCACTGCCATTATAAAGCTTGGAAGAGCTAGGACATTTTTTAATATAACTCCGATTTTATTCGTCTGAAAGAAGAATGTCATATACACCTAGGATGGCTTGAGGGAGAGTAAATCATGGGCTAATTTTAATTTTTGGGTGAACTATCCCTTTAAGAATAGCTGAGTTTAGTTGGACTTGATCGTCTGCTTAACTCTACGGCCTGCAGTCCATGCACTGCATGCACAATACTGAAGTAAACTAGTAATATTTAAATAGCAAAAGAGAACACATTCTGCTCAGTATGAACATTAGCTCATATAGCACAATTTTACACATGCATTAAAAAACAACAACAGCTTTATTTACCAGACAGGCCACCAGTACTGAATCACTGTTGTTCCTTTCCACTGGCGAGCGACACAACTCAATGAGACGAGGAATAGCTGAGGGAAAATACAAGGGTTTCAATGCGGACAATCTGAAGTCCAACCAGCTTTGAAAATACACAGTAACACTTTGCAATAAGGTTCATTAGTAAACATTAGTTAATGTATTAACTAACATGACCTAACCATGAGCAGTACATTTGTTACTGTATTTATTAATCTTTGTTAGTTAATAAAAATCCAGCTGTTCATTGTTTTTTCATGTTAGTTCACAGTGCATTAACTAATGTTAACAAGATTTTAATAAAGTATTTGTGTTGAAATTAACATTAACAAAGATTAATAAATGCTGTATAAGTGGAGTTCATTATTAGTTCATGCTAACTAATATTGTTAACTAATGAATCTTATTGTAAAGTGTTACAATACAAATACACCTAAATATCACACCGCTGCTTTAAATCATCAGTTCACTGATTGCATTATTAACAGGTGTTGTCTCGCATGCACAGAATCTGATCTGCACATGTGGTTGTGTGTAAACTGTTTTCCCCTAAGGTAAGCGTGTGCAGTATCTGATGCGTGTCTAATCTCGGTCTCACACTGAGATTGATTGAGTGACAGTGGTCAGTAGGGCTGGGACGATACACCTATCTCTCAATTCCATACAATCACGATACTTAAGTGACGATATGATATGTATTGCAATCTTTTTTTAACACTAAACCATGAGTAAAATTTAAATAATACACTTAACTGTACATGATGTTAAGATGAGTCATATTTACAAAAACAATTCATCACATCTTTCTGACTTATTTCAGAGGCATCATACAGTACTACATTCTCTTGAATAAATGATTCAATATCAAATAAATTTTTTAACAGTCACTTGTCGCCACTTAGTGGCGAAACAATGTAATCGATAAATGCTTTATTTTAAGCGCCATGTTTCTATCAAAAGCTGATTTACTCTATTTTGATCGATAATATCGTAGACATCAATGTTTATATTTGAACTTTAAACATTTATCCAAGTATTTCTATGATAATTTGAGCTATTGCATCACAGAAATAATGATACAATGAGGTTGAAAACACTGTTTGTGAAGCTGTTTCATGACTCTCCGGGTCAACACCAACACAGCTTTGAATGTTGCGATATGATATTGTCAAAGGTTTAATAGACAGACGAAATGGAAGAAGATCGTGTGGGTGTTTGATTTGAGATCACAGTCTTTTAAAGACGACTCGTGCAGCTCTATTGCCTTATCTCTCTCTCAGCATATGAGTAGCGCGAGGGCTTTCAGTGCGTTCAGTCTCACGCCGCTTGAGTCTTCTACGCGTGAGGGATATTACGTCACTTTAACACTCATAGATAACACATTTCATCCTCTGTTGGAACGAAAGTGGTAAACTACTGTCAACCTCATCTATAAGCAAGGACAAAAGTAAAGCAATTTAATTTGAATTAATATTGATTCTGTAATAAAAAAATCTATTGTAAAATAGTTTTAAAAAAGGCTAGGTGAATCGAATTTTCCTCCCAGCCCTAGTGGTCAGGAACAGGTGTGGTCAGGTACAGGTGTGGTCAGGTACAGGTGTAGTCTGGTGGTCAGGTACAGGTGTCGTCCGGTGGTCAGGCACAGGTGTGGTCCGGTGGTCAGGCACAGGTGTGGTCCGGTGGTCAGGCACAGGTGTGGTCTGGTGGTCAGGCACAGGTGTGGTCTGGTGGTCAGGCACAGGTGTGGTCTGGTGGTCAGGCACAGGTGTGGTCTGGTGGTCAGGCACAGGTGTGGTCTGGTGGTCAGGCACAGGTGTGGTCTGGTGGTCAGGCACAGGTGTGGTCCGGTGGTCAGGCACAGGTGTGGTCCGGTGGTCAGGCACAGGTGTCGTCCGGAGGTCAGGCACAGGTGTGGTCCGGTGGTCAGGCACAGGTGTGGTCCGGTGGTCAGGCACAGGTGTGGTCCGGTGGTCAGGCACAGGTGTGGTCCGGTGGTCAGGCACAGGTGTGGTCCGGTGGTCAGGCACAGGTGTGGTCCGGTGGTCAGGCACAGGTGTCGTCCGGTGGTCAGGCACAGGTGTCGTCCGGTGGTCAGGCACAGGTGTCGTCCGGTGGTCAGGCACAGGTGTCGTCCGGTGGTCAGGCACAGGTGTCGTCCGGTGGTCAGGCACAGGTGTGGTCAGGCACAGGTGTCGTCTGGTGGTCAGGCACAGGTGTCGTTTGGTGGTCAGGTACAGGTGTGGTCAGGTACATGTGGTGTTTAGTGGTCAGGTACAGGTGTGGTCAGGTACATGTGGTGTTTAGTGGTCAGGTACAGGTGTGGTCAGGTACATGTGTCGTTTGGTGGTCAGGTACAGGTGTGGTCAGGTACATGTGTTGTCTAGTGGTCAGGTACATGTGTTGTCTAGTGGTCAGGTACAGGTGTTGTCTAGTGGTCAGGTACAGGTGTGGTCAGGTACAGGTGTTGTCTGGTGTTCGGGTTCAGGTGTTGTCTGGTGGTCAGGTACAGGTGTAGTCTAGTGGTCAGGTACAGGTGCTGTCAAGTATAGGTGTTGTCTGGTGGTTTGGTACAGGTGTGGGCAGGTACAGGTGTTGTCTAGTGGTCATGTACAGGTGTTGTCTAGTGGTCAGGTACAGGTGTTGTCTAGTGGTTAGGTACAGGTGTTGTCTAGTGGTAAGGTACAGGTGTGGTCAGGTACAGGTGTTGTCTAGTGGTCAGGTACAGGCAGGGTCCGAAATTAACACCCGCCAAGCGGCAAATGCGGGTAGATCTTCCGTTTGGCGAGTAAATCTCAAAAGGCTATCCGCCACTCTGGAGGGTGAATGTTCCAGACTTCCCAAGTCTCCCGGAAGTTTCGGGAGTCTCCCGCATATTGATAACGGCTCCCTGATGCCCACAAATTAGTTCAAATCTCCCGGAATCTAGAGCGAGCGAGAAAGAGCTCGCACAAACTGTGCTCCAAACCGTGTAGCGCGCGCACGGCAGAGAGGGAGAGAGCGAGAGACCTTGCGCGTGTGTGCCTCAAGAAGCGTGTGTGAACCTTCTACACACCTAAAATATAATACCTACACTATATATATTTTTATTTATTTAAATAATTAACAAATTAAGATGACAAAATGAAAACACTGAATCAGTTTGAAGCTTACCAAATGGAGGTCTGTGCACCTAAGTGGAAAGAGGTAGAGCAGGCTGTGAGAAAGGCAAGGGCTTCATCATCTCCAGGGCCTAATGGAGTTCCGTACAGAGTGTACAAGAGTGCTTCAGGAGTTCTACGAATTTTGTGGAAATTGATAAAAGTGGCATGGGAAAAGCAGGTTGTACCTAGAGCATGGGGCCGAGCAGGTGGAGTCTTTATACCTAAAGAAAAAGATGCTACAAGCATCAGTCAGTTTCGTCCTATTTCACTATTAAACGTCGAAGGTAAGATTTTCTTCAGCATTATTGCTCAGAGATTGTAAACCTACCTATTAAAGAATGGCTTCATTGACTCTTCAGTTCAAAAAGCGGGCATTCCAGGGTTCTCAGGATGCTTAGAACACATCAATGTTATCTGGCAACGAATTCAATCAGCTAAAAAGGAGAGGAAGGAGCTCCATGTGACATTCCTGGATTTGGCTAATGCATATGGTTCAGTGCCACATGAGCTCCTTTGGGCAGCATTTGATTTTTTCAGGGTACCGATGTCGATAACAAATTTAGTGAAAGCCTATTTTGGAGATTTGCAATTTAGTTTCTCAACTCCAGAATTCAGCACTACATGGCAATGCTTAGAGGTTGGAATAATGGCAGGATGCACCATTTCTCCACTGGCTTTTACCATGGCAATGGAAGTAGTCATTAGGGCATCAAAATGGGTAGTAGGAGGAGAGCGCTTGGCTTCTGGGATGCGACTACCACCAATCAGAGCATACATGGATGACATGACAACCATGACTACAACAGTAGCTTGCACTAATCGGTTATTGGGTAAGTTAACCGATAACATTGAATGGGCACGAATGCAATTTAAGCCCTCTAAATCAAGGAGCATCTCGATAATTAAAGGCAAGGTAGTAGATAAAACATTCTTCATTAATGGTGAGGCAATACCAACAGTTTCTGAGAAGCCAGTGAAGAGTCTTGGGAGATGGTACGGTGGGGATCTAAAGGACACAGTTCGAGTGGGAGAAGTTAGACGACAAGCAGTGGGAAGGGTTGAAGAGCATAAACAGCTGCGCTCTACCAGGCAAACTAAAACTCTGGTGCTTTCAGTTTGGTCTACTGCCGAGGGTGTTGTGGCCACTGACTGTGTACGAGGTTTCTTTGACAACAGTGGATAAGCTGGAAGCGTTAATAAGTTCATACATCAGGAGTTCCACGTTGTCTCAGCAGAGTGAGACTTTGCAGTAAAGGAATATTGCAGCTGCCAGTCTCTGCTTTAACCGAGGAGTTTAAGTGCGCCAAGGTCAGACTGTAAATGACCTTAGTAGAGTCACGCGACAAATGTGTAAGGGAGGCAGCACCTGTACCAAAACTGGTAGAAAGTGGTCAGCAAAGAAATCTGTGGAAGAGGCAAAGGCTGCCCTTCAAATTGGTGATATCGTGGGACAGGTACAGCATGGAAGAGGGGGTTTTGGGCTCAGTTTAGCTCCTCCTAAATGGCACAAGGCAGCCCCAGCTCAAAGGAGGAAGCTGGTAGTCAACAAGGTGCGAAAGCAGGAGGAGAGGATGAGGTGTATAAAGGCCATTTCCCAGGCCAAGCAGGGAGAGTGGATGAGATGGGAGAGTGTGGAACAACGCAAGATGGGCTGGCAAGACCTTTGGTCAATGGAAGAGAGTAGGATCAGTTTCCTTATCAGGTCAACATATGATGTTCTCCCATCACCACAGAACCTAAACCTCTGGGTAGGAGAGGATCCCTCTTGTCCTTTGTGTTCATCACCGGCCACATTAACCCTCTGAGGTCTAAGGGGTTTTTGGGGTCCTTGAGGTGTTCTGACATGCTCTGACATTTGTGCTTTTTTCAGTTATTTATAAACATGTTAATGGCAAAGGTGTAAATTCACTCTATATAGCACAAACTGGGCTACCGTAATATGTGAGCAACATGTACATGTTTGTATTTTTTAGAGAAAAATGTTTATGCGTGGTTATTGAAAAAACTAAAACTTAAAGTGTCTGAAATAAGGCCACAAAAGTGAAAAGTTAAAGTGACACGTGATGGCCAAGTATGGTAACCCATACTTGGAATTTGACCTCTGCATTTAACCCATCCAAGTAAGTGCACACACATTAGGAGCAGAGTAGTGAGCAGTGAACACACACACACTGCAAAAGTGGATACACACCCTTTAGTGGCACCCAGGGAGCGATTGGGGGTTAGGTGCCTTGCTCAAGGACACCTCAGTCATATTCCTGCCGGTACTGGAATCGAACCAAGGCCATGACTGCCCCCATACTAAATATGTGTCCACAAGACTTTTGACTAATGAGTGTTGTTGCCTAGAATTTATGCTTCAAAATGATCTGAAAATCATCCTGCCTAATCATTTACACAAAACAATACATTGATTTAAATTTTATAAGACACCTTTTGTTTGGAAAGGCACTATGCGTGGAGGCGTGTTCACACCTGAGAAGACAAAGGCCGGATAATGTGCCACATAAATAATGAGCTGCATATTAATTAGCCCTTTCACACAGGTGTGTCACAGGATCCCAAAGAATGCAAGGACAAAAGAAATTATCTATATATACATATTTTACAATTAGAAATTGTAACCAATTATAAATAGGTTACAATTACAACAACAATTACAATTTTAACAATATTTCAAGTGTATTTCTTTGTAAAAAGTATACATTTTATCATACGTATTAAAAAAGGTAAGGATTCATTAGTTTGAATATTGGAACAAACACTATAATAACATCTTAGTTGATAATTCAATATACCTACTTTGTTTTTGACAAAACATCATACTATAGTATATTTAACTATGAGCAGAAATTGGTGAACAAAAGCATACATATTTAATGTGACAGTCTTTTTTTACAGTCAAAACTTTATAATCTATCCAAAACTAATCACAAAATCTTGTCTAAACATTCATATTTAGTCTGTAACATATTGTGTATGATATATTAGCATATACATGTGAATTTGCAGTTTGTTGCTTATACAGACATTTTATTTCAACATATTTCAGTCTATTTTTACTCATCTTAGTAGGCTATAGCAATATAGTTTGGATGTTCATGTAAATTTAATAACATGTTTACTAATGTAAATGCGAGAGTGAATGAACGGCACAGACACGCGCTGTATAACTGAAGTAAACAAAGCGCGCGCGCCTGTGCCGTTCATTCATCATTTAGCCTACACACAGACACGCAATTCATATTTAAACAGTCTTTTTGCGGTTTATAGACACTATTCAATATCGCGATTAGAACAAAGCACCTAAGAATAAATGACTTACTACATCAGCTGGATCCGTTGCTCCTCGAAATGAAACTACCAGCACTTCTGGTACATTTTCCAGGGTTATTAGATAGTATTATTCCTCACAGCGTAGGGATTCGCTGTGTTCACAGCGGTAGTAAGAAACTTACTAAACATGATGTGTTTTATAATCCAGCTGCTGGGCATTGGCATGTTTGAATGGCTTGCCTTAGATCATTTGCGTTTGAATACCGGCGCGCTGTCCGTGGGCGTGGCACATTAATGCGTAATGAGGTATAATGAGCTGGAAAGAAAAAGACTGACATCTCTCTCTTTTCATACAGATTACATAAACTGACAATATTTGTTTTTTTATATAAATTAATTCATTTAAAAGAAGAGAGTTCAAGCTTCATAATGGAAAAACACTTGTGCCTGTATGACAAGTATTCGCGGAATTACAGTTAATTTTCGGACGCGTTTCAGAATGGACTTAACTGACAGAGAGAAGACAGAACGCGCATCATGTTTGTTTTTCTTTATTTGGCGAAAAGCAAAACACTTTGTTTTTATTGTGAGTATCCACAAAAACAAAAGACACTTATCAGGATCTAATGATGTACAACACTTAATATGTAAGATCAAAATCAACAGAGTATTTTGAGTTTCTTTTGCACTGATAAGAAAAAAAGAGAGCTGGTATCGCCGGCGATACCGCCGACCCCAGAGGGTTAAGGCACATTTTGACAGGATGTAAGGTGGATCTTAGCCAAGGTCGGTTTACTTGGCGCCATGACCAAGTACTGCGATGTTTGGCTTTAGCATTGGAAGACAAGCGTAACATGACCAATAAGTTGCCACCTGTTCTAGCAAAACATTACACACAGAAGACAATATTCCTCCGCGCAGGCGAGCAACCACCAAGAAAAGGTGTTAAAAAACCAATTCTCGCCCAGGACAACTGGAAGCTGCTAGGGACTGGAAAATGCTGGCTGATCTTGATCAGCGGCTTATTTTTCCACCTGAGATTGCCACCACTAACCTCCGACCAGATATTGTTTTGTGGTCTGGATCAGCACGCATTGTTCAACTGATAGAGTTAACAGTGCCATGTGAGGATGCTTTAGATGAAGCATATGAGAGGAAGAAACTGCGGTATGCTCAGCTGGCCACTGAAGCAGAACAGCGAGGATGGAGAGTCCAGGTTTATCCAGTGGAAGTGGGTTGTCGAGGATTTGTGGCACACTCTACAACCCGGTTCCTTAGAGACGTCGGATTCAGTGGCCAAGAGTTGCGTCGCACAGTAAAGAACTTATCTGAAACAGCAGAGAGGAGCAGCAACTGGCTGTGGTTGAGACGGAAAGATTCTGGCTGGCAGTGTACAGGCCGCCACGCTACGGTTTCGAAGAATTCTTGAAAAACTCCGAGTCTGTTGGTTTAGTTGTATAGTTCGCATAGTAGTTACAGTTATTACGTTCCTGTGTATTTTGCGTGAATGAGGATTGGTGTTTGGACAGATATTGTGTTTTGCGGTAGTATGCCATACGGAACCGTTGCCACTGACCTGCTTTAACGACAGCAGTGGGGCTCGACAGCCTTAGTCAAACGGGTTGGCACGTATGGTCGGGTTGCGGAGAGATTGTGGGTAGGTCACATGTGAACTACGAGGAAGGAGCAACCTCAGCAGCAGGAGGGATGTAAAGGTCAGTAAGCTGGGCTGAGTTGAGTGGGGGACGGAGGGGGTGACTCTGGGACGCCAGAGTCATTGTCGAGCCCTCTTGAGGTGTCGTGGGCTAGTCGACGAAACACTGAGGACGGAAGGTGCCCACTTGAAGACCCTAGAGATGTACCCTATTCAGCTCAATCCAGACGGTTGTCATGCTGATCCACTGGGGAGACCGCACTGTGGTTGCAGCCATTGTGTGTGCTGATGCGCCAAATACACTGCAGCCATTAACACCAGACAGAAGGAGATTCACATCACCATATGGAAAGAAGCGTAAATGGATGGAGAAGCATAGGTTACTGTAAATCTACTTCTTAGTTGGTGCTTATCTTGGCGAAAGTCGAGTACAAATCAGCATGAAGTTTTAACATCTACTCTCGTGTAATGGAAATCATGCAGCTTTGAATAAACGCCATTTTTTCATCAGACTACGTTTTTTTCGTCAAATAAAAATAGCAGGCCTACCTCAATCCACAGCTTGTATAGTTTTTACTTAAAAAAAGTAACATGTCTACATGATGTGGGGTTACTCTGGGTCTCCGATGGCACAGATATCCCAGGAACACAGAGATAACGTCTCGCTAGAGTGGCCAACTTCGGAAAGCGCCTTTCATTTGCTTGTGGATGTTTGCTTCGCCAGTGATATTGCATTGCACCCGGCCTACTGCTTTATTTTAATACTGCGTAGCATATTTTGCAAGTAACTTCGTCGCCCTTTCTGTCGAAATGGTCCCACACAGTAGCTACAACTTTTTGCTTGCTTCATTTTGCTTGCTCAGCGAAATATGTCTTTAGGCGTGTGTGGTTGTACTGTACAATGTACTGTTATGAGCACTAGTTCCATGCTCACACCTTCCATGTCTTACTATTTGTTGCTCTGTTTTGACTTCTATGTACTCTTATTCATTCAACATAATACCTTATCTCAATTAAACGTACTGAAATGAATGTATATGTGACACAAAAAGGCTGTTTATTATTTTTGCCGGTAAAAAATATGCTTGGCTGGTGGATTTTTTCATCTACCAGTCCCCGTGGCAGGTGAGCCAAAGAAGTTAATTTCGGACCCTGGGTACAGGTGTTGTCTAGTGGTCAGGTATTGGTGTGGTCAGGTACAGGTGTTGTCTAGTGGTTAGGTACAGGTGTGGTCAGGTACAGGTGTGGTCAGGTACAGGTGTTATCTAGTGTTCAGGTACAGGTGTGGTCAGGTACAGGTGTTGTCTAGTGGTCAGGTATAGGTGTGGTCAGGTACAGGTGTTGTCTAGTGGTTAGGTACAGGTGTTGTCTAGTGGTTAGGTACAGGTGTTGTCTAGTGGTTAGGTACAGGTGTTTAGTGGTCAAGTAAAGGTGTTGTCTGGTGGTCAGGTACAGGTGTTGTCTAGTGGTCAGGTACAGGTGTTGTCTAGTGGTCAGGTACAGGTGTTGTCTAGTGGTCAGGTACAGGTGTTGTCTAGTGGTCAGGTACAGGTGTTGTCTAGTGGTCAGGTACAGGTGCGGTCACGTGGTCAGGTACAGGTGCTGTCTAGTGGTCAGATACAGGTGTGGTCAGGTACAGGTGCTGTCTAGTGGTCAGGTACAGGTGCTGTCTAGTGGTCAGGTACAGGTGCTGTCTAGTGGTCAGGTACAGGTGTGGTCTAGTGGTCAGGTACAGGTGTGGTCAGGTACAGGTGTTGTCTAGTGGTCAGGTACAGGTGTGGTCAGGTACAGGTGCTGTCTAGTGGTCAGGTACAGGTGTGGTCAGGTACAGGTGTGGTCAGGTACAGGTGCTGTCTAGTGGTCAGGTACAGGTGTGGTCAGGTACAGGTGTGGTCAGGTACAGGTGCTGTCTAGTGGTCAGGTACAGGTGTGGTCAGGTACAGATGTTGTCTAGTGGTCAGGTACAGGTGTGGTCAGGTACAGGTGTTGTCTGGTGTTCGGGTTCAGGTGTTGTCTGGTGGTCAGGTACAGGTGTAGTCTAGTGGTCAGGTACAGGTGTGGTCAAGTATAGGTGTTGTCTAGTGGTTATGTACAGGTGTGGTCAGGTACAGGTGTTGTCTAGTGGTCAGGTACAGGTGTGGTCAGGTACAGGTGTTGTCTAGGGGTCAGGTACAGGTGTGGTCAGGTACAGGTGCTGTCTAGTGGTCAGATACAGGTGTGGTCAGGTACAGGTGCTGTCTAGTGGTCAGATACAGGTGTGGTCAGGTACAGGTGCTGTCTAGTGGTCAGGTACAGGTGCTGTCTAGTGGTCAGGTACAGCTCCTGTCTAGTGGTCAGTTACAGGTGCTGTCTAGTGTTCAGGTACAGGTGTGGTCAAGTACAGGTGTTGTCTAGTGGTCAGGTACAGGTGTTGTCTAGTGGTCAGGTACAGGTGTGGTCAGGTACAGGTGCTGTCTAGTGGTCAGGTACAGGTGTGGTCAGGTACAGATGTGGTCAGGTACAGGTGCTGTCTAGTGGTCAGGTACAGGTGTTGTCTAGTGGTCAGGTACAGGTTTGGTCAGGTACAGGTGTGGTCTCGTACCCCGCAGTTGAACGGCGCTCTGAGCCACCAGCGGGTCTCTGCTGAGACGAGCCAGTGTGACGGCAGCTTTCTGCTGGACCCGCTCACATGCGGCACCCTCTGATGGACTGGAGGACGATGGCTTCTCATTCAACAGCACCAGCAGCTGCTCCACTCCTGAACACAGATCCAGTGACTCTCACACGCTGCGGGAAAACACTCGGCATCTGTGCCTGTGTGTGTGTTGCTCACATACCCTTCTCCTCTAGAACATCTGCAGTGCATTGCTCCAGAACGGACAGATTGGCAAGGATGGTCACAACCTGCAGGGATTGAACGATATCATTACTGGATTCTACGTTTACAGTACCGCTACTACATTGAGAAACATATGTGCAAGTGAACAATATACTCCTGACTACCAGTGTTGTATAACGTACATTTAAGTAGTTTGCTCATTAGGAAAATATATTGAAGTAAAACTATTAAATAATTTTATCCATTAAAACTCACCTGCTGCTGGCTGAGGGCTTTAAAACTGCAGCGAACTGAATGAGATTGTGCTTTTGTGTGTGTGTGTGTTTATATGGTCAGCACCTGGTCTTTGGAGTACGGCGTAGCAGATCTGTGTGTGTGTGTGTGTGTGTGTGCACTTGGTCTCTGGAGTATGGCGTAGCAGATGTGTGTGTGTTTGTATGGTCAGCACCTGGTCTTTGGAGTACGGCGTAGCAGGTGTGTGTGTGTGTGTGTGCACGTGTGCACCTGGTCTCTGGAGTACGGCGTAGCAGGTGTGTGTGTGTGTGTGTGTGTGTGTGTGTGTGCACCTGGTCTCTGGAGTACGGCGTAGCAGGTGTGTGTGTGTGCACCTGGTCTCTGGAGTACGGCGTAGCAGGTGTGTGTGTGTGTGCGTGTGTGTGTGTGTGTGTGTGTGTGTGTGTGTGTATGTATGTATGTGTGTGTGTGCACCTGGTCTTTGGAGTACGGCGTGTTGACGCGCTGGCGGTCTCTGCAGGTGTGTGTATGTGTGTGTGTGCACCTGGTCTTTGGAGTACGGTGTGTAGACGCGCTGGTGGTCTCTGCAGGTGTGTGTGTGTGTGTGTGTGTGTACCTGGTCTTTGGAGTACGGTGTGTAGACGCGCTGGTGGTCTCTGCAGGTGTGTGTGTGTGTGTGTGCACCTGGTCTTTGGGGTACGGCGTGTCGATGCGCTGCCGGTCTCTGCAGGTGTGTGTGTGCACCTGGTCTTTGGAGTACGGCGTGTCGACGCGCTGCCGGTCTCTGCACGCCTGTAGAAGGATGGGAACGGCGTTGAGCTGCAGGAGGATCTCACAGGCCATGCTGTCGAAGAACGTGATGTTGGCCAGCGCTGCCGAGGCCAGCAGAAACACTTCACCGCAGGACGCGCTCGCACACAGACCTGCACACACACCACACAAGTCTCAACTACTGGCTAGCACAACTCAATTAGTGAATTCCAATGACATTTAAAACCAAGCCATTCTTCTAGAGCGCAGGTTGCAGAAAACTCCTCTCAACAATAAAAAATTAATTCTGAAATAAGCTGTATTAAACCCCATGTTCATCCAGCTGCCTCTGAAACACAAATCAAAAAGTAACAACTGAAACCACATTTTAGATAAACAAAACCAGATTTTATTCTTATTGTTGTAATTCTTTACCAATAATACAGCATGTTTCATTGAGTTTCTTAAGAGCACTGACCTACAGCTGCTGTTGGATCAGCTATAACTTGCCTATTGCCAATGTTTGGATCTCTATTTCCAATGTTATTTGATTCTGTTTGAATAAGTAAAACTGTCCAAGTACAGAAGGTGTGCCTTTGTTCATTCTATCTGACCAAGTGGCGCTGATTTCAGTCACTGTTTTTCCCAAAGGAGAATTTTGAAAGGCCTTACCATCATTGGATGTTTATATTGTTTAAATGTGCAATACTCAAAAAGGAGGGACATTTGGATCTTTTGTCCGAGACTGGATCACATAGAGGATACATGTCGATTTCAGCTTCCCAAAGGAACACTGTGTCAACCGGCGTCTCCTGACCAGGAGAGGACGAGCTGCACCAATCTTGCTTTTGCAGACTTATTTGGACTGGTGCCTTGGGCAAAGTGTAATATATTTATTTGGGGTTCTCTTAAGATTCTTTTGGTGCTGTTGATCATTATGACAGTTGAATTTCTAGAACTCAGTAATTAGGAGGATTGCTAGCCTGTATCTGTGGAATTAAGAGCTTTTAGAATGTTATAAAACTTACAGAAATTAAACAACTGAATTGACAATCATCTTAATTTTTCTAACACTCCTACCACCCCAACAAAAGTAGTACACATCTATGTTGTTGATCAAGTAGATAAGTAGATCAGTGTTTAATAGAACGATATTAAAGTTTTCGTCTGAGAAAAAACAAGAGATAAAAAAATAATGTCATAAGATTGAAGTCTTAAGGGGATTCTTTTGAAGGAAAGATCAATAATAATAATTTTTATAAGTGAATGGATAAATACAGGTTGATGTAAAATTACGGACAATGACTCCAACAAATATGAGTAGCAAAAATATATAAAAAATTATGTTTATTTAAAAACACATTTCTGGCAATATGTCTTAAGCTGGTGGCTGATGGCTCCAGTTACAGATGTAGCAGAACACTGAATGGACGTTGTAATAACTAAATTCACTGAGATTTTGCTAATTTGAAGATGTTTAATGGATTTTAGTGATTAAATATTGCTGTTATTAACCTGACTTCCTGTGTTAACACTAGTAGGCAACCCAAATGGCTCTGGTGGATCTTGAAAATGCCTTCCTTAAGCTCCAAAAAACACCTGATTCTGTTAAAGAAAACTGTCAAAGATTCCGTAATGGGAAAGAGCGGTTAACCAGTGTGCATAAGGTGATTTCTCAACGACGGGTAAGATCCTCTTTGGCCAGACAGAGGGCAACCTAAGGCAGGGGGTCACGCCGCCACTGGGCATCTCCTGATGGAGGTGTTTATGTGAGATGGGTATGAGAGTGGAGTGGATGGTGTTTATGTGAGATGGGTGTGAGAGTGGAGCTGATGGTGTTTATGTGAGATGGGTGTGAGAGTGGAGCTGATGGTGTTTATGTGAGATGGGTGTGAGAGTGGAGCTGATGGTGTTTATGTGAGATGGGTGTGAGAGTGGAGCTGATGGTGTTTATGTGAGATGGGTGTGAGAGTGGAGCTGATGGTGTTTATGTGAGATGGGTGTGAGAGTGGAGCTGATGGTGTTTATGTGAGATGGGTGTGAGAGTGGAGGGGATGGTGTTTATGTGAGATGGGCATGAGAGTGGAGCGGATGGTGTTTATGTGAGATGGGTATGAGAGTGGAGCGGATGGTGTTTATGTGAGATGGGTGTGAGAGTGGAGCGGATGGTGTTTATGTGAGATGGGTGTGAGAGTGGAGCGGATGGTGTTTATGTGAGATGGGTATGAGAGTGGAGCGGATGGTGTTTATGTGAGATGGGTGTGAGAGTGGAGCTGATGGTGTTTATGTGAGATGGGTGTGAGAGTGGAGCGGATGGTGTTTATGTGAGATGGGTGTGAGAGTGGAGCGGATGGTGTTTATGTGAGATGGGTATGAGAGTGGAGCGGATGGTGTTTATGTGAGATGGGTGTGAGAGTGGAGCAGATGGTGTTTATGTGAGATGGGTGTGAGAGTGGAGCAGATGGTGTTTATGTGAGATGGGTCTGAGAGTGGAGCTGATGGTGTTTATGTGAGATGGGTATGAGAGTGGAGCTGATGGTGTTTATGTGAGATGGGTGTGAGAGTGGAGCGGATGGTGTTTATGTGAGATGGGTGTGAGAGTGGAGCGGATGGTGTTTATGTGAGATGGGTATGAGAGTGGAGCTGATGGTGTTTATGTGAGATGGGTGTGAGAGTGGAGCTGATGGTGTTTATGTGAGATGGGTGTGAGAGTGGAGCTGATGGTGTTTATGTGAGATGGGTGTGAGAGTGGAGTGGATGGTGTTTATGTGAGATGGGTGTGAGAGTGGAGCGGATGGTGTTTATGTGAGATGGGTATGAGAGTGGAGCGGATGGTGTTTATGTGAGATGGGTGTGAGAGTGGAGTGGATGGTGTTTATGTGAGATGGGTATGAGAGTGGAGCTGATGGTGTTTATGTGAGATGGGTGTGAGAGTGGAGCTGATGGTGTTTATGTGAGATGGGTATGAGAGTGGAGCTGATGGTGTTTATGTGAGATGGGTATGAGAGTGGAGCTGATGGTGTTTATGTGAGATGGGTATGAGAGTGGAGCTGATGGTGTTTATGTGAGATGGGTGTGAGAGTGGAGCGGATGGTGTTTATGTGAGATAGGTGTGAGAGTGGAGCTGATGATGTTTATGTGAGATGGGTGTGAGAGTGGAGCGGATGGTGTTTATGTGAGATAGGTGTGAGAGTGGAGCGGATGGTGTTTATGTGAGATGGGTGTGAGAGTGGAGTGGATGGTGTTTATGTGAGATGGGTATGAGAGTGGAGCTGATGATGTTTATGTGAGATGGGTGTGAGAGTGGAGCGGATGGTGTTTATGTGAGATAGGTGTGAGAGTGGAGCGGATGGTGTTTATGTGAGATGGGTGTGAGAGTGGAGCGGATGGTGTTTATGTGAGATAGGTGTGAGAGTGGAGCGGATGGTGGGTGTTTATGTGAGATGGGTGTGAGAGTGGAGCTGATGGTGTTTATGTGAGATGGGTGTGAGAGTGGAGTGGATGGTGTTTATGTGAGATGGGTGTGAGAGTGGAGCGGATGGTGTTTATGTGAGATGGGTGTGAGAGTGGAGGGGATGGTGTTTATGTGAGATGGGTGTGAGAGTGGAGCGGATGGTGTTTATGTGAGATGGGTGTGAGAGTGGAGGGGATGGTGTTTATGTGAGATGGGTGTGAGAGTGGAGCGGATGGTGTTTATGTGAGATGGGTGTGAGAGTGGAGCGGATGGTGTTTATGTGAGATGGGTGTGAGAGTGGAGCGGATGGTGTTTATGTGAGATGGGTGTGAGAGTGGAGCGGATGGTGTTTATGTGAGATGGGTGTGAGAGTGGAGCGGATGGTGTTTATGTGAGATGGGTGTGAGAGTGGAGTGGATGGTGTTTATGTGAGATGGGTGTGAGAGTGGAGGGGATGGTGTTTATGTGAGATGGGTGTGAGAGTGGAGGGGATGGTGTTTATGTGAGATGGGTGTGAGAGTGGAGCGGATGGTGTTTATGTGAGATAGGTGTGAGAGTGGAGGGGATGGTGTTTATGTGAGATGGGTGTGAGAGTGGAGCGGATGGTGTTTATGTGAGATGGGTGTGAGAGTGGAGGGGATGGTGTTTATGTGAGATGGGTGTGAGAGTGGAGCGGATGGTGTTTATGTGAGATGGGTATGAGAGTGGAGCGGATAGTGTTTATGTGAGATCGGTGTGAGAGTGGAGCGGATGGTGTTTATGTGAGATGGGTGTGAGAGTGGAGCGGATGGTGTTTATGTGAGATGGGTGTGAGAGTAGAGTGGATGTCTGTGAGGCCAGTGGTATCATTACATCATGAAGGGGGGATGAACTGTGAAAAGTTACGGCAGTCTGACCCACAAATGTGAGTTCCTCCATAACACTCACCAGAAACCGCATTCCTTGTATGGCCTGTTATCATTGTGACAAGTGTCCATAACTCTATGCAACTATGCCAGGGGAAAAGACCCTGAAGAGAAGAAGATTAGAGATAAAGAGCTAATGGGAAGGGGCTTTCAGGAGCCAGCTGAGACCATGAGGGGATTGTCATTTGTTGTAGAGACAGTAACAAAACTGCTTAATTTATATGAGAGACATGATGTTGTTTCCTTATGGGCAAGAAAAATGTATAGAAGTGTTGATATTGAACTAATATGTCTCAATCATAGTTTTTATTTTCTGGATTAGTGTATTTATGTAAATTGGAATTGTGAAGTTAGAGATTGCCGTTCATTATGGTTTGAAAACCTTCGTCAAAAATTCAACTGAGGGCCTTATTTTAAATAGACAACTATGTGTGATGGCGAATGGCAAACGTAAAAATGTTTGACGACAGAGAGACAAAGTGACATATTGGCTAAATCACTATTGAAATTATCCAGAGAGCTCCCTCACTGTTATGAAAGGCCGATGGGCGAACAAAGGAGGTTATATCTTATAAAAAAAAGTTTTATTTCTTTATCCATTAAATGGATGCATGACATTAGATGTGTAAGAGAACTACACGTTTCGTTTTTAAGGTTGAAGGAGAAACCAGCTATATGGCTGTCTTGGGGCTTGAGATCTGAGTAACATAATATTTCGGTTTGTGAAAAACAGTAAAGATAAGTGCGGGAAAAGTTTTTTTTTAAGAAACAACTGGGACCTATTCTATATTTTAGTGGAAAAATAATGATTGCAATGATGATGTGAAGTTGTTTTCTTTTATTTCTATTTTTTGAAAAAAGTGGGTATAAGATGTTACACAATTAAGATGGCATAAGCTATTTGTCTGTAAACTGAAGAATGATTTCAGTAGAGACTTAAAGTTTTAGATGGATTAATTTGGGTCTTTATAATTTTTTTTTGTTTATATTTAGTTAGACAACCATTGTGTTTTGAACCTAAAGGATATATAAAGGGGGTAGTGGAAGGAATGGATTTCTCATCCCTCTTTATTTATTATAAAAGGAATTGGAAATTATAGTTTTATAAAAACTAGTGTACATATCCTGGTATTTATGATTATAGACAATGTCTGTATTTAGGATCTGAGTAGTGACTGCGGGTCTAGCCCATGCTAGGAATACAGCAACAGTGCTAGCTTATTTAGCCCGGCTTCCAGCTTGCCAAATTAGCCGAGATGAATAACAGCTGTGTAAGACATGTAAAGACAGCTGTGTCCAAAGGTCCTGGAGATCAATAATGTACAATGTCCTATGTGGGATATTTTGTTCATGTTAAGTCCTTGAAGAAAGATATTGTCTGTTTTATCATAATTATAACCTAACAGGGGAGCATGGGCCAGAAATCTAACATTTCGAAGCAGCCGTTAATGAAAGACCAGATATGGTGTTCAGGACCCCACATTGGTCAAAAACGTGGGACTGAAGAGGGGGATTCTGGAATCCACTGCTGCTTCAATGTATATCGAATGAGTGATTGTAATCAAGGTATTAATCAATATTTTTCCTTCTAAATATCAAATTTAACTCAAAGTACTCAAGTAAAAGTACTTTGTTACTGTCCACCTCTGAGGGCGGTGCAGCTACACTTAGTCAGTGTATCCCAACCCTGTTCCTGCTCACTACACAGTTATGAACTCTTCCTATCCAAACACACGTGATTCAGTTCACCAGTAGAGACGCCAAGACTTCAACTGCGTGGGTCAGATAAGGGTTTGCCTCCAGGAACAGATGATTTTACAGATGTTCCTGAAGAATCTGTTGCAGACAGCAGTTTGGTAGGTGCTATGCATCAGTTTGACCACTAGATGGCCACAATGTGAGAAACAGATACAGTTATGACACAAATGCAACACTTTAAAGAACTAGAACAACTGGGGAACTGTGGCTACAGGACAAATAGGATCCAAAAAGATGAAAACAAAGAAAGAAAATCCAGACAGCAGAACTGGAACTGGAAAAGTCCGGACCGAATGTGAGGAACAAAGAAACAAACAAAATGGCAAATGAAACTAAACAGAAAAAGGGAATATAAAGAGGTGAAAATCAGACCAGAAAGCGAGGACGAGTTTAGTGGAACTAATAAAACTGCTTAAATTCATATAGAAAACAGACAGAAGTGGCAGGATCCTGACGAATACTTGAAGACAATTCACAGGTAGAAGATCTCATTTTCTCCTCCAACTTCAAAATCATCCGACATGTTGTTTTACTTTTTATTTTTTTCGTAAAGGGCGTTTGACTTAGTCTTTGCACGTTCACTCTGTAAACACTAGGTCTGTACTTCACCGCGATTATGTAATGCGTTGTGCATCACAGCTAGTGCAAAACCAGCATTTGTGGTTAAAAGTATATAAATGTTTATTTTTGTTATTAAATGTCCGCTGGTTTGTCTAGATCAGACTCGTGTCGAGACTTTGAAGCTGCACTGAAACTCACATTTGGACCTTCAACCCGTTGGAGTTGTGGACAAAGATGCATCTCTGATCGCACAGCCTCTGAAATCGTAGTCAATTATAGCAGTTGTGGAGTGCTTAGCTTATGGTCGGCAGTGCCATAAATGTAATAAATTGAATAAATGGAACCATTTTACGAAGTGCTGTAAGACTACAACAAAGCACATGTTGAATAGACAGAGAAAAACAGTAGACCATCTTAAAACCAGAAAAGAAAAGTCCTCGGATAACACAGATGAATCCTACTATGTGGATTGAAAAGACTGCAGTACAAACAGTGGAGACAAGAACTCTACAAAAGACAGAGCGTGCGCAAGCTGTTGTTTACTACAGTTATACAGCGCGTGTCTGTGCTGTTCATTCACTCTCGCACCTACATTAGTAAACATTGTTTACATGAACACATCCAAATTATATTGCTATAGCCTACTGAGATGAGTAAAAATAGTTCAAATATGTTGAAATAAAATGTCTGTAAAAGCAACAAACTGCAAATTAACATGTATATGCTTATCATAAACATGATATTTTACAGACTAATTATGAATGTTTAGACAAGATTTCGTTGATTAGTTTTGGATAGATTATAAAGTTTTTATTGTAAAAAAAAAGACTACTGCCACATTAAATAAGCTTTTGTTTGCCAATTTATGCTCATATGTTAAATATACTATAGTATGAGATGTTTTGTCAAAAATAAAGTAGGTATATTAAATTATCAACTAAGATGTTATTATAGTGTTTGTTCCAATATTCAAACTAATGAATCCTTACCTTTGAAATACGTATGATAAAATGTATACATTTTACAAAGAAAGAATACACTTGAAATATTGTTAAAATTGTAATTGTTGTTGTAATTGTAACCTATTTGTAATTGGTTACAATTTCTAATTGTAATATATACACTCACCTAAAGGATTATTAGGAACACCATACTAATACTGTGTTTGACCCCCTTTCGCCTTCAAAACTGCCTTAATTCTACGTGGCATTGATTCAACAAGGTGCTGAAAGCATTCTTTAGAAATATTGGCCCATATTGATAGGATAGCATCTTGCAGTTGATGGAGATTTGTGGGATGCACATCCAGGGCACGAAGCTCCTATTCCACCACATCCCAAAGATGCTCTATTGGGTTGAGATCTGGTGACTGTGGGGGCCATTTTAGTACAGTGAACTCATTGTCATGTTCAAAAAACCAATTTGAAATGATTCGAGCTTTGTGACATGGTGCATTATCCTGCTGGAAGTAGCCATCAGAGGATGGGTACATGGTGGCCATAAAGGGATGGACATGGTCAGAACAATGCTCAGGTAGGCCGTGGCATTTAAACGATGCCCAATTGGCACTAAGGGGCTTAAAGTGTGCCAAGAAAACATCCCCCACACCATTACACCACCATCACCAGCCTGCACAGTGGTAACAAGGCATGATGGATCCATGTTCTCATTCTGTTTACGCCAAATTCTGACTCTACCATCTGAATGTCTCAACAGAAATCGAGACTCATCAGACCAGGCAACATTTTTCCAGTCTTCAACTGTCCAATTTTGGTGAGCTCTTGCAAATTGTAGCCTCTTTTTCCTATTTGTAGTGGAGATGAGTGGTACCCGGTGGGGTCTTCTGCTGTTGTAGCCCATCCGCCTCAAGGTTGTGCGTGTTGTGGCTTCACAAATGCTTTGCTGCATACCTCGGTTGTAACGAGTGGTTATTTCAGTCAAAGTTGCTCTTCTATCAGCTTGAATCAGTCGGCCCATTCTCCTCTGATCTCTAGCATCAACAAGGCATTTTCGCCCACAGGACTGCCGCATACTGGATGTTTTTGCCTTTTCACACCTTTCTTTGTAAACCCTAGAAATGGTTGTGCGTGAAAATCCCAGTAATTGAGCAGATTGTGAAATACTCAGACCGGCCCGTCTGGCACCAACAACCATGCCACGCTCAAAATTGCTTAAATCACCTTTCTTTCCCATTCTGAAATTCAGTTTGGAGTTCAGGAGATTGTCTTGACCAGGACCACATCCCTAAATGTATTGAAGCAACTGCCATGTGATTGGTTGATTAGATAATTGCATTAATGAGAAATTGAACAGGAGTTCCTAATAATCCTTTAGGTGAGTGTGTGTGTATATATATATATATATATATACACTACCGTTCAAAAGTTTGGGGTCGGTAAGATTTTTAATGTTTTTAAAAGAAGTCTCTTCTGCTCACCAAGGCTGCATTTATTTGATTAAAAATACAAAACAAACCCAGTAATATTGTGAAATATTATTTCAATGTAAAACAGCTGTTTTCTATGTGAATATATAGTAAAGTGTAATTTATTCCTGTGATCAAAGCTGAATTTTCAGCATCATTACTCCAGTCTTCAATGTCACATGATCCTTCAGAAATCAGTATAATATGATTATTTGATGCTCAAGAAACATTTATGATTATCATCAATGTTGAAAACTGTTGTGCTGCTTCATATTTTTGTGCAAACCGTGATTCATTTTTTTCAGGATTCTTTGAAAGTTCAAGAGAAAAGCATTTAATTAAAAAATAATTATTTTGCATTATTATACATGTCTTTACTGTCACTTTTGATCAATTTAATGTGCCCTTTCTGAAGAAAAGTATTAATTTCTTAAAAAAAAAAAAATCGTATTGACCCCAAACTTTTGAACGGTAGTGTGTATATATATATATATATATATATATATATATATATATATATATATATATATATATATCTCTTTTGTCTTCGCATTCTTTGGTACCCAGTGACACACCTGTGTGAAAGGCTCATTAATATGCAGCTCATTATGCGGCTTATTATCCGGTCATTGTCTTCTCAGGAGTAAACACGCCTCCACGCATATTGCCTTTCCAAAAAAAAAAGAGTCTTATAAAATTTAAATCAATGTATTGTTTTGTGTAAATGGTTAGGCAGGATGATTTTCAGATCATTTTGAAGCAAAAACTCTAGGCCACAACATCCATTAGCCAAAAGTCTTGTGGACACATATTTAGTATGTGTTTTGTGGCCTTATTTCAGAAACTTTAAGTTTTAGTTTTTTCAATAACCATGCATAAACAATATTATCTCAAAAATACAAACATGTACATACATGTTGCTCACATATTATGGTAGCCCTGTTTGTGGTAAGTAGAGTGTAATTACACCTTTGCCATTAATATGTTAATAAGCAACTGAAAAAAGCACAAATGTCAGGGCATGTCAGAACATCTCAAGGACCCCAAAAACACCTTAGACTCCAGAGGGTTAAAATTGTTCTGTTTTCAGTTAGAACGGTATTGTGTTAGTGGCCCCTAAGTTAATAACTAATGATCTTTGTAACGGAAGTGATTCAATCAAAAACTAACTTTCGCTGAACAATAACTTTATTCTAGAGCTGCTGTAAAGCCAAAACAATCTCTGTTACTGTAATCTCCTATTATCTCTGTAAGGCTGCTATAAATAATCTATATTGCTAAAAACCCTATATAAATGAAGGTGACGTGACTCTAGAGTAACACCAGAGGTCAAAGGTCAATGTTTCCTCTCAGAGCACGGCCCTGTCCCAAATGGCACACTCCGGACTTGTGGACTTCCTCAGAGTCCACACTTCGGTGACGTCATGTAGTGCAGACCTATAGGGCCCTTAGCGCGAGTCCGCGAGGGCGCTTTGAGAGGTATTTTTGGGACAGACTCGATCGTCACGCCGGAAACAGGAAGAAGGTCTCAGCTCAGATGTCGAAGCTGAATAAACTTAAAGGTCATCTCATCAGTCCCTTTATTAGAAAAATATCACAAATATCATTAAAAAAAATTACAGTCTTTAGCATCGAGAACAGGATTTATTTTATTTTCCCAAATCTTATGTCCATGTGAACTACACAGCCTGCTTTTACAGTTCTATATTTGTATATGCCACCTGGGCATTAGAATAGATGTCATGGTTATGTAAATGATCAATACAGTTGTACATAATAATACATAATGTTCAATTTTAACACAAAATTAAAATGTAAATGAGTTTAAGAAAAATGTATAGGTTTCAATATTCATACTACGTTTATATGACTCAGTAAAGCCATGACATTCGGTTCTATTTATGTAATTAATCATAATGCGATCGTATTATTTAACACGCTATTATTATGTTTGAGATATCAACCACTGGTCGATAATGTTTGTATAAATTGTAAGTAACAACTGGTAAAATGTACGCCTATATCATAAAGCCATGTTTACAGTCCGTGAGCGAAATCTCCTCCCATCCGTTTTCTGATTGGCACTTCGCAAGGATTCCTGGGTAGTTAAAGTGCGTGGAGCCTGCATCTATGCGGGCTTCGCGGGAGACCGCTTCAAGGGTACAAAGGGGGCGCTGCTGAGCACACTTCAGAGCGTTAAAATGCTAAATGGGACGGCCTACGGACTCGTAGACTCGGCGAGCACACGCAATTTAAGTCCACGAGACCGAAAGTCTGCATGAAGTGCGCCATTTGGGACAGGGCCCACATCTACGGACTCTAGAGAAACACCAGAGGTCAAAGGTCAATGTTTCCTCTCAGAGCACATCTACTGACTCTAGAGTAACACCAGAGGTTAAAGGTCAAAACCAAAGGTCAAAGTTTCCTCTCAGAGCACATATACTAACTATAGAGTAACACCAGAGGTCAAAGGTCAATGTTTCCTCTCAGAGCACATCTACTGACTCTAGAGAAACACAAGAAATTAAAGGTCAAAACCAAAGGTCAAAGTTCCTCTCAGAGCACATCTACTGACTCTAGAGTAACAGCAGAGGTCAAAGGTCAATGTTTCCTCTCAGAGCACATCTACTGACTCTAGAGTAACACCAGAGGTCACTGTTCCTGTCCTGGAATAAGAGGAAATGCTTGACGTGACTCCATCATGCAGAATCTCAAGACCAGGGTGCAGCTGTTAAACTAGAGTAGCATTTTAGAATAATTATGAACTGTAATGAAAACAATATCAGAAAATTGACAAAGAATTGTTTTAATCCATTTTATTGAGAGTGATTCACATTCAGAGGGAGATTTTCACTCTTGTGCTTTGTCCTTTCCTCATAGGGAAGCATTCATACATATTATTAACATCCACGTTTGAGCAGATTACCTCTGTACTTTCGCTGGTTTCATATGGATTATAAAATCAGAGAATATTTGTTCACATTTTAAACTTTCTATAAACATATTTCTTATTGTGACTGAGGCAAGTAGCCCACACTATAAATAAATAACAGGGCGCAATGTACTCTATACTGTATAAATATATAAGTATTCCATATTGGCTTCTTTTGTACAGGTGTTCTACCTGTATTCTGAATTATGCATTGCATTGTGTTGTGTTTTAAGATTAAAGGAAATTTCTGTAAAATTAATGGATAATGTCCTGGCAGAAAATTACCAGTACATTTTTCGTTTTTATTTTTTTACAATGAAAAAGTTTCAGTTAATTTGAGACGCGCAGTTCAGGGAGACCACAGCTGAAAGCGCATTCTGTTAGTTTTCTTTACTTTACAGAAGCAAAAACAACGTTTTGTTGTTATTTTTAGTATACATAAATAAAAGTAGACCTTTTACAGTTTTGAAGGATGTCGTTCTCTTATCTGTATGACCAAAAACGATGGAGTATTTTAAGTTCATTCTGCTGTTACGGTATCAGAAAAAAAATCCAAGTGAATGCACCGTTGCTTACGTTGAAGCGTTTTTTAGAACAATGAGTAGCGCCACACCTGCCAAAACACTTATTATACAGTTCAATATTTCATACAAAACAATCACAAAACACTTTGTGACTTTTTGAAAAGCTGTGCATGGATTAGGCCACTGGAACTAGGATCATACCTTGAACATGGCATTTCTCATCACACGAGTGGAAGCGCTTAGAGTTCTGATTTGATTGTTTTTTAAACAAGCATATCTTTATTTGATATATTCGATAGGGTGTAAAGCAGCACTCACTGATGAGGGCTGATATATGTGATATGGTGTAGCACTCACTGATGAGGGCTGATATATGTGATATGGTGTAGCACTCACTGATGAGGGCTGATATATGTGATATGGTGTAGCACTCACTGATGAGGGCTGATATATGTGATATGGTGTAGCACTCACTGATGAGGGCTGATATATGTGATATGGTGTAGCACTCACTGATGAGGGCTGATATATGTGATATGGTGTAGCACTCACTGATGAGGGCTGATATATGTGATATGGTGTAGCACTCACTGATGAGGGCTGTGACGATGTCCTGCATGCTCTCCAGGAAGCTGGCGAGGTGTTGTGTGGAGCTGTGATGAGGAGAGGTGATCTGAGCCATGACCGCCGCCGCCTCCGCTCGCGTCGCCTCCGCACACGCTCCATCCGTCAGGATCTCTGCCAGACACAGGATCCCGTCCACCTGATGCACACACACACACACACCACAGCTGCTCAGCTCACCTGATGCACACACACACACCACAGCTGCTCAGCTCACCTGATGCACACTCACACCACAACTGACCTCAACGCAAGTCTACCACACATCTGACACAGCTCAACAGAAACTCTATGTCAGCATAAACATTCTCAGGCACTAGATGACCAATCTAATATACATCATGGCAGCGACGGGACAGACCAGAGAGGAAAACAAACCAATAGTTCTCACAGTCAGAAATCAGAAAATCAGAATCAGAAAGAGCTTTATTGCCAAGTGTGCTTGCACACACAAGGAATTTGTTTTGGTACTGAGGCTTCCAGTGCACATATACAAATACAGATACAACAAGTAATAGTAATACAAATAGTAATACAAATAGTAATACAAATTCTACGAATAAAATTATAAAAAAATATGAAAGTACTATAAAAATATATGGTCACAGTTGGGTTTTTTCAGAATAAACATTTACAGATAATGAACATATTTACAGTATTTTGTATAGTATGAATAAATATAAATATAAATATCACCTGAATTTTAAAGATATTTAACTGAACAGTGGGAGTATTGCACTTCAGGCATATGCCTTGGGAGATATTTTAACTGTTCAGAAGGGAGATGGCCTGTGGGAAGAAACTGTTCCTGTGCCGAGATGTTCTTGTGGCCAGTGCTCTGAGTCGCCGTCTTGACGGTAACAGTTCAAACAGGAGGTGTCCAGGGTGAGTGGAGTCTGTGATGATTTTACCTGCTCTCTTCCTCACTCTGGAAGAGTACAGGTCCTGGAGGGTTGGGAGGGGGGCACCAATGATCCTCTCCGCAGTCCGGACTGTCCGTTGTAGTCTCCTGATGTCTGATTTGGTAGCTGAACCAAACCAGACAGTGATGGAAGTGCATAAAACAGACTCAATAACGGCTGAGTAGAACTGAATCAGCAGCTCTTGTGGCAAGTTGAACTTCCTCAGCTGGCGAAGGAAGTACAGTCTCTGCTGGGCCTTTTTCACAGTGGAGTCAATGTGATTGTCCCACTTCAGGTCCTGAGAGATGATAGTGCCCAGGAACCTGAATGACTCCACTGCTTCCACAGTGCTGTTCATGATGGTGAGTGGGGGGAGTGCTGGGCTGTTCCTCCTGAAGTCCACGATCATCTCCACTGTTTTGAGCGTGTTCAGCTCAAGGTTGTTATAACTGCACCAGACAGCCAGCTGTTCAACCTCCAGTCTGTAAGCAGACTCGTCACCGTTTTGGATGAGACCGATGACAGTGGTGTCGTCTGCAAATTTCAGGAGCTTGACAGTGGGGTCTTTAGAAGTGCAGTCATTTGTGTACAGGGAGAAGAGCAGTGGGGAGAGAACGCACCCTTGGGGGGCGCCAGTGCTGATTGTGAGTGTCTTGGATGTGTGTTTCCCCAGTCTCACTCGCTGCTGCCGGTCCGTCAGGAAGCTGGTGATCCACTGACAGATCGAGGATGGCATGGAGAGCTGGGTCAGTTTGGCTGTGAGAAGACCAGGCATGATGGTATTGAAGGCCGAACTGAAGTCCACAAAGAGGATCCTTGCATAAGTCCCCGGTCTGTCGAGATGTTGCAGGATATAATGCAGTCCCATGTTGACTGCATCATCCACAGACCTGTTTGCTCTGTAAGCAAACTGAAAGGGATCCAGCAGGGGTCCGGTGATGTCCTTCAGGTGGGCCAGCACCAGTCTTTCAAACGACTTCATGACCACAGACGTGAGAGCAACAGGTCTGTAGTCATTAAGTCCAGTGATTTTGGGTTTTTTGGGGACAGGAATGATAGTGGAGCGTTTGAAGCAGCAGGGAACTTAACACTGCTCCAATGATCTATTGAAGATCTGCGTGAAGACCGGGGCCAATTGGTCAGCGCAGGCTTTTAAACAAGCAGATGAGATGCCGTCTGGGCCTGAGGCTTTCCTAGTCTTCTGTTCTTTGAAGACTCTGCTCACGTCCTCCACACAGACCTTAAGCTCAGGTTGGATGGCAGGAGGGGGGGGGGGAGTGGGAGTGCAGGAGGTGATGGTGAATGTGTGAAGTGCAGATCAGACCGGGTGTGTGGTGTGAATGAGGGCTTTTCAAACCGGCAGTAAAATGAATTTAAATCGTCAGCCAGGTGTTGATTGTTCACAGATCGAGGGGATGGTGACTTGTGGTTGGTGATGTTCCTCAGGCCATTCCAGACGGATGATGGGTCGTTGGATGAAAACTGTTTTTTCAGTTTATCAGAGTAGTTCCTTTTAGCAACTCTGATCTCCTTTGTCAATCTGTTTCTGGCCTGGTTATACAAGATTTTATCCCCACTTCTGTAAGCATCCTCTTTGGCATGACGAAGGTGTTTGAGTTTCCCAGTAAACCATGGTTTATCATTAGTGAATGATAAGAATGTCCTGGTAGGAATGCATGTATCCTCACAGAAACTTATATATGATGTTACAGTATCTGTGAGCTCATCCAGATCGTTGGTAGCAGCTTCAAAAACAGTCCAATCAGTGCAATCAAAGCAGGCCTGTAGATTCTGCTCTGCTTCATTAGTCCATCTTTTTACAGTCCTTATTACAGGTTTAGCTGATTTCAGTTTCTGCCTGTAGGTCGGTATGAGATGAACCAAACAGTGATCAGAGAGCCCCAAAGCAGCCCGTGGGACCGAGTGATACGCATTTCTTATTGTGGTGTAACAGTGGTCCAGTATATTACTGTCTCTGGTGGGACATGTAACGTGCTGTCTGTATTTTGGTAGTTCACGGGAAAGATTTGCTTTGTTAAAATCCCCAAGAATGATTAAAAGAGAGTCTGGGTACCTTTGTTCCGTTTCAGCTATTTGTTCAGCCAGCTGTTGTAGCGCCGCGCTCACGCACGCGTCTGGAGGGATGTAAACATTCACGAGAATGAAAGAGGAAAATTCCCGAGGCGAGTAGAAGGGTTTACAGTTTAAGAAATGTGCCTCTAAATTAGGAGAGCACATCTTCTTCAGTGTTGTTACATCTGAACACCAACTTTCGTTAATGTAGAAACACAATCCACCACCTCTCGTTTTCCCCGTTAGCTCCGCGATGCGATCCGCTCGGAACAGCTGGAAGCCCGGCAGATGTATTGCGTTGTCCGGTATGGCTTCACTCAGCCAGGTTTCAGTGAAGCACAAAGCAGCAGAGTTTAAAAAATCCTTGTTAGTGTGGGTGAGGAGAAGTTCATCCGTTTTGTTAGGAAGGGATCGGAGATTCGCGAGATGAGTCATCACATTCACAAATATATATATATACAATATATATATATATATATATATATATATATATATATATATATATATTATATATATATATATATATATATATTATATAAATATATATACTATATATATATATATATATATTGTATAAATATATATACTATATATATATATATATATATATATATATATATATATATATATATATATATATATATATATATATATATATACAAATATATATACATATATATATAAATATATATATATATATATACAAATATATAAACATATATATATAAATATATGAGTATAAGTCATTATAGTATGAGAATAATAGTAAAGGTATAGTATATATAAGTATATGAAACATATACAATAGCACAATGTCAAGTCTTATAAACTGTACAGAGTAAAGATATTTATGGATTATAGGACAGCATTTATTATTTTGATCGATGAGGTCAAACTGAATCAAACTCATGGTGTTTCTGAGCTGAGACTTCAGTTTCAGAATGTAGTTCTGTTATATAATCCGTCACCACACGGTGGCGCTGTTACACAAACTGAGAAACACACGACTCACCAGAAGATAATTCTATACAGACAATTAACACCACATTTTCACTCAAACAGAGAGCAGGGAGAATAACACACCATATCAGATACAGTTACAGCTTACTTACAGCTTAGAAAAAATGTCTTCCTATGCACTTAAAACATGATATATATATATATATATATAGTGTTTGGAGGCATAAAACCGACTCAAACATCTTTGAAACATTGACAGTCATTACTAGTGTCGGTTATATTCATAACTTCAGTCAGATACAGTTAACTGTTGAGCTGTTATTTTAGTATGATTGATTTCCCAATTTAATTTTTATTAAAGTTTTATTATTTTTCGTGTTTTTGTCTTTTATATAAATATGTTCACATAGTTATTAATTTAATTTATATTTCAGTTATTTCAGTACAGGGTTACACTCTCATCCAGTGTGTTTTCAGCTGACTGAGTGTCTGCGAACACATCTGGGTGGTTTTCTGTGCTGTGCATGCTGGGAAACGGTACCTCTTCCAGCTGGCTGATGCCATCTTCCACACAGCAGATGGAGGCGAGGGTCCTGAGCGCGTGTGCGTACAAAGAGCTGAAGCAGTCCTGCCGGCAGATCTTCAGCAACGCCACCACAGCGCCCTCCTGTGGAGCACAGCAGCAGACTTCACTAACAGCAGCACTCTCTCTAACAGCAGCACTCTTCACTAACAGCAGCACTCTCTCTAACAGCAGCACTCTTCACTAACAGCAGCACTCTCTCTAACAGCAGCACTCTTCACTAACAGCAGCACTCTCTCTAACAGCAGCACTCTTCACTAACAGCAGCACTCTACACTAACAGCAGCACTCTACACTAACAGCAGCACTCTACACTAACAGCAGGACTCTACACTAACAGCAGGACTCTACACTAACAGCAGCACTCTAAACTAACAGCAGGACTCTACACTAACAGCAGCACTCTACACTAACAGCAGCACTCTACACTAACAGCAGCACTCTACACTAACAGTAGCACTCTACACTAACAGCAGCACTCTACACTAACAGCAGCACTCTACACTAACAGCAGCACTCTACACTAGCAGCAGCACTCTACACTAACAGCAGCACTCTACACTAACAGCAGCACTCTACACTAACAGCAGCACTCTACACTAACAGCAGCACTCTACACTAACAGCAGCACTCTACACTAACAGCAGCACTCTCTCTAACAGCAGCACTCTTCACTAACAGCAGCACTCTACACTAACAGCAGCACTCTACACTAACAGCAGCACTCTACACTAACAGCAGCACTCTACACTAACAGTAGCACTCTACACTAACAGCAGCACTCTACACTAACAGCAGCACTCTACACTAACAGCAGCACTCTATACTAACAGCAGCACTCTACACTAACAGCAGCACTCTACACTAACAGCAGCACTCTACACTAACAGCAGCACTCTCTCTAACAGCAGCACTCTTCACTAACAGCAGCACTCTACACTAACAGCAGCACTCTACACTAACAGTAGCACTCTACACTAACAGCAGCACTCTACACTAACAGCAGCACTCTACACTAACAGTAGCACTCTACACTAACAGCAGCACTCTACACTAACAGCAGCACTCTACACTAACAGCAGCACTCTATACTAACAGCAGCACTCTACACTAACAGCAGCACTCTACACTAACAGCAGCACTCTACACTAGCAGCAGCACTCTACACTAACAGCAGCACTCTTCACTAACAGCAGCACTCTACACTACAGCAGCACTCTACACTAACAACAGCACTCTACACTAACAGCAGCACTCTACACTAACAGCACTCTACATTAACAGCAGCACTCTACACTAACAGCAGCACTCTTCACTAACAGCAGCACTCTTCACTAACAGCAGCACTCTACACTAACAGCAGCACTCTTCACTAACAGCAGCACTCTTCACTAACAGCAGCACTCTTCACTAACAGCAGCACTCTACACTAACAGCAGCACTCTACACTAACAGCAGCACTCTTCACTAACATCAACACTCTTCACTAACAGCAGCACTCTACACTAACAGCAGCACTCTTCATTAACAGCAGCACTCTTCACTAACAGCAGCACTCTTCACTAACAGCAGCACTCTACACTAACAGCAGCACTCTACACTAACAGCAGCACTCTACACTAACAGCAGCACTCTTCACTAACAGCAGCACTCTACACTAACAGCAGCACACTTCACTAGCAGCAGCACTCTACACTAACAGCAGCACTCTTCACTAGCAGCAGCACTCTACACTAACAGCAGCACTCTTCACTAACAGCAGCACTCTTCACTAGCAGCAGCACTCTACACTTACAGCAGCACTCTTCACTAACAGCAGCACTCTAGACTAACAGCAGCACTCTACACTAACAGCAGCACTCTACACTAACAGCAGCACTCTACACTAGCAGCAGCACTCTACACTAACAGCAGCACTCTACACTAACAGCAGCACTCTACACTAGCAGCAGCACTCTACACTAACAGCAGCACTCTACACTAACAGCAGCACTCTACACTAACAGCAGCACTCTACACTAACAGCAGCACTCTACACTAACAGCAGCACTCTACACTAGCAGCAGCACTCTTCACTAACAGCAGCACTCTACACTAACAGCAGCACTCTTCACTAACAGCAGCACTCTACACTAACAGCAGCACTCTTCACTAGCAGCAGCACTCTACACTAACAGCAGCACTCTTCACTAACAGCAGCACTGTACACTAACAGCAGCACTCTACACTAACACCAACACTCTACACTAACAGCAGCACTCTACACTAGCAGCAGCACTCTACACTAAAAGCAGCACTCTACTCTAACAGCAGCACTCTACACTAGCAGCAGCACTCTACACTAACAGCAGCACTCTACACTAACAGCAGCACTCTTCACTAACAGCAGCACTCTACACTAACAGCAGCACTCTACACTACAGCAGCACTCTACACTAACAGCAGCACTCTACACTAACAGCAGCACTCTACACTAGCAGCAGCACTCTTCACTAACAGCAGCACTCTTCACTAACAGCAGCACTCTACACTAACAGCAGCACTCTTCACTAACAGCAGCACTCTACACTAACAGCAGCACTCTACACTAACAGCAGCACTCTTGTCTAACAGCAGCACTCTTCACTAACAGCAGCACTCTACACTAACAGCAGCACTCTTCACTAACAGCAGCACTCTTCACTAGCAGCAGCACTCTACATTAGCAGCAGCACTCTTCACTAGCAGCAGCACTCTACACTAACAGCAGCACTCTTCACTAACAGCAGCACTCTTCACTAACAGCAGCACTCTTCAGTAACAGTAGCACTCTACACTAACAGCAGCACTCTTCACTAACAGCAGGACTCTACACTAATAGCAGGACTCTTCACTAACAGCAGCACTCTTCACTAACAGCAGCACTCTTCACTAACAGCAGCACTCTACACTAGCAGCAGCACTTTACACTAACAGCAGCACTCTTCACTAACAGCAGCACTCTTCACTAACAGCAGCACTCTACACTAACAGCAGCACTCTTCACTAACAGCAGCACTCTACACTAACAGCAGCACTCTTCACTAACAGTAGCACTCTTCACTAACAGCAGCACTCTACACTAACAGCACTACTCTTCACTAACAGCAGCACTCTTCACTAACAGTATCACTCTTCACTAACAGCAGCAGACTTCACTAACAGCAGCACTCTTCACTAACAGCAGCACTCTTCACTAACAGCAGCACTCTTCAGTAACAGTAGCACTCTACACTAGCAGCAGCACTCTTCACTAACAGCAGGACTCTACACTAATAGCAGGACTCTACACTAACAGCAGCACTCTTCACTAACAGCAGCACTCTTCACTAACAGCAGCACTCTACACTAGCAGCAGCACTTTACACTAACAGCAGCACTCTTCACTAACAGCAGCACTCTTCACTAACAGCAGCACTCTACACTAACAGCAGCACTCTTCACTAACAGCAGCACTCTACACTAACAGCAGCACTCTTCACTAACAGTAGCACTCTTCACTAACAGCAGCACTCTACACTAACAGCAGCACTCTTCACTAACAGTATCACTCTTCACTAACAGCAGCAGACTTCACTAACAGCAGCACTCTTCACTAACAGCAGCACTCTTCACTAACAGCAGCACTCTACACTAACAGCAGCACTCTTCACTAACAGCAGCACTCTTCACTTACAGTAGCACTGTTCACTAACAGCAGCACTCTTCACTAACAGTAGCACTCTACACTAACAGCAGCACTCTACACTAACAGCACTACTCTTCACTAACAGCAGCACTCTTCACTAACAGTATCACTCTTCACTAACAGCAGCAGACTTCACTAACAGCAGCACTCTTCACTAACAGCAGCACTCTTCACTAACAGCAGCACTCTACACTAACAGCAGCACTCTTCACTAACAGCAGCACTCTACACTAACAGCAGCACTCTTCACTAACAGCAGCACTCTTCACTTACAGTAGCACTCTTCACTAACAGTAGCACTCTTCACTAACAGCAGCACTCGTGACTAACAGCAGCACTCTTCACTAAAAGCAGCACTGAGCAGCAGAAGAGCACTGTTCCCTTTTGAGGGAACTCACACTGCGTCGATGACGACACTTTGGGGAACGTCCCCCAGCGCAACGCCTACGAAACATGAATGAAACTAAGCCAATCGTGATTGGTGTTGCGTCATGATGTAATCCATGTGTCCACTGTTTAAGCACTATATATATATATATATATATATATATATATATATATATATATATATATATATATATATATATATATATATATATATATCAGAACGAAAATATGGCGCGTCAATAATACAAGTGGTTTGTGCATCCCTGCCCTTGTTACATCATACACCAATTGTGTGTGCATTGTTTAGGAGCGAGTACTGCACATCATGGGGTTCGCAGATGGATCTGACGGGAGCCTGAGACTGCTGAGGCACTTTCTCAGGAATCCTCTGCCAGCTTTGATGTTCTCCCCTCCCATGCCCAGCGGCTGCTTCCTCACGAATGGAGAACAAATGTTTCGAGGAAGTGTATGTGCTCAGCATCGAAGGCGGGGATTTTGGAGATGATTCACCACTCTATGTCGCCGCATATGAGGAGGTGGTTGAGATTGTCTCGTGCCGTGGCCTGTTTGAACATCAGTTGAAAGGCACGTGAAAGGCACGTGTCCAACTTGCTTTTGTTTGCGCTTCCTGCAGCACAGAGAGCAACCTTATCGCCGGGGTCTACGTTCTTTCCCGATTTACACAACGAGTTAAGGCTTATATGGCTGCGGGTCGGGATGGTGCCAGTCTGCACACTATGTCAGTACTGCAGGCTTACCAGGCCGACCTTCTAAAATATACAGATGAGGGCGAGGGAGCAACTCTGGAAGATATTGCTGAATTGCGTAAGGCTGCAGACTTCTCTCACCAAGGAAACGGCCCTTCGCTATCAGCCAGTCTATGGGCACGGAGAGAGATCTTTGGCTCAATCTATCGGACAACAAGAAGAAAGACAGGGCTTTCCTCAATGCCCCGATTTCACCTTCTGGCCTGTTCAGCGCCTCCGTTAACACGGTGGTCGACAGGTTTCAGGAGGTGAGGAAACAGTCTGCGGCCTTCGAGCAACATCTCCCTCGCCACTCATAATCCAAGAAGTCTGCCCCCGGTGGGCAGCCGTAGCCATCCACCAGCTTCTCAGCCTATAGGCAGACAGAAAAGGAGAGCATTGCAGGTCAGCTGGAACCGGGAACACTTCCTATAACACCTGATGTGTTATTGATATAATAATGTGTTATTGATATAATTGATATAAGTAGTGTAGAACATTATATAGAAACTGTGTCTATTCCTCGTTTAGTGATGCCAAACAATAAATCTACTGTACGATCTAGGAAAAATCTTATTGTAATTAAACCAGAAAATCTCAATATCAGTGAACAAAAACAATTTCTAAAGCTAGGTCTTCTAAACATTAGATCGCTCACACCTAAGGCGGTTATTGTAAATGAAATGGTCACAGATAATAGTTTCGATGTATTTTGCCTTACCTGAAACCTGGCTTAAACCAAATGATTATTTCGGTCTAAATGAGTCCACTCCACCAGGATACTGTTATAAGCATGAGCCCCGTCTGATCGGTCGTGGCGGCGGTGTTGCAACAATCTACAGAGATATCCTTAATGTTACTCAGAAAACAGGTCACAGGTTTAATTCATTTGAAGTACTTGTGCTAAATGTTACGCTCTTAGATGTAAGAAAGAAATCCCTATTATCTCTAGCCTTGGCTACTGTATATAGACCTCCAGGGCCCTATGCTAATTTCCTAAAAGAGTTTGCAGACTTTCTCTCAGATCTATTGGTCAATGTCGATAAAGCAATAATTGTTGGAGATTTTAACATACACGTAGATAACACAAATGATGCGTTAGGGGCTGCGTTTAGAGATCTATTAAACTCCTTTGGGGTCAAGGAAAACGTCAGTGGTCCCACTCATCGTCTAAATCATACACTAGATTTAATTATATCATATGGAACCAATCCAACCGATATAGATATTATACCGCAAAGTGATGATGTCACTGATCATTACATGGGAACTTGTATAATACGTACTGCTGAAATTTGTCATGTTGCGCCACGTTATCGACCAGGCAGAACAATCCTTCCAACCACTATAGATAGATTCTCAAATAGCTTACCTGATCTATCTCAGCTGCTCAGTGAACCCAAACAAACAGATGAACTAGAGGAAATGACTAGCAGTTTGAGCACCATTTTCTCTAGTACATTAGAAATTGTTGCACCAATTAGATTAAAAAAGGTTAGAGAGAAAACTAAAGCACCATGGTACAACAGTGCTACGCATGTTATCAAGAGAGAAACTCGTAACTTAGAGCGTAAATGGAAACAAACTAATTTAGAGGTCTTTAGAATCACGTGGAAAGACAGTATGTCACATTATAAAAAGGCTCTAAAAGCAGCCAGGGCTGAGCATCTCCGCAAACTAATAGAAAATAACCAAAATAATCCAAAGTTTTTATTTAACACCGTGGCTAGACTAACAAATAAACAGACATCACCAGAGCAAAATATTCCGTTACAGTATAGTAGTAATGATTTTATGAATTTCTTCACTGAGAAAATAGAAAGCATCAGAAACACAATTGTAAATGTACAATCCTCTATGGTGTCTTATGATTCAGCCTCAATTATCGCCCCTCAAGAACAACTACACCGCTTTACAACTATCGGACAGGAAGAGCTAAATAAACTTATCATTGCATCTAAACCAACAACATGTTTATTAGATCCAATACCCACTAAACTACTGAAAGAAGTGTTACCTGTAGTGGAAGAGCCTCTTCTCAATATTATTAACTCGTCTTTATCTTTAGGTCATGTTCCAAAAATATTCAAGCTGGCAGTAATAAAACCTCTCATTAAGAAACTGCAATTAGATCCAAATAACCTAGCAAATTACAGACCCATTTCAAATCTTCCATTTATGTCTAAAATACTAGAAAAAGTTGTGTCCGCTCAATTGTGCTCTTTCTTGCAAGAAAATGATATCTATGAAAAATTTCAGTCAGGATTCAGACCGCATCATAGCACAGAAACTGCTCTAGTTAAAATTACAAATTATTTACTTTTAAATCCTTCATTCTTCATTCATTTTTAAAGCCTTCTGACCAAGGCTGTATCTCAATACTAGTTCTACTCGATCTTAGCGCTGCGTTCGACACTATAGATCATAAAATACTCTTGGATCGACTACAAAACTACACTGGTGTTCAAGGACAGGCATTAAGCTGGTTTAGATCGTACTTATCAGACCGTTATCATTTTGTCTGTTTAAATGGGGAAAAATCGAAGATAACGTCAGTAGACTATGGAGTGCCGCAAGGATCGGTGTTAGGCCCTCTGCTATTCTCAATATATATGCTGCCACTTGGTAATATTATAAGAAAACATGGAATTAATTTCCACTGTTATGCTGATGACACTCAATTATATATTTCATCACGACCAGATGAAAACACTAACTTATCTAAATTGACAGAGTGTCTTAAAGATATAAAATGCTGGATGACGTGTAATTTCCTGCTATTAAATTAAGATAAAACAGAGGTATTACTTATTGGTCCAAAAAACTACCCACTAAACCTCGTACAATACAACTTTAATTCAGAAGGATGTCCTGTTACTTTATCCACTACAGTAAAAGACCTGGGTGTTATACTAGACCGCAACTTGTCTTTCGAAAATCATATTTCATATGTTACAAGAACAGCCTTTTTCCACCTTAGAAACATTGCTAAGCTACGTAACATGCTATCTGTTTCTGATGCAGAAAAGTTAGTTCATGCATTCATGACCTCGAGACTAGATTACTGTAATGCTTTATTAGCTGGCTGTCCTGCATCCTCAATAAACAAGCTACAGTTAGTGCAAAATACAGCTGCTAGAGTTCTTACTAGGTCAAGAAAATATGATCATATAACACCAATTTTATCATCTCTACACTGGTTACCTATTAAGTTCCATATCAATTACAAAGTACTATTACTGACCTATAAAGCCCTAAATGGTTTAGCTCCTGTGTATTTAAGGGACCTTCTATCGCCCTACAATCCATCGCGTTCTTTAAGATCACTAAATTTGAGGCTTCTGGTCATTCCTAGGATATCTAAGTCCACTAAAGGAGGGAGAGCGTTCTCGCATTTAGCTCCTAAACTCTGGAATAGCCTTCCCGATATTGTTCGAGGCTCAGACTCGCTGTCCCAGTTTAAAACTAGATTAAAGACGCATCTCTTTAGCCAAGCATTCACATAATGCTTACCTTTTATACCACTGTTGAATCAGATCGAATGCATTAATATTATGAACAGCAGCTATGCTAATTTTTTCCCATTTGCTTTTCTGCTGTGCGTCCCGAGGTAAATGGCGTTCGTCAGCTCCAGTTTGTATCCAGCCTCTCACGGAGACTTCAGAGTCCCCAACACCTGCGATGAGATGACTAAACGCCTGTGAAGAGACGACTCGACGCCTGTGAAGAGACGACTCAATGCCGGCGTGATCTCCATATGCGCGTGATGACCCCGATCTTCAACCAGATGAACTGCATAATATAATGTTCCCATCCAATCTGACTTATGACCTGTAATGCTGCCTGAATCATAATCATACACTGTTCGTTCGTTGGCCAGAGGAGAACTGGCCCCCCGACTGAGCCTGGGTTCTCCCAAGGTTTTTTTCTCCATTCTGTCACTGAGAGTTTTGGTTCCTTGCCACTGTCGCCTTTTTCACCTTTCTTTGCCTTTGTCGCCATTGGCTTTTGACTTGCTTAGATGGGGACATTTCATTTTATATTTAACAATGTTATTACAACATTATTTTCCTGTTATCTCTGTAAAGCTGCTTTGAAACAATCTGTATGGTAAAAACGCT
>JAPDVR010000025.1:32777880-32787880 GCA_026230005.1 Gila orcuttii | reverse complement strand
ACTACTGAGCCCCTTCACCATGCCTGTTTCTAAGGCTTTGCCCATGTCTACTGGCTGACAACTCTGATGTGTATTATTATATTATTAAAGTTTGACAGGTTGAGATCTATATGTGTAACGACTTTCATACAAATACGTTCTTGTATGTGTCCAAGATTTCAGATCCCATTCTAGGTGGCGCCATAGAGCCCCCCTGCCACGCCCGTGTACCAGCTTTGGCCCGGCCCTAATGGCCACGGATTCTGACCAGTGTGCAAATTTTCAAGAGTTTTTGAGCATGTTAAGGGCACCAAAAGCCCCCGAAACCTTGACGAAAAAAAGAAGAAGCATCTTAAGGAAAACAATAAGCCCTTTCAGGACTTGGGCCCTAAATACAATGAAACTAACAGAACTAAACATAACCCTGACAACTCAGGACAAATTCCCACAGCAGAACCCATGGTTGGACGAGCCAGGGTGGGGTCAGAGTGTCAGGGGGTCAGAGGCCGGGCGATGCTGTAGGTCCTGGAGGCCAAGGTGGAGCCAGGGTGGAGCCAGGGTGGGACTCGAAGCGCCAGAGGGAAGGCGAAGCTGGAGGGAAGGTGGAAGTCCGTGGCATAGGCAGAGCGATGACTGAGCAAGACAAAGCCAGAGGGACGAGGGAGCCCGATGGAGCCGTAAGGACGACGGTCCCAGGTGGAGTTGAGGGAGGAAGGAGCCAAGGTGGAGCCGACTGGTCAACAGGCCATGGTGTTCAGCGGCTGGAGGTGGAGCCAGGGGATCAGAACAGGTGTAGCTGGAGACAGAAAGACCCGAGGCGCATCCGTGCAGCATAGAGGAGCAAACAGAGGAGGAGCCGAGGAACTAAAGGGAACCAGTGGCGACAGGGCCAGAAGACTGGCTTGTTTAGGTAGAGGAGGTAGGAGAGGAAGGCTGGGAGGACCATCAGAGACGCAGGAGAAAGCGGGACCAGCGGAGAGACGAGACTATAACCTTTTCCAGTTCTGAGTCCGGAGTGGGGCTGGCAACGTCTTCCTCCGCGGGACAGATGGTGAACGCTGATCCACAATTCACTAGCACTCACTCCATAAAAGCAAAAAATGTCCCTCGAGGACCATCAAGTAGTAAACCTGCCCACTCATCTGTCCACATCTATAGCATTAGAACTGCCATTTTAAGACAAATGTGAATATCATTTGATATTAAATTATACTGTATTACTCTAATAATTCATGAATACTGAAGCTGTAACCAAAATAACTGAAGCAAATTAAAATGCAGTTAATCTAATGATCAATGAAGATCATGCAGTATAAGGCCACTCTTACCTGAATCTCATTGGCCAGTGCCATGTCAATCATATGGCTGAAGGAGTCGCTGACGTCAGTCAGGATCTCGTGAATGGCCTCCTTCATGGATTTGAGGAAGTATTCGTCCTCAGTATGAAGACACCTGAGGAGTAAACAGTGTCAGATATATATATGATCTGATCTGTAAGATGACGAAGGAAGGTGAGTTCTTCACCTCTCGGTAATGATGTTGAGCTCCATGCACTTCTCCAGCAGCGATTTCTCATACTGCCATGAGAGATACATACAATATCATCAGTAAAATATGTATGTTATATGTGATTAAAGGCTTTTTGTTTTGACATGTTCTTGCACCTTCTGCATGTCTGCTGGAGCGCTTCTGGCCGTGCTGTACTCCTGGATGAGCGAGCGCACGTGAGCGCTGACCCTGAGGGCCGTGCTGTGCACCCGCTGCCAGCGCCGCTTCTCCAGCCGCTGGAACATCTTGCCCAGCTCCGTGCTGACCACCAGCGCCCTCTTCAGCAGCGCCTGCAGGTTATCCCGGGTCACCTGCTCGCCCACCGACACGATGAGCTCTCCTGGGGCGTCTTCATCCACGCCGAGGGGCTTCGACTGCAGGACACACATGCACTCCACCTCCGTCATGTGCCGCAAGTCCTCCATCCAGCGCTGCACAGAGTCCACCTGTATCACACACCTGCTGATGGACACACACCACCACATCAGATCATCACACACCTGCTGATGGACACACACCATCACATCAGAGCATCACACACCTGCTGATGGACACACACCACCACATCAGGGCATTACACACCTGCTGACGGACACACACCATCACATCAGAGCATCACACACACCTGCTGATGGACACACATCACCACATCAGGGCATTACACAACTGCTGACGGACACACACCACCACATCAGGGCATCACACACCTGCTGACGGACACACACAACCACATCAGGGCATTAAACACCTTTTTTCCCACAAGGAGCGGACCTGTGCTCAAAGCCTCACAGACCAGCTAGAGACTGAGGCTCAAACCAGATTAAAAGCCCAGGACCAGCACAGAACTGTCACCATGGCAACAACCCAGGTACCAGCCAAGCCCCTGGGAGACGCCATGGAAGACAGCACCCTCAACCTGCAAATACCACAGGATGACCAACTGCTGGTAGCTTTAGAGCTAATTTGCAACAATCTATAGTCAAGACTTGTCTGAATATTTTTCAGAGATTGGAAGGTTTGTGAATTGGTGTGAGGACAACCACCTAGCTCTGAAAGTCAATAAGACAAAGGAGATGGTATCTGACCCTAGAGGAGTTGCTGATCACAGGTCATCATACAGGTCATCATACAGGTCATCATACAGGCCATCATACAAGTCATCATACAGGCCATCATACAGGTCATCATACAGGTCATCATACAGGTCATCATACAGGCCATCATACAGGCCATCATACAGGTCATCATACAGGTCATCATACAGGCCATCATACAGGTCATCATACAGGTCATCATACAAGCCATCATACAGGTCATCATACAGGCCATCATACAGGTCATCATACAGGTCATCATACAGGCCATCATACAGGCCATCATACAGGTCATCATACAGGTCATCATATAGGTCATCATACAGGTCATCATACAGGCCATCATACAGGTCATCATACAGGTCATCATACAGGCCATCATACAGGTCATCATACAGGTCATCATACAGGCCTTCATACAGGTCATCATACAGGTCATCATACAAGCCATCATACAGATCATCATACAGGCCATCATACAGGTCATCATACAGGTCATCATACAGGTCATCATACAAGCCATCATACAGGTCATCATACAGGTCATCATACAGGCTATCATACAGGTCATCATACAGGCCATCATACAGGCCATCATACAGGTCATAATACAGGTCATCATACAAGCCATCATACAGGTCATCATACAGGTCATCATACAAGTCATCATACAAGCCATCATACAGGTCATCATACAGGTCATCATACAGGTCATCATGCAGGCCATCATGCAGGTCATCATACAGGTCATCATACAGGTCCTCATACAGGTCATCATACAAGCCATCATACAGGCCATCATACAGGTCATCATACAGGTCATCATACAAGCCATCATACAGGTCATCATACAGGCCATCATACAGGTCATCATACAGGTCATCATACAGGTCATCATACATCATACAGGTCATCATACAGGCCATCATACAGGTCATCATACAGGCCATCATACAGGTCATCATACAGGCCATCATACAGGCCATCATACAGGTCATCATACAGGCCATCATACAGGTCATCATACAGGCCATCATACAGGTCATCATACAGGTCATCATACAGGTCATCATACAGGTCATCATACAGGTCATCATACAGGCCATCATACAGGTCATCATACAGGTCATCATAAAGGTCATCATACAGGTCATCATACAGGTCATCATACAGGTCATCATACAGGTCATCATACAAGCCATCATACAGATCATCATACAGGCCATCATACAAGCCATCATACAGGCCATCATACAGGCCATCATACAGGCCATCACACAGGTCATCATACAGGCCATCATACAGGTCATCATACAGGTCATCATACAGGTCATCATACAGGTCATCATACAGGTCATCATACAGGCCATCATACAGGTCATCATACAGGCCATCATACAGGCCATCATACAGGTCATCATACAGGCCATCATACAGGTCATCATACAGGCCATCATACAGGCCATCATACAGGTCATCATACAAGCCATCATACAGGCCATCATACAGGTCATCATACAGGCCATCATACAGGTCATCATACAGGCCATCACACAGGTCATCATACAGGCCATCATACAGGTCATCATACAGGCCATCATACAGGTCATCATACAGGCCATCATACAGGTAATCATACAGGTCATCATACAGGTCATCATACAGGTCATCATTCAGGTCATCATACAGGCCATCATACAGGTCATCATACAAGCCATCATACAGATCATCATACAGGCCATCATACAGGTCATCATACAGACCATCATACAGGCCATCATACAGGCCATCATACAGGTAATCATACAGGTCATCATACAGGTCATCATACAGGTCATCATACAGGTAATCATACAGGTCATCATACAGGTCATCATTCAGGTCATCATACAGGCCATCATACAGGTCATCATACAAGCCATCATACAGATCATCATACAGGTCATCATACAGGTCATCATACATCATACAGGTCATCATACAGGCCATCATACAGGTCATCATACAGGCCATCATACAGGTCATCATACAGGCCATCATACAGGCCATCATACAGGTCATCATACAGGCCATCATACAGGTCATCATACAGGCCATCATACAGGTCATCATACAGGTCATCATACAGGTCATTATACAGGTCATCATACAGGTCATCATACAGGCCATCATACAGGTCATCATACAGGTCATCATAAAGGTCATCATACAGGTCATCATACAGGTCATCATACAGGTCATCATACAGGTCATCATACAAGCCATCATACAGATCATCATACAGGCCATCATACAAGCCATCATACAGGCCATCATACAGGCCATCATACAGGCCATCACACAGGTCATCATACAGGCCATCATACAGGTCATCATACAGGTCATCATACAGGTCATCATACAGGTCATCATACAGGTCATCATACAGGCCATCATACAGGTCATCATACAGGCCATCATACAGGCCATTATACAGGTCATCATACAGGCCATCATACAGGTCATCATACAGGCCATCATACAGGCCATCATACAGGTCATCATACAAGCCATCATACAGGCCATCATACAGGTCATCATACAGGCCATCATACAGGTCATCATACAGGTCATCATACAGGTCATCATACAAGCCATCATACAGATCATCATACAGGTCATCATACAGGCCATCATACAGGTCATCATACAGGCCATCATACAGGTCATCATACAGGCCATCATACAGGCCATCATACAGGTCATCATACAGGCCATCACACAGGTCATCATACAGGCCATCATACAGGTCATCATACAGGCCATCATACAGGTCATCATACAGGCCATCATACAGGTAATCATACAGGTCATCATACAGGTCATCATACAGGTCATCATACAGGTAATCATACAGGTCATCATACAGGTCATCATTCAGGTCATCATACAGGTAATCATACAGGTCATCATACAGGTCATCATACAGGTAATCATACAGGTCATCATACAGGTCATCATTCAGGTCATCATACAGGCCATCATACAGGTCATCATACAAGCCATCATACAGATCATCATACAGGCCATCATACAGGTCATCATACAGGCCATCATACAGGCCATCATACAGGCCATCATACAGGTAATCATACAGGTCATCATACAGGTCATCATACAGGTCATCATACAGGTCATCATACAGGTCATCATACAGGTAATCATACAGGTCATCATACAGGTCATCATACAGGTCATCATACAGGCCATCATACAGGTCATCATACAAGCCATCATACAGATCATCATACAGGTCATCATACAGGTCATCATACATCATACAGGTCATCATACAGGCCATCATAAAGGTCATCATACAGGCCATCATACAGGTCATCATACAGGCCATCATACAGGCCATCATACAGGCCATCATACAGGTCATCATACAGGTCATCATACAGGTCATCATACAGGTCATCATACAGGTCATCATACAGGCCATCATACAGGTCATCATACAGGTCATCATAAAGGTCATCATACAGGTCATCATACAGGTCATCATACAGGTCATCATACAGGTCATCATACAAGCCATCATACAGATCATCATACAGGCCATCATACAGGTCATCATACAGGTCATCATACAGGTCATCATACAGGTCATCATACAGGTCATCATACAGGTCATCATACAGGCCATCATACAGGTCATCATACAGGCCATCATACAGGCCATCATACAGGTCATCATACAGGCCATCATACAGGTCATCATACAGGCCATCATACAGGCCATCATACAGGTCATCATACAAGCCATCATACAGGCCATCATACAGGTCATCATACAGGCCATCATACAGGTCATCATACAGATCATCATACAGGTCATCATACAGGCCATCATACAGGTCATCATACAGGTCATCATAAAGGTCATCATACAGGTCATCATACAGGTCATCATACAGGTCATCATACAGGTCATCATACAAGCCATCATACAGATCATCATACAGGCCATCATACAAGCCATCATACAGGCCATCATACAGGCCATCATACAGGCCATCACACAGGTCATCATACAGGCCATCATACAGGTCATCATACAGGTCATCATACAGGTCATCATACAGGTCATCATACAGGCCATCATACAGGTCATCATACAGGCCATCATACAGGCCATCATACAGGTCATCATACAGGCCATCATACAGGTCATCATACAGGCCATCATACAGGCCATCATACAGGTCATCATACAAGCCATCATACAGGCCATCATACAGGTCATCATACAGGCCATCATACAGGTCATCATACAGGTCATCATACAGGTCATCATACAAGCCATCATACAGATCATCATACAGGTCATCATACAGGCCATCATACAGGTCATCATACAGGCCATCATACAGGTCATCATACAGGCCATCATACAGGCCATCATACAGGTCATCATACAGGTCATCATACAGGCCATCATACAGGTCATCATACAGATCATCATACAGGTCATCATACAGGCCATCATACAGGTCATCATACAGGCCATCATACAGGTCATCATACAGGCCATCATACAGGCCATCATACAGGTCATCATACAGGTCATCATACAAGCCATCATACAGATCATCATACAGGCCATCATACAGGCCATCATACAGGTCATCATACAGGCCATCATACAGGTCATCATACAGGCCATCACACAGGTCATCATACAGGCCATCATACAGGTCATCATACAGGCCATCATACAGGTCATCATACAGGCCATCATACAGGTAATCATACAGGTCATCATACAGGTCATCATACAGGTCATCATACAGGTAATCATACAGGTCATCATACAGGTCATCATTCAGGTCATCATACAGGCCATCATACAGGTCATCATACAAGCCATCATACAGATCATCATACAGGTCATCATACAGGCCATCATACAGGTAATCATACAGGTCATCATACAGGTCATCATACAGGTAATCATACAGGTCATCATACAGGTCATCATTCAGGTCATCATACAGGCCATCATACAGGTCATCATACAGGTCATCATACAGGTCATCATACAGGTAATCATACAGGTCATCATACAGGTCATCATACAGGTCATCATACAGGTCATCATACAGGCCATCACACAGGTCATCATACATCATACAGGTCATCATACAGGCCATCATACAGGTCATCATACAGGTCATCATACAGGCCATCATACAGGTCATCATACAGGCCATCATACAGGTCATCATACAGGCCATCACACAGGTCATCATACATCATACAGGTCATCATACAGGCCATCATACAGGTCATCATACAAGCCATCATACAGGTCATCATACAGGTCATCATACAGGTCATCATACAGGCCATCACACAGGTCATCATACATCATACAGGTCATCATACAGGTCATCATACAGGTCATCATACAAGCCATCATACAGGTCATCATACAGGTCATCATACAGGTCATCATACAGGCCATCATGCAGGCCATCATACAGGCCATCATACAGGTAATCATACAGGTCATCATACAGGTCATCATACAGGTCATCATACAGGTAATCATACAGGTCATCATACAGGTCATCATTCAGGTCATCATACAGGCCATCATACAGGTCATCATACAAGCCATCATACAGATCATCATACAGGCCATCATACAGGTAATCATACAGGTCATCATACAGGTCATCATACAGGTCATCATACAGGTCATCATACAGGCCATCATACAGGCCATCATACAGGCCATCATACAGGCCATCACACAGGTCATCATACAGGCCATCATACAGGTCATCATACAGGTCATCATACAGGTCATCATACAGGTCATCATACAGGTCATCATACAGGCCATCATACAGGTCATCATACAGGCCATCATACAGGCCATTATACAGGTCATCATACAGGCCATCATACATGTCATCATACAGGCCATCATACAGGCCATCATACAGGTCATCATACAAGCCATCATACAGGCCATCATACAGGTCATCATACAGGCCATCATACAGGTCATCATACAGGTCATCATACAGGTCATCATACAAGCCATCATACAGATCATCATACAGGTCATCATACAGGCCATCATACAGGTCATCATACAGGCCATCATACAGGTCATCATACAGGCCATCATACAGGCCATCATACAGGTCATCATACAGGCCATCACACAGGTCATCATACAGGCCATCATACAGGTCATCATACAGGCCATCATACAGGTCATCATACAGGCCATCATACAGGTAATCATACAGGTCATCATACAGGTCATCATACAGGTCATCATACAGGTAATCATACAGGTCATCATACAGGTAATCATACAGGTCATCATACAGGTCATCATACAGGTAATCATACAGGTCATCATACAGGTCATCATTCAGGTCATCATACAGGCCATCATACAGGTCATCATACAAGCCATCATACAGATCATCATACAGGCCATCATACAGGTCATCATACAGGCCATCATACAGGCCATCATACAGGCCATCATACAGGTAATCATACAGGTCATCATACAGGTCATCATACAGGTCATCATACAGGTAATCATACAGGTCATCATACAGGTAATCATACAGGTCATCATACAGGTCATCATACAGGTCATCATACAGGCCATCATACAGGTCATCATACAAGCCATCATACAGATCATCATACAGGTCATCATACAGGTCATCATACATCATACAGGTCATCATACAGGCCATCATACAGGTCATCATACAGGCCATCATACAGGTCATCATACAGGCCATCATACAGGCCATCATACAGGCCATCATACAGGTCATCATACAGGTCATCATACAGGTCATCATACAGGTCATCATACAGGTCATCATACAGGCCATCATACAGGTCATCATACAGGTCATCATAAAGGTCATCATACAGGTCATCATACAGGTCATCATACAGGTCATCATACAAGCCATCATACAGATCATCATACAGGCCATCATACAGGTCATCATACAGGTCATCATACAGGTCATCATACAGGTCATCATACAGGTCATCATACAGGTCATCATACAGGCCATCATACAGGTCATCATACAGGCCATCATACAGGCCATCATACAGGTCATCATACAGGCCATCATACAGGTCATCATACAGGCCATCATACAGGCCATCATACAGGTCATCATACAAGCCATCATACAGGCCATCATACAGGTCATCATACAGGCCATCATACAGGTCATCATACAGATCATCATACAGGTCATCATACAGGCCATCATACAGGTCATCATACAGGTCATCATAAAGGTCATCATACAGGTCATCATACAGGTCATCAT
>JAPDVR010000025.1:32647880-32765380 GCA_026230005.1 Gila orcuttii | reverse complement strand
ATCTTCCTCTCCATGAAACACATGTTAATGCTCAGTATTACACATATATTGATCTTTGATGTATTTGCATTGTACTGAAATTGAAATTGAAATAAAACTGAAATTCATTTTCTATGGGCATATATGCGGCTGAAACAGGGAGCCTAGTGCATCCCAAATTTTTCAACATTAACATTTTAATATAACGTTATAGTCATTATGGCCTTTAGAAAAATTTTGTTTTGAGGAGGTGGCAGTGCACTATAGGCCCCTGTGGCGCGGCCTGAGCTTTTGTCCTTAATGGCATTTTTTCCTTGCATTACTTTTACTTTTATACTTTAAGTAGTTTTGAAACCAGTACTTTTACACTTTTACTTGAGTAAAAAGCTTGAGTTGATACTTCAACTTCTACAGAAGTCTTTTTAAACCCTAGTATCTATACTTCTACTTGAGTAACGAATGTGCATAATTTTGACACCTCTGCCATATACACTGTGCTCACAATATTGTACAGATTATTACCATCGTATATCAGTTAATAGCAAAGCTATTATTGGTCATCTAGGAGTATTGGAACTTACCAATAACAGAAACTAATAAGCTTTGATCAGGCGTATGTTATGCTCATTAATATCCGTCCAGACTAACGTTACGTGATATAACTGAGCGGTTTCTCATCGAGAGACAGAGAGATATTTGAATTCCTGATACACGTTTTTGTTCCACAGGTGCTTGTGTGGGAAATGCGAGGCAATGTTCACAGCTGAGGAAAGTCAGTGCTGCAGGGATGATGCATACTGGGCTTTACTGGAACGTCACCCCAGACTTGATGTACAGTGCCTACTCCATCATACTGCCGGGATGATAATCCTCGATCTGAAGTGAACGCTACACACCACCGCGTGTTTCGATGCGGAAGAGAATCCGTCTCTTCACCTGCACAAACCGCACCCAGGCACGAAAGATAGTGTCGTCCTTTTTCTCGTTAGGAAACCTGTGGACTCGATGTCCTGACAGGCCGGAATTTTTGCAACCTCCACAAACACAATAATTGACCATGACAATGATCAATTACAATACAAAAATTCCCGAAAACACTGACTCACGACCACTCTGACTGAACACAAGCTACTCTGCGCTGCTGAGGCTTCCTTTCGTGACGTAAAATGATGCGATGTTGAAGAAAAGCCAGTGTCAAAGAAACGCACACTTTAACTAATAAATTGGTGCCCTTATGTCATTTTAAAACATTTAAAATCCTGCATTAACTTTTCATATGGTATTTTCATACAAGGTTATATATTAATTTTGATTCTTTTTTTTTACCTGCAATATGCTCTTTAATTTATTTATTCTAACCAATTGAAACAAAAAAAAAGTATTCAAATTAATTAAATATTTGTTAAATAGACTGCAGCAACAGACATTTTGTCAGAACCTCTAGTAAATTATTATGATTAGTTATCTACTCAGAATCATGGGAGGACTGTGATCTCTGTTTTAAACAAACAATTCTCCATATCCAGAATCGTGCAGCTCATCGAGTAAGTAACCTGCACTTAACACAGTGAGTCAACTTTAATGTTATGAAGCGACGAGAATACTTTTTGTGCTCAAAATAAAACTAAAATAATTACTTTATTCACAATCTCTTCTGGGGTTGAGACTCGACACGAAAAAAAAGCGTGTTGGCATCAGCCCATAGAACCACGTTCCTGGGAGGGGTGTGGGACTCGGTCACGATGCAGGCACAATTGTCTCCTGCACGGATTGAGTCCATCCTGGCCACGGTGACCAGGATAAAGCTAGGCCAGTTTTACAGTCTACATCACTGTAAAACATTTTCAGAGAGTGTTAGGGCTCTCCCTCCCTCCCTCACAACTAGGGCGGGTCATGGATGGCAGGGCTCTGAGGAGCTTCCTCCCAGACCTCAGGGGTCACCACACAGACAATGTGTCGGTGGTCTCCTACTCGATTCATCAGGGGGTTCTGAGATCGTGCCCACTATCCAGATTGGCGCATCAGATCCGGTGGTCCCAGGGGAAACTTATCTCTCAGAGCAATGCACGTCCCAGGGGACCAGAATCAGGGAGCAGACATCCAGTCGAGGCAGGGGCTGAGGCCCGGGGTATGGAGACTTCACACAGAGGTGGTGAAGTCGATATGCGAGAGGATCGGCCCAGTGGAAGTGGATATGTTGGCGTCTCGAGGGACGTCCCACTGTTCACTGTGGTTTTCACAGGCCGGGGCTCAATATTCATCCTCGACCAGACCTGTGGATACTTTTGGCCTGGCCCCTGAGGGGGCTCAGTACTGAAAGGCTGGGCTGTCGGCTGGAGTGGTTGAGACCATATTCAGTTCCAGAGCTCCTTCCACGAGGAGATTGTACGGCCTAAAGTGGAATGTGTTTCCACTTGGTGTAGAGAGCGTGAGGTGGACACAGTTAATTGCCCGGTTGGCTTCAGTGCTGGAGCTCCTCCAAGATCGCTTCTCAGCCGGTCTTACCCCATCCACACTCAAGGTGTACGTGGCTGCCATTGCGGCTTTCCACGCTCCTCTGGGTGATGGGCCTCTGGGGAGACATCAGCTGGCCGTACGTTTCCTCCGTGGGGCTCGGAGGATGAGGCCTGTGGCTCGTACCAGAGTTCCCACATGGGACCTGGCAGTAGTTCTGGAAGGGTTGGTCAAGGCCCCCTTCGAACCTCGAACCTTTCCCTAAAGGTAGCTTTTTAATTTGCAATTACTTCTCTGAGGAGAGTAGGAGATCTTCAGCTCTCTCTATATCAGAGCCTGTAGTTTGCTCCAGGAGATATTAAGGCTATCTTGCATCCCAGGCCGGGCTATGTGCCTAAAGTGCCATCTAATGTGGCACGGCCTACGGTTCTACAGGCTTTCATCCTCCACCTCACGTGACAGCGGATGAAGAAAGACTTAATTTGCCCTAAAGATTTATGTCCAGAGGTCTTCATGGTGGAAGTCAGACCAGTTGCTGGTGTGCTTCGTTTACCCCAAGAAGGGGCTTCCCGCATCCAAACAGACCATCAGCAACTGAGTCGTTCAGGCTCTCTCTATGGCCTAGAAGGTGCGCAGCTTGCCTTCAACTTTGGCTGTCATTCAACCAGAGGCTTGGCGTCCTCTAGAGCCCTCCTTTCAGGGTCCCTGATCCAAGAAGTGTGTGATGCGGCTGGATGAGCCACCCCTCACACGTTTATCAGATTCTATAGCCTGGACATTTCTTCTATGCCAGGCACTCTAGTGCTCTCGTCCTAAGTGTGCCTGTGCGCAGCTTCACACTGGGACAGGCAGGGCTCGATGTGGCATAGTGGGTACTCGTTCCCCAAAGTGAAGTCATCGACGCAATGACTCGTTCCCTTTTCACGGAACAGGGGTTTCAGTCGTAACCTGAGACGTTTTTGACTAAATAACTAGCGAGATGTATAATATTTCATGATGTAAGCAAAGCCAACACAGTGATTATAAGCTGTTTGGCTTCAATTCTTTGACATGTTATCTAATTGATGATTTTTCTATTCTTGGGCCGTGGTTTAGAAGTCTATTAAATTTTCACTGACAGCCCAAATTTTGCCTTGTTTTAACCTAGACGTCAGGGCTGTGTTTGGATGGCTATTAGACGTTTTTACATTAAATACTGATCTGCTAATCATTATGTAGCCTAATGTGTAATAAGTTCATTGGTAAACATTAAGCACATTATAATCATATGTCTAACTATGTGAATATATATTAACTAATGATCTGTTAAACATTATGTAATGTTTGTAAATTATTTATTAATGAAAGTTAGGCTTATTTTCTTTTATTTTCTAAAAGAGAATGATGATTGGATTGATAATGTCACTTACATCTTTCCAGAGATTGAGGAGTAGCTGCTCTGTCTGGAAGTCTGTGGCGTGGCCATTCTCACGGTGTCCTCCTCACTTCAACACACCACCTACAAACACAACATTCATATCATAAAGAGCTCACAAAACTTCAACACACCACCTACAAACACAACATTCATGTCATAAAGAGCTCACAAAACTTCAACACACCACCTACAAACACAACATTCATGTCATAAAGAGCTCACAAAACTTCAACACACCACCTACAAACACAACATTCATATCATAAAGAGCTCACAAAACTTCAACACACCACCTACAAACACAACATTCATGTCATAAAGAGCTCACAAAACTTCAACACACCACCTACAAACACAACATTCATATCATAAAGAGCTCACAAAACTTCAACACACCACCTACAAACACAACATTCATATCATAAAGAGCTCACAAAACTTCAACACACCACCTACAAACACAACATTCATGTCATAAAGAGCTCACAAAACTTCAACACACCACCTACAAACACAACATTCATATCATAAAGAGCTCACAAAACTTCAACACACCACCTACAAACACAACATTCATATCATAAAGAGCTCACAAAACTTCAACACACCACCTACAAACACAATATTCACATTAGAAAGAGCTCACAAAACTTCAACACACCACCTACAAACACAACATTCACATTAGACCCACACAGCAAAAACACAGTCAGGCTTAAGCCAAAGCTGAGCCGTCGAGACATATATATATATATATATATATATATATATATATATATATATATATATATATATATATATATATATATATATATATATTTTTTTTTTTTTTTTTTTACCACACATTTTTTATCCGATTAATCGATGGAATAATCTGTAAAATACTGGATTAATAAAATAATTGATAGCTACAGCCCTAATATACGTATATATATATATATATATATAATCGGATGAAAAATGTGTGGTAAAAAATAGATCCAAGTTAACTTTATGCCCTAAAGTGCATTCCTTTAAAATGACTTAAAATACAAATATATAATAACAAGCAATAATAATTGGTGAAAATAAAGTATCAAACTAAGTAATTATATGGGTTTTATTGAAAAACACTAATATAAACATAACTTAAATAACAAATGTTAAAGTCCCTGTAAAGGTAATTAAAAAAAAAAAATCTAAACGTATTATAAATGTTAAAAATGCTAAAATTGCTAAAACATATTACAAAGACTGTGAACTGTGAAGTACTGAATTGTGGAGTTAAACCGTTAAACAGTTTTTCACCATTGCTATTTTCCGGATTTTTTGGGCGGGTCTAAAACGGGGCTCAATGACGCACTGGAGCCCCTGAGCTCCTGGACACGCCCCTCCTTGATGACGCACTGGAGCCCCTGAGCTTCTGGACACACCCCTACTTGATGACGCACTGGAGCCCCTGAGCTCCTGGACACACCCCTACTTGATGACGCACTGGAGCCCCTGAGCTCCTGGACACACCCCTACTTGATGACGCACTGGAGCCCCTGAGCTCCTGGACACGCCCCTCCTTGATGACGCACTGGAGCCCCTGAGCTCCTGGACACGCCCCTCCTTGATGACGCACTGGAGCCCCTGAGCTCCTGGACACACCCCTACTTGATGACGCACTGGAGCCCCCGAGCTCCTGGACACACCCCTACTTGATGACGCACTGGAGCCCCTGAGCTCCTGGACACGCCCCTCCTTGATGACGCACTGGAGCCCCTGAGCTCCTGGACACACCCCTACTTGATGACGCACTGGAGCCCCTGAGCTCCTGGACACGCCCCTCCTTGATGACGCACTGGAGCCCCTGAGCTCCTGGACACACCCCTACTTGATGACGCACTGGAGCCCCTGAGCTCCTGGACACACCCCTACTTGATGACGCACTGGAGCCCCTGAGCTCCTGGACAAACCCCTCCTTGATGACGCACTGGAGCCCCTGAGCTCCTGGACACACCCCTCCTTGATGACGCACTGGAGCCCCTGAGCTCCTGGACACGCCCCTCCTTGATGACGCACTGGAGCCCCTGAGCTCCTGGACACGCCCCTCCTTGATGACGCACTGGAGCCCCTGAGCTCCTGGACACGCCCCTACTTGATGACGCACTGGAGCCCCTGAGCTCCTGGACACGCCCCTCCTTGATGACGCACTGGAGCCCCTGAGCTCCTGGACACGCCCCTCCTTGATGACGCACTGGAGCCCCTGAGCTCCTGGACACGCCCCTACTTGATGACGCACTGGAGCCACAGAGGCTGGCGCTCCACTAACAATATAAATAGAGCACATTAATAACATCAGTTTGCGATCAATCGCGAGTTACTGTCAGTATTATTAGTTACTACAGCCTAAAGTTTGCTAGCTAGCTATGCCTTCGTCACGGAAATGCGTACTACCTGGATGTACGCATCACGTACAAAACAGATCGGTGTCCTTATTTACATTTTCGAAAAACGATCACATCAAGAAGAGGTGGATTAATTTTGTCAAGAGACACCTTGATGGAGAGCTGATGATCATCGCAAACACCCGCCTCTGCAGTGATCATTTTACATGGGATATTTTTATAAACTTTCGTCGGAGACAACTGGGATTCACTGATAATCCGCTGTTACTGGTGAATGGGGCCGAACCGACTATCTCCCGCCTCGGCCTTCATCCTCCCGTTGCGCCGACAGCTGGTGATATGTGTTATACTTCCCGTGAGTGGGCGTGGTTTCAGCGCAGCCAGCAGACACGCCCCCAGCGTTTGAGAGCAGAGACTACTGCTCATTTTTTCAAGATTTTGATAGCTTATTTTATGTACTTGCTGGCTTTTTTTTATCATTCAAATTTGGCTGGGTGGCTAATAACACATTTTTCTGTGTTGTGACAAACTCAGAACACATACTTAATTTTCGCTTTACAGGGACTTTAAATGTTATTGTAAATAACAAATGCCTGCAGAGGGCGCCAGCAGCCTGGGGTTAGTTGTTGTTGCTACATAAGGCATGATCAAATCCTTGTTTAAGATTGGCCAAACAACATTTAATTCAAATGTCAACTTAACCTTTAATATTTGGTCTCTTCTGTACGATACAAATGCTACAGCCACTGTAATTTCTTGAACAAGAACATGTGCACATCAAAACATGCAAACTCAGTGCGAGACTTTAAACTTTTATTTTGAAATCGCGACGAACAACAATTCGCATATTTAGAAACATATTTCTGTACTCTCCTCTGATGGCGTAGATTTACAAATTAGTTATGTTACAAATCTTGTGAGATGGCACACACTGCGTTTCTAGATGAATATTAGAAGCCACACACACTCACAGCATGCAGAGATGGAGTTTGAGAAACACGAGACGCACTCCACGCATAAATGAAACACAAACTGCGTCCGACTTGCGTTCTCAAATGCACGATTTTGGAAACCTAAACAAACAGCACTGCAGAAACTGAGTGTGTGTGGAGCAGCGTTAATGTGAACGGAGCTGAGGTACTTTTAACATGTAATCTGCACGCACGTAAGTAAAGCATTGTGCTTCTCTGTGGAAAAAAAACCCCAGAGGTTATATTTATTTAACTGAATCGCAGCCTTTGTGATTTCATGATAGCACTATGCTATATTATGATCGTAAATAGTTTTTAATATATCGCATAGCCTTAGAAAACGGTGTAATAATGCAGTTCATGGATTCGCATCTGTGGAACGCGCCACTTCCGGTATTTTGCCGGTTACTCGACAAGTAAATCGTTACAGCCTAATATATATATTTATTATTCCAAATAGAGGCAAATAAATGAATATATATATATATATATATATATATATATATATATATATATATATAGTCAATCATTCGATAATGAACTAGCCTATAGACCCCTTTCCTAAAATTCACAAGATGCATTTAGCCTTTTTAATGACTTATTATTAGGTTTATTGATATGGAAACATTGTGTTTATGCTCACTTATAAGCAACATTACAATGTTTCTTTTTAAGTTTTCATACCATTGCATCCACAAGCCCGAGTGCCATATTCAAAATCATGAGAAAAAGCACTTAAAATCTCTTTTATGGAAACAATATCATGGATACTGACGTGTTGTGTTATTACGAGAGAATGAAAGCATCAGTAAGTAACTGGACTCAATCTTGATAACATGACGAGTTTGGTGAATTATGGCTCTGTTCACATCCTGATTGTAAAGCTCAATGTGATTGGATGAAGCTGGAATGTGCTGTGATTGGTCAGTGCAGTGTGACCATTATCTGATTGGCTGGAGTAGACTAGCTGGCTCGCTTTACTTTGGCTCGGTCTGCTTTTCCACTGCAGTTTAGTCCCACTTCAAAGCGGGTAAGATTATAGGCTGATTATAGTAGCATTTCTTTTTTCAAATTACGTGCAACGGTCATTTAAAGCAAGTCATTTAAAAAAGTTGTACGAACAAATGATACTGTGGTGGCTGTTGCTCACTATTTAAATCCAGCAGTTTTGGTGTCTCGTGTCGCAAATCCAATGACGATGGTAGTGATGATTCTCTCTGACCAATCAGTGATCAGCAGTGATCAGTGAACGAGCCGTAGCATGCAGCGCAAACGCCAATATTTCAGAGATATGTGCTGTGATTCTCAAACAAATGTCAGGCAAAGTTGTGTTTGCGACATAAAAAATATGTTTGTACATTATATCCTAAAATATATTTTTGGATCTCATTCTATTTATCCGTGATTTCACTTGATTTCTGTTGTATTTGTGGAGCTGGGCAGTTTGTAGTCTTGTGCCACTCCGGTGGGTTAACTTGCGTGATTGTACTGTACTGTTTGCTATCAGAAGAGCAGTTTTGCTGTGTGTTGGTGTAAATGCAGATGTAGCAGTGAGTGACGTGTGGTTTCAGTGATGTTTCTGCGGTCGAACGCTTCATCTTCCACCACTGATCTAAATTGAAGAGCTTCTATTCTCGTCCTGTCCTTTCCTCCATAGTAATTGTATTACTATGCCAAAAGAATATGCCTTATCTTCTGATTCCTGGCAGAACGCCATCCATGACTCAGTAAGCTTTAGTGCTCATACCATGCTATTTATTGATGTATCCCATTTACATTATTCAATTTACACAACCTGCTAACCCTGGAAGCCTGTCTCTCCTGACTCGTATAATGCATAACTGGAACTGCATAAATGTGCTGGAAGCTGCTATCTATGATCTGGGACTATGAATAATGCTGTCTCAGTGACTCAGTGAAACACAGGTTTCTCCCACTCCATAAAAACACTTCAGAGCTTTATGAATTAAGCAAGAACACTTTTCTCTAAATCTGAACCTAGTTGAGCCAAACCTGCCAGTCGCAGAACAGAAGATTTTCACAGAATGTTAAGTTACTGTGCTTTGCCTTTTGAGGGACATACTGTTACACAAAAACTACACAATTCAATACAAACCTCACAGAAGACCACCTCGTCATTCAGTAACAGACATGCACCTGGCTTTTGTGTTTCTTTGTGTGAAATGCATCAATGTGTCATGACAATTTAGGCTCATGTAATTCCACAAAATGAGTCAGATTACAGAGGCAATCAAAGCCTATATTGCATGTGATCGAGAGCTCAGTTCTGCTGTGAGCGGGATTGTTTCTGCTGAAAGCTCCCACTGGTGTGTCTTTCTCGAGAGCTCTCATTAAACCACCTACAACATGAAGTACACGAGTCAAGCCTGTCATGACCAGCAGCGTCCACGAGTGTCATGTCAAGAGCCATTGACCATGATCTCACCGTTTCACGATAAGAGCCAATTTCACTGGAATCAAGTGATGTGATAGTGTTAGGACTACAGGCGGGCGACACGTGCGACTTTCCGATTTTGAGCTGATTCTGACTCGTGCGACTGTTTTCCGGGTCGGTAGATTCTCAGCGTTGTCGTGCAGTGTCCGTGAAGTGTGCAGGGAACGAGAGGCGATTACCCTCTCCCGACAGCCAATCGGATGGCCGGATGGATTTCTGGCTCGTCAATAATGTTGGTCGCTCCTCGTGACTGTATCGCACCGCTGAAACCCCGCAGCCCGGCGCGGGTTTATGGCACATACTCACAGTATAGTGTGAGCACATATCCTGAGCTTTAGCTTTACATCGCATGCCATCTACTCCTTCAGTGTGAGTATAGGTAATCACACACACATCGCAGTGTATGCCCACCTTCATGAAATACTGTGATTTACACATTTATGTAGATGAAGCTGTATAAAGCAGAGAGAGTAACTTGGCTTTATATGTCCATGTCTTGCAGGAAACTTCAGTCATATTCTGAAATAGATGATTCACTTTTGAGTCTTAAAAAGATTCAGTTGAGTCTCTGTACTCAAATAATATTTGCAATCCAAAAGAATATTTGTGATGAAAGCTGTACGTTTCTATAGACAGCAGACTTAAGCACGCCAGAATCTGTTGAGTCTATTCTAATGTATAGCAGCCGCACCAAATCAACGATGATGTCAGCATATTAACCTCAGAAACACAAGAGTTGTGAGTTAGAGGAGCACAGGTGTTCAGAAACACAAGTGTTGTGAGTTAGAGGAGCACAGGTGTTCAGAAACACAAGCGTTGTGAGTTAGAGGAGCACAGGTGTTCAGAAACACAAGTGGTGTGAGTTAGAGGAGCACAGGTGTTCAGAAACACAAGTGTTGTGAGTTAGAGGAGCACAGGTGTTCAGCACAGGTGTTCAGAAACACAAGTGTTGTGAGTTAGAGGAGCACAGGTGTTCAGCACAGGTGTTCAGAAACACAAGTGTTGTGAGTTAGAGGAGCACAGGTGTTCAGAAACACAAGTGGTGTGAGTTAGAGGAGCACAGGTGTTCAGAAACACAAGTGTTGTGAGTTAGAGGAGCACAGGTGTTCAGCACAGGTGTTCAGAAACACAAGTGTTGTGAGTTAGAGGAGCACAGGTGTTCAGAAACACAAGTGGTGTGAGTTAGAGGAGCACAGGTGTTCAGAAACACAAGTGTTGTGAGTTAGAGGAGCACAGGTGTTCAGCACAGGTGTTCAGAAACACAAGTGTTGTGAGTTAGAGGAGCACAGGTGTTCAGCACAGGTGTTCAGAAACACAAGTGTTGTGAGTTAGAGGAGCACAGGTGTTCAGCACAGGTGTTCAGAAACACAAGTGTTGTGAGTTAGAGGAGCACAGGTGTTCAGAAACACAAGTGTTGTGAGTTAGAGGAGCACAGGTGTTCAGCACAGGTGTTCAGAAACACAAGTGTTGTGAGTTAGAGGAGCACAGGTGTTCAGAAACACAAGTGTTGTGAGTTAGAGGAGCACAGGTGTTCAGAAACACAAGTGTTGTGAGTTAGAGGAGCACAGGTGTTCAGAAACACAAGAGTTGTGAGTTAGAGGAGCACAGGTGTTCAAAAACACAAGTGTTGTGAGTTAGAGGAGCACAGGTGTTCAGAAACACAAGCGTTGTGAGTTAGAGGAGCACAGGTGTTCAGAAACACAAGTGTTGTGAGTTAGAGGAGCACAGGTGTTCAGAAACACAAGCTGTGGCGAACAGGACGGCCGAGGGACGTGAGAGAACGGCGCGAGGCCGGTGGTGCGATTGCTAATGAGCAGCACCTGTGAAGCACACCGGTCTCGCATCTCTCACGGAGGAGCGGAAGCATAAAGGAGGAGCGACGACGTTGATGATCGAGAGAGGAACAGGCCTGGTTTTACGTTGTGTTTTGGTTTTTGTATTTTATTTTAGCCAGCAGTCGTCCGTGAGGGGCTGCTGGCGGTATTTTGGTTTGTTTGTTTTATTTTAAATAAAGTATGTTTGAATCTTCGCCGGTTCCCACCTCCTTCTTCCCTGAACATTGCTACACAAGCGTTGTGAGTTCGAGGAGCACAGGTGTTCAGAAAGACAAGTGTTGTGAGTTAGAGGAGCACAGGTGTTCAGAAACACAAGAGTTGTGAGTTAGAGGAGCACAGGTGTTCAGAAACACAAGAGTTGTGAGTTAGAGGAGCACAGGTGTTCAGAAACACAAGAGTTGTGAGTTAGAGGAGCACAGGTGTTCACCACAGGTGTTCAGAAACACAAGAGTTGTGAGTTAGAGGAGCACAGGTGTTCAGAAACACAAGAGTTGTGAGTTAGAGGAGCACAGGTGTTCAGAAACACAAGAGTTGTGAGTTAGAGGAGCACAGGTGTTCAGAAACACAAGAGTTGTGAGTTAGAGGAGCACAGGTGTTCAGAAACACAAGTGTTGTGAGTTAGAGGAGCACAGGTGGTCAGCACAGGTGTTCAGAAACACAAGTGTTGTGAGTTAGAGGAGCACAGGTGTTCAGAAACACAAGAGTTGTGAGTTAGAAGAGCACAGGTGTTCAGAAACACAAGTGTTGTGAGTTAGAGGAGCACAGGTGTTCAGAAACACAAGAGTTGTGAGTTAGAGGAGCACAGGTGTTCAGAAACACAAGTGTTGTGAGTTAGAGGAGCACAGGTGGTCAGCACAGGTGTTCAGAAACACAAGTGTTGTGAGTTAGAGGAGCACAGGTGTTCAGAAACACAAGCGTTGTGAGTTAAGGAGCACAGGTGTTCAGCACAGGTGTTCAGAAACACAAGCGTTGTGAGTTAAGGAGCACAGGTGTTCAGCACAGGTGTTCAGAAACACAAGCGTTGTGAGTTAGAGGAGCACAGGTGTTCAGCACAGGTGTTCAGCACAGGTTTTCAGCACAGGTGTTCAGAAACACAAGAGTTGTGAGTTAGAGGAGCACAGGTGTTCAGAAACACAAGAGTTGTGAGTTAGAGGAGCACAGGTGTTCAGAAACACAAGCGTTGTGAGTTAGAGGAGCACAGGTGTTCAGCACAGGTGTTCAGCACAGGTGTTCAGAAACACAAGAGTTGTGAGTTAGAGGAGCACAGGTGTTCAGAAACACAAGAGTTGTGAGTTAGAGGAGCACAGGTGTTCAGCACAGAGGTGTTCAGCACAGGTGTTCAGAAACACAAGCGTTGTGAGTTAGAGGAGCACAGGTGTTCAGCACAGGTGTTCAGCACAGAGGAGTTCAGCACAGGTGTTCAGCACAGAGGAGTTCAGCACGGAGGAGTTCAGCACAGAGGAGTTCAGCACAGAGGAGTTCAGCACAGAGGTGTTCAGCACAGAGGAGTTCAGCACAGAGGAGTTCAGCACAGAGGAGTTCAGCACAGAGGTGTTCAGCACAGAGGAGTTCAGCACAGGTGTTCAGCACAGATGAGTTCAGCACAGATGAGTTCAGCACAGAGGAGTTCAGCACAGAGGAGTTCAGCACAGAGGTGTTCAGCACAGAGGTGTTCAGCACAGAGGAGTTCAGCACAGAGGAGTTCAGCACAGAGGAGTTCAGCACAGAGGTGTTCAGCACAGAGGTGTTCAGCACAGGTGTTCAGAAACACAAGAGTTGTGAGTTAGAGGAGCACAGGTGTTCAGCACAGGTGTTCAGCACAGGTGTTCAGAAACACAAGAGTTGTGAGTTAGAGGAGCACAGGTGTTCAGAAACACAAGAGTTGTGAGTTAGAGGAGCACAGGTGTTCAGCACAGAGGTGTTCAGCACAGGTGTTCAGAAACACAAGAGTTGTGAGTTAGAGGAGCACAGGTGTTCAGCACAGAGGTGTTCAGCATAGGTGTTCAGAAACACAAGCGTTGTGAGTTAGAGGAGCACAGGTGTTCAGCACAGGTGTTCAGCACAGAGGAGTTCAGCACAGGTGTTCAGCACAGAGGAGTTCAGCATGGAGGAGTTCAGCACAGAGGAGTTCAGCACAGAGGAGTTCAGCACAGAGGAGTTCAGCACAGAGGTGTTCAGCACAGGTGTTCAGAAACACAAGCGTTGTGAGTTAGAGGAGCACAGGTGTTCAGCACAGGTGTTCAGCACAGAGGAGTTCAGCACAGGTGTTCAGCACAGAGGTGTTCAGCACAGAGGAGTTCAGCACAGAGGAGTTCAGCACAGAGGAGTTCAGCACAGAGGAGTTCAGCACAGAGGTGTTCAGCACAGAGGAGTTCAGCACAGAGGAGTTCAGCACAGAGGAGTTCAGCAGAGAGGTGTTCAGCACAGAGGTGTTCAGCACAGGTGTTCAGAAACACAAGAGTTGTGAGTTAGAGGAGCACAGCTGTTCAGCACAGGTGTCTCCTCACTCTGGACAGGTCCAGAAGAAACGCAGAACAGATGTCAGCTGGTTTTACATAGAAACGCAGTGTTTCTTCTACAGACTCACCGCTGTAGCTCACAGACCTAGTGGACTTTTTCTGTCATTAGAGACATATATATTTTAACCCTCCTAAACTTTTCAGAGAAGGGTCACTCATTGGCTGTTAGCCGGGATCCGTACGAGTAACCTTTTTATTTTTTATCAAACGATATAAAACTAATTTCCCTGAGGTAGTAATAATAAAATTATGCACAGTCCCCACAGTCCTTTGAAAATTATTCATAGTCTCAGATCATAGAAACTATTCTCTTGGAGGATTTTAGGCCAGTTAGATCTTATTTTTGTGTACATTTCTCTATTTCACCATCATTTGTATAAACAATATGCAAAATTTTGGAAATTCACTTCAGTAAAAATCTACACTTCCGTAAGTTGAAAGATAAAGAAAGTATGAGACTTTATTTTGGCCAGGAATAAAAATAACATGACTTCATGATAGCACAGAGATGTTTTTAGATGTTATGACTAGAAAATATATACATTTGGATAGTTATTTAGAGATCATTTTGACAATTTCTCAGAGTTTGCTATTATATATATAATTTTGAAACCATTTAAATCGGTTAAAAATTACCAAAAAGCTTATTAGGGCAAAATTATTTTTTAAAATTGAATTATCTCCATTTTGACACGATTGTTTGTAAATCACCTTAAAGATGTACATTACAAATAAACTTACAGCATTGAACAACATGATACTTCCTCACATAGTGAAGATATTTAGTGTTTCACATTTCACTGGCCGAGCTGAAAGCGGTTCCCAGAGCTGAGAGGGTTTTCTCTCAGTGAAGATCTCATCATAAGAGCTTGATCAGAGTCTCATCTGTCACACACATGAGCCATGAAGAAGAGCTCATGATGTAAACCAGCGGATACTGGGACGAACGCTTTCCCAGCTGTTAACTGGTGTCATTGTTCTGAGTGAACGTCCACAGCAGCGCTCAATCCCACAGACACACAACACCAGACACACAACACCAGACACACAACACCAGCCGTACGAGTGGAGACACACAACACCAGACACAAGCACTGGCCGTACGAGTGGAGACACAAAACACCAGACACAATCACTGACCGTACGAGTGGAGACACACAACACCAGACACAACACCAGCCGTACGAGTGGAGACACACAACACCAGCCGTAAGAGTAGAGACACACAACACCAGACACAAGCACTGACCGTACGAGTGGAGACACACAACACCCGACACAAGCACTGACCGTACGAGTGGAGACAACAACACCAGACACAACACCAGCCGTACGAGTGGAGACAACAACACCAGACACAAACACCAGCCGTACGAGTGGAGACACACAACACCAGACACAAGCACTGACCGTACGAGTGGAGACACACAACACCAGGCGTAAGAGTGGAGACACACAACACCAGATACAAGCACTGGCCGTACGAGTGGAGACACACAACACCAGACACAAGCACTGGCCGTACGAGTGGAGACACACAACACCAGCCGTACGAGTGGAGACACACAACCCCAAACACACAACACCAGACACAAGCACTGGCCGTACGAGTGGAGACACACAACACCAGACACAAGCACTGAACGTACGAGTGGAGACACACAACACCAGACACAACACCAGCCGTACAAGTGGAGACACACAACACCAGACACAAGCACTGACCGTACGAGTGGAGACACACAACACCAGACACAAGCACTGGCCGTAAGAGTGTAGACACACAACACCAGACACAAGCACTGACCGTACGAGTGGAGACACACAACACCAGACACAAGCACTGACCGTACGAGTGGAGACACACAACACCAGACACAAGCACTGGCCGTACGAGTGGAGACACACAACACCAGACACAAGCACTGGCCGTACGAGTGAAGATACACAACACCAGACACAAGCACTTGCCGTACGAATGGAGACACACAACACCAGACACAAGCACTGGCCGTACGATTGGAGACACACAACACCAGACACAAGCACTGACCGTACGAGTGGAGACACACAACAACAGACACAAACACTGACCGTAAGAGTGGAGACACACAACACCAGACACAAACACCAGCCGTACAATTGGAGACACACAACACCAGACACAAACACCAGCCGTACAATTGGAGACACACAACACCAGACACAAGCACTGACCGTACGAGTGGAGACACACAACACCAGACACAAGCACTGGCCGTAAGAGTGTAGACACACAACACCAGACACAAGCACTGACCGTACGAGTGGAGACACACAACACCAGACACAAGCACTGACCGTACGAGTGGAGACACACAACACCAGACACAACACCAGCCGTACGAGTGGAGACACACAACACCAGACACAAGCACTGAACGTACGAGTGGAGACACACAACACCAGACACAAGCACTGACCGTACGAGTGGAGACACACAACACCAGACACAAGCACTGACCGTACGAGTGGAGACACACAACACCAGACACAACACCAGCCGTACGAGTGGAGACACACAACACCAGCCGTAAGAGTGGAGACACACAACACCAGACACAAGCACTGACCGTACGAGTGGAGACACACAACACCAGACACAACACCAGCCGTACGAGTGGAGACACACAACACCAGACACAACACCAGCCGTACGAGTGGAGACACACAACACCAGCCGTAAGAGTGGAGACACACAACACCAGACACAAGCACTGACCGTACGAGTGGAGACACACAACACCAGACACAACACCAGCCGTACGAGTGGAGACACACAAAACCAGACACAAGCACTGACCGTACGAGTGGAGACACACAACAACAGACACAATCACTGACCGTACGAGTGGAGACACACAACACCAGACACAAGCACTGACCGTACGAGTGGAGACACACAACACCAGACACAAGCACTGGCCGTACGAGTGGAGACACACAACACCAGACACAAGCACTGAACGTACGAGTGGAGACACACAACACCAGACACAACACCAGCCGTACAAGTGGAGACACACAACACCAGACACAAGCACTGACCGTACGAGTGGAGACGCACAACACCAGACACAAGCACTGGCCGTACGAGTGGAGACACACAACACCAGACACAAGCACTGGCCGTACGAGTGGAGATACACAACACCAGACACAAGCACTGGCCGTACGAATGGAGACACACAACACCAGACACAAGCACTGGCCGTACGAGTGGAGACACACAATACCAGACACAAGCACTGCCCGTTCGAGTGCAGACGCACAACACCAGACACAAGCACTGGCCGTACGAGTGGAGATACACAACACCAGACACAAGCACTGGCCGTACGAATGAAGACACACAAGACCAGACACAAGCACTGGCCGTACGAGTGGAGACACACAATACCAGACACAAACACTGACCGTACGAGTGTAGATACACAACACCAGACACAAGCACTGACCGTACAAGTGTAGACACACAACACCAAACACAAGCACTGGCCGTACGAGTGGAGACACACAAAACCAGACACGACACCAGCCGTATGAGTGGAGACACACAACACCAGCCGTAAGAGTGGAGACACACAACACCAGAAACAAGCACTGACCGTACGAGTGTAGACAAAACACCAGACACAAGCACTGACCGTACGAGTGGAGACACACAACACCAGCCGTAAGAGTGGAGACACACAACACCAGACACAAACAACAGGCGTACGATTGGAGACACACAACACCAGACACAAGCACTGACCGTACGAGTGGAGACACACAACAACAGACACAAACACTGACCGTAAGAGTGGAGACACACAACACCAGACAAAAACACCAGCCGTACAATTGGAGACACACAACACCAGACACAAACACCAGCCGTACAATTGGAGACACACAACACCAGACACAAGCACTGACCGTACGAGTGGAGACACACAACACCAGACACAAGCACTGACCGTACGAGTGGAGACACACAACACCAGACACAAGCACTGACCGTACGAGTGGAGACACACAAAACCAGACACAACACCAGCCGTACGAGTGGAGACACACAACACCAGACACAAGCACTGAACGTACGAGTGGAGACACACAACACCAGACACAAGCACTGACCGTACGAGTGGAGACACACAACACTAGACACAAGCACTGACCGTACGAGTGGAGACACACAACACCAGACACAAGCACTGACCGTACGAGTGTAGACATACAACACCAGACACAAGCACTGACCGTACGAGTGTAGACACACAACACCAGACACAAACACTGACCGTACGAGTGGAGACACACAACAACAGACACAAACACTGACCATACGAGTGGAGATACACAACACCACACACAAACACTGACCGTACGAGTGGAGACACACAACACAAGACACACAACACCAGACACAAGCACTGACTGTACGAGTGGAGACACACAACACCAGACACAATCACTGACCGTACGAGTGGAGACACACAACACCAGACACAAGCACTGACCGTACGAGTGGAGGCACACAACACCAGACACAAGCACTGACCGTACGAGTGGAAACACACAACACCAGACACAATCACTGACCGTACGAGTGGAGACATACAACACCAGACACAAGCACTGACCGTACGAGTGTAGACATACAACACCAGACACAAGCACTGACCGTACGAGTGTAGACACACAACACCAGACACAAACACTGACCGTACGAGTGGAGACACACAACAACAGACACAAACACTGACCATACGAGTGGAGACACACAACACCAGACACAAGCACTGGCCGTACAAGTGGAGACACACAACACCAGACACAAACACCAGCCGTACGATTGGAGACACACAACACCAGACACAAGCACTGGCCGTACGAGTGGAGACACACAACACCAGACACAAGCACTGACCGTACGAGTGGAGACACACAACACCAGACACAACACCAGCCGTACGAGTGGAGACACACAACACCAGACACAAGCACTGACCGTATGAGTGGAGACACACAACACCAGACACAAGCACTGGCCGTACGAGTGGAGACACACAACACCAGACACAAACACCAGCCGTACGATTGGAGACACACAACACCAGACACAACACCAGCCGTACGAGTGGAGACACACAACACCAGCCGTAAGAGTGGAGACACACAACACCAGACACAAGCACTGACCGTACGAGTGGAGACACACAACACCAGACACAAGCACTGACCGTACGAGAGGAGACACACAACACCAGACACAAACACCAGCCGTAAGAGTGGAGACACACAACACCAGACACAAGCACTGACTGTACGAGTGGAGACACACAACTCCAGACACAACACCAGCCGTACGAGTGGAGACACACAACACCAGACACAAGCACTGACCGTATGAGTGGAGACACACAACACCAGACACAACACCAGCCGTACAAGTGGAGACACACAACACCAGACACAACACCAGACACAACACCAGCCGTACAAGTGGAGACACACAACACCAGACACAACACCAGCCGTACGAGTGGAGACACACAACACCAGACACAAGCACTGACCGAACGAGTGGAGACACACAACACCAGATACAACGCCAGCCGTACGAGTGGAGACACACAACACCAGACACAAGCACTGACCGTATGAGTGGAGACACACAACACCAGACACAACACCAGCCGTACGAGTGGAGACACACAACACCAGACACAAGCACCGGCCGTACGAGTGGAGACACACAACACCAGACACAAGCACCGGCCGTACGAGTGGAGACACACAACACTAGACACAAGCACTGGCCGTACGAGTGGAGACACACAACACCAGACACAAACACTGACCGTACGAGTGGAGACACACAACACCAGACACAAGCACTGACCGTACGAGTGGAGACACACAACACCAGACACAAGCACTGACCGTACGAGTGGAGACACACAACACCAGCCATAAGAGTGGAGACACACAACACCAGACACAAACACTGACCGTACGAGTGGAGATACACAACACCAGACACAAACACTGACCGTACAAGTGGAGACACACAACACAAGACACACAACACCAGACACAAGCACTGACTGTACGAGTGGAGACACACAACACCAGACACAATCACTGACCGTACGAGTGGAGACACACAACACCAGACACAAGCACTGACCGTACGAGTGGAGACACACAACTCCAGACACAACACCAGCCGTACGAGTGGAGACACACAACACCAGACACAAGCACTGACCGTATGAGTGGAGACACACAACACCAGACACAACACCAGCCGTACAAGTGGAGACACACAACACCAGACACAACACCAGCCGTATGAGTGGAGAAACACAACACCAGACACAACACCAGCCGTACAAGTGGAGACACACAACACCAGACACAAGCACTGACCGTACGAGTGGAGACACACAACAACAGACACAATCACTGACCGTACGAGTGGAGACACACAACACCAGACACAAGCACTGACCGTACGAGTGGAGACACACAACACCAGACACAAGCACTGACCGTACGAGTGGAGACACACAACACCAGACACAATCACTGACCGTACGAGTGGAGACACACAACACCAGACACAAGCACTGACCGTACGAGTGTAGACACACAACACCAGACACAAGCACTGACCGTACGAGTGGAGACACACAACACCAGAAACAAGCACTGACCGTACGAGTGTAGACACACAACAACAGACACAAGCACTGGCCGTACGATTGGAGACACACAACACCAGACACAAGCACTGGCCGTACGAGTGGAGACACACAACACCAGACACAAGCACTGGCCGTAAGAGTGTAGACACACAACACCAGACACAAGCACTGACCGTACGAGTGGAGACACACAACACCAGACACAAGCACTGACCGTACGAGTGGAGACACACAACACCAGACACAACACCAGCCGTACGAGTGGAGACACACAACACTAGACACAAGCACTGACCGTACGAGTGGAGACACACAACACCAGACACAAGCACTGACCGTACGAGTGGAGACACACAACACCAGACACAACACCAGCCGTACGAGTGGAGACACACAACACCAGCCGTAAGAGTGGAGACACACAACACCAGACACAAGCACTGACCGTACGAGTGGAGACACACAACACCAGACACAAGCACTGACCGTACGAGAGGAGACACACAACACCAGACACAAACACCAGCCGTAAGAGTGGAGACACACAACACCAGACACAAGCACTGACTGTACGAGTGGAGACACACAACTCCAGACACAACACCAGCCGTACGAGTGGAGACACACAACACCTGACACAAGCACTGACCGTATGAGTGGAGACACACAACACCAGACACAACACCAGCCGTACAAGTGGAGACACACAACACCAGACACAACACCAGCCGTATGAGTGGAGAAACACAACACCAGACACAACACCAGCCGTACAAGTGGAGACACACAACACCAGACACAACACCAGCCGTACGAGTGGAGACACACAACACCAGACACAAGCACTGACCGAACGAGTGGAGACACACAACACCAGATACAACGCCAGCCGTACGAGTGGAGACACACAACACCAGACACAAGCACTGACCGTATGAGTGGAGACACACAACACCAGACACAACACCAGCCGTACGAGTGGAGACACACAACACCAGACACAAGCACCGGCCGTACGAGTGGAGACACACAACACCAGACACAAGCACCGGCCGTACGAGTGGAGACACACAACACTAGACACAAGCACTGGCCGTACGAGTGGAGACACACAACACCAGACACAAACACTGACCGTACGAGTGGAGACACACAACACCAGACACAAGCACTGACCGTACGAGTGGAGACACACAACACCAGACACAAGCACTGACCGTACGAGTGGAGACACACAACACCAGCCGTAAGAGTGGAGACACACAACACCAGACACAAACACTGACCGTACGAGTGGAGATACACAACACCAGACACAAACACTGACCGTACAAGTGGAGACACACAACACAAGACACACAACACCAGACACAAGCACTGACTGTACGAGTGGAGACACACAACACCAGACACAATCACTGACCGTACGAGTGGAGACACACAACACCAGACACAAGCACTGACCGTACGAGTGGAGGCACACAACACCAGACACAAGCACTGACCGTACGAGTGGAGACACACAACACCAGACACAATCACTGACCGTACGAGTGGAGACATACAACACCAGACACAAGCACTGACCGTACGAGTGTAGACATACAACACCAGACACAAGCACTGACCGTACGAGTGTAGACACACAACACCAGACACAAACACTGACCGTACGAGTGGAGACACACAACAACAGACACAAACACTGACCATACGAGTGGAGACACACAACACCAGACACAAGCACTGGCCGTACAAGTGGAGACACACAACACCAGACACAAACACCAGCCGTACGATTGGAGACACACAACACCAGACACAAGCACTGGCCGTACGAGTGGAGACACACAACACCAGACACAACACCAGCCGTACGAGTGGAGACACACAACACCAGACACAAGCACTGACCGTACGAGTGGAGACACACAACACCAGACACAACACCAGCCGTACGAGTGGAGACACACAACACCAGACACAAGCACTGACCGTATGAGTGGAGACACACAACACCAGACACAAGCACTGGCCGTACGAGTGGAGACACACAACACCAGACACAAACACCAGCCGTACGATTGGAGACACACAACACCAGACACAAGCACTGGCCGTACGAGTGGAGACACACAACACCAGACACAACACCAGCCGTACGAGTGGAGACACACAACACCAGACACAAGCACTGACCGTACGAGTGGAGACACACAACACCAGACACAACACCAGCCGTACGAGTGGAGACACACAACACCAGACACAAGCACTGACCGTATGAGTGGAGACACACAACACCAGACACAAGCACTGGCCGTACGAGTGGAGACACACAACACCAGACACAAGCACTGACCGTACGAGTGGAGATACACAACACCAGACACAAACACTGACCGTACGAGTGGAGACACACAACACAAGACACACAACACCAGACACAAGCACTGACTGTACGAGTGGAGACACACAACACCAGACACAATCACTGACCGTACGAGTGGAGACACACAACACCAGACACAAGCACTGACCGTATGAGTGGAGACACACAACTCCAGACACAACACCAGCCGTACGAGTGGAGACACACAACACCAGACACAAGCACTGAACGTACGAGTGGAGACACACAACAGCAGACACAAGCACTGACCGTACGAGTGGAGACACACAACACCAGACACAAGCACTGACCGTACGAGTGGAGACACACAACACCAGACACAACACCAACCGTACGAGTGGAGACAAGCAACACCAGCCGTAAGAGTGGAGACACACAACACCAGACACAAGCACTGACCGTACGAGTGGAGACACACAACACCAGACACAAGCACTGACCGTACGAGAGGAGACACACAACACCAGACACAAACACCAGCCGTAAGAGTGGAGACACACAACACCAGACACAAGCACTGACCGTATGAGTGGAGACACACAACACCAGACACAACACCAGCCGTACAAGTGGAGACACACAACACCAGACACAACACCAGCCGTATGAGTGGAGAAACACAACACCAGACACAACACCAGCCGTACAAGTGGAGACACACAACACCAGACACAACACCAGCCGTACGAGTGGAGACACACAACACCAGACACAAGCACTGACCGAACGAGTGGAGACACACAACACCAGATACAACGCCAGCCGTACGAGTGGAGACACACAACACCAGACACAAGCACTGACCGTATGAGTGGAGACACACAACACCAGACACAACACCAGCCGTACGAGTGGAGACACACAACACCAGACACAAGCACCGGCCGTACGAGTGGAGACACACAACACCAGACACAAGCACTGACCGTACGAGTGGAGACACACAACACCAGACACAACGCCAGCCGTACGAGTGGAGATACACAACACCAGACACAACACCAGCCGTACGAGTGGAGACACACAACACCAGACACAAGCACCGGCCGTACGAGTGGAGACACACAACACTAGACACAAGCACTGGCCGTACGAGTGGAGACACACAACACCAGACACAAACACTGACCGTACGAGTGGAGACACACAACACCAGACACAAGCACTGACCGTACGAGTGGAGACACACAACACCAGACACAAGCACTGACCGTACGAGTGGAGACACACAACACCAGCCGTAAGAGTGGAGACACACAACACCAGACACAAACACTGACCGTACGAGTGGAGATACACAACACCAGACACAAACACTGACCGTACGAGTGGAGACACACAACACAAGACACACAACACCAGACACAAGCACTGACTGTACGAGTGGAGACACACAACACCAGACACAATCACTGACCGTACGAGTGGAGACACACAACACCAGACACAAGCACTGACCGTACGAGTGGAGGCACACAACACCAGACACAAGCACTGACCGTACGAGTGGAGACACACAACACCAGACACAATCACTGACCGTACGAGTGGAGACATACAACACCAGACACAAGCACTGACCGTACGAGTGTAGACATACAACACCAGACACAAGCACTGACCGTACGAGTGTAGACACACAACACCAGACACAAACACTGACCGTACGAGTGGAGACACACAACAACAGACACAAACACTGACCATACGAGTGGAGATACACAACACCACACACAAACACTGACCGTACGAGTGGAGACACACAACACAAGACACACAACACCAGACACAAGCACTGACTGTACGAGTGGAGACACACAACACCAGACACAATCACTGACCGTACGAGTGGAGACACACAACACCAGACACAAGCACTGACCGTACGAGTGGAGGCACACAACACCAGACACAAGCACTGACCGTACGAGTGGAAACACACAACACCAGACACAATCACTGACCGTACGAGTGGAGACATACAACACCAGACACAAGCACTGACCGTACGAGTGTAGACATACAACACCAGACACAAGCACTGACCGTACGAGTGTAGACACACAACACCAGACACAAACACTGACCGTACGAGTGGAGACACACAACAACAGACACAAACACTGACCATACGAGTGGAGACACACAACACCAGACACAAGCACTGGCCGTACAAGTGGAGACACACAACACCAGACACAAACACCAGCCGTACGATTGGAGACACACAACACCAGACACAAGCACTGGCCGTACGAGTGGAGACACACAACACCAGACACAAGCACTGACCGTACGAGTGGAGACACACAACACCAGACACAACACCAGCCGTACGAGTGGAGACACACAACACCAGACACAAGCACTGACCGTATGAGTGGAGACACACAACACCAGACACAAGCACTGGCCGTACGAGTGGAGACACACAACACCAGACACAAACACCAGCCGTACGATTGGAGACACACAACACCAGACACAACACCAGCCGTACGAGTGGAGACACACAACACCAGCCGTAAGAGTGGAGACACACAACACCAGACACAAGCACTGACCGTACGAGTGGAGACACACAACACCAGACACAAGCACTGACCGTACGAGAGGAGACACACAACACCAGACACAAACACCAGCCGTAAGAGTGGAGACACACAACACCAGACACAAGCACTGACTGTACGAGTGGAGACACACAACTCCAGACACAACACCAGCCGTACGAGTGGAGACACACAACACCAGACACAAGCACTGACCGTATGAGTGGAGACACACAACACCAGACACAACACCAGCCGTACAAGTGGAGACACACAACACCAGACACAACACCAGACACAACACCAGCCGTACAAGTGGAGACACACAACACCAGACACAACACCAGCCGTACGAGTGGAGACACACAACACCAGACACAAGCACTGACCGAACGAGTGGAGACACACAACACCAGATACAACGCCAGCCGTACGAGTGGAGACACACAACACCAGACACAAGCACTGACCGTATGAGTGGAGACACACAACACCAGACACAACACCAGCCGTACGAGTGGAGACACACAACACCAGACACAAGCACCGGCCGTACGAGTGGAGACACACAACACCAGACACAAGCACCGGCCGTACGAGTGGAGACACACAACACTAGACACAAGCACTGGCCGTACGAGTGGAGACACACAACACCAGACACAAACACTGACCGTACGAGTGGAGACACACAACACCAGACACAAGCACTGACCGTACGAGTGGAGACACACAACACCAGACACAAGCACTGACCGTACGAGTGGAGACACACAACACCAGCCATAAGAGTGGAGACACACAACACCAGACACAAACACTGACCGTACGAGTGGAGATACACAACACCAGACACAAACACTGACCGTACAAGTGGAGACACACAACACAAGACACACAACACCAGACACAAGCACTGACTGTACGAGTGGAGACACACAACACCAGACACAATCACTGACCGTACGAGTGGAGACACACAACACCAGACACAAGCACTGACCGTACGAGTGGAGACACACAACTCCAGACACAACACCAGCCGTACGAGTGGAGACACACAACACCAGACACAAGCACTGACCGTATGAGTGGAGACACACAACACCAGACACAACACCAGCCGTACAAGTGGAGACACACAACACCAGACACAACACCAGCCGTATGAGTGGAGAAACACAACACCAGACACAACACCAGCCGTACAAGTGGAGACACACAACACCAGACACAAGCACTGACCGTACGAGTGGAGACACACAACAACAGACACAATCACTGACCGTACGAGTGGAGACACACAACATCAGACACAAGCACTGACCGTACGAGTGGAGACACACAACACCAGACACAAGCACTGACCGTACGAGTGGAGACACACAACACCAGACACAATCACTGACCGTACGAGTGGAGACACACAACACCAGACACAAGCACTGACCGTACGAGTGTAGACACACAACACCAGACACAAGCACTGACCGTACGAGTGGAGACACACAACACCAGAAACAAGCACTGACCGTACGAGTGTAGACACACAACAACAGACACAAGCACTGGCCGTACGATTGGAGACACACAACACCAGACACAAGCACTGGCCGTACGAGTGGAGACACACAACACCAGACACAAGCACTGGCCGTAAGAGTGTAGACACACAACACCAGACACAAGCACTGACCGTACGAGTGGAGACACACAACACCAGACACAAGCACTGACCGTATGAGTGGAGACACACAACACCAGACACAACACCAGCCGTACGAGTGGAGACACACAACACTAGACACAAGCACTGACCGTACGAGTGGAGACACACAACACCAGACACAAGCACTGACCGTACGAGTGGAGACACACAACACCAGACACAACACCAGCCGTACGAGTGGAGACACACAACACCAGCCGTAAGAGTGGAGACACACAACACCAGACACAAGCACTGACCGTACGAGTGGAGACACACAACACCAGACACAAGCACTGACCGTACGAGAGGAGACACACAACACCAGACACAAACACCAGCCGTAAGAGTGGAGACACACAACACCAGACACAAGCACTGACTGTACGAGTGGAGACACACAACTCCAGACACAACACCAGCCGTACGAGTGGAGACACACAACACCTGACACAAGCACTGACCGTATGAGTGGAGACACACAACACCAGACACAACACCAGCCGTACAAGTGGAGACACACAACACCAGACACAACACCAGCCGTATGAGTGGAGAAACACAACACCAGACACAACACCAGCCGTACAAGTGGAGACACACAACACCAGACACAACACCAGCCGTACGAGTGGAGACACACAACACCAGACACAAGCACTGACCGAACGAGTGGAGACACACAACACCAGATACAACGCCAGCCGTACGAGTGGAGACACACAACACCAGACACAAGCACTGACCGTATGAGTGGAGACACACAACACCAGACACAACACCAGCCGTACGAGTGGAGACACACAACACCAGACACAAGCACCGGCCGTACGAGTGGAGACACACAACACCAGACACAAGCACCGGCCGTACGAGTGGAGACACACAACACTAGACACAAGCACTGGCCGTACGAGTGGAGACACACAACACCAGACACAAACACTGACCGTACGAGTGGAGACACACAACACCAGACACAAGCACTGACCGTACGAGTGGAGACACACAACACCAGACACAAGCACTGACCGTACGAGTGGAGACACACAACACCAGCCGTAAGAGTGGAGACACACAACACCAGACACAAACACTGACCGTACGAGTGGAGATACACAACACCAGACACAAACACTGACCGTACAAGTGGAGACACACAACACAAGACACACAACACCAGACACAAGCACTGACTGTACGAGTGGAGACACACAACACCAGACACAATCACTGACCGTACGAGTGGAGACACACAACACCAGACACAAGCACTGACCGTACGAGTGGAGGCACACAACACCAGACACAAGCACTGACCGTACGAGTGGAGACACACAACACCAGACACAATCACTGACCGTACGAGTGGAGACATACAACACCAGACACAAGCACTGACCGTACGAGTGTAGACATACAACACCAGACACAAGCACTGACCGTACGAGTGTAGACACACAACACCAGACACAAACACTGACCGTACGAGTGGAGACACACAACAACAGACACAAACACTGACCATACGAGTGGAGACACACAACACCAGACACAAGCACTGGCCGTACAAGTGGAGACACACAACACCAGACACAAACACCAGCCGTACGATTGGAGACACACAACACCAGACACAAGCACTGGCCGTACGAGTGGAGACACACAACACCAGACACAACACCAGCCGTACGAGTGGAGACACACAACACCAGACACAAGCACTGACCGTACGAGTGGAGACACACAACACCAGACACAACACCAGCCGTACGAGTGGAGACACACAACACCAGACACAAGCACTGACCGTATGAGTGGAGACACACAACACCAGACACAAGCACTGGCCGTACGAGTGGAGACACACAACACCAGACACAAACACCAGCCGTACGATTGGAGACACACAACACCAGACACAAGCACTGGCCGTACGAGTGGAGACACACAACACCAGACACAACACCAGCCGTACGAGTGGAGACACACAACACCAGACACAAGCACTGACCGTACGAGTGGAGACACACAACACCAGACACAACACCAGCCGTACGAGTGGAGACACACAACACCAGACACAAGCACTGACCGTATGAGTGGAGACACACAACACCAGACACAAGCACTGGCCGTACGAGTGGAGACACACAACACCAGACACAAGCACTGACCGTACGAGTGGAGATACACAACACCAGACACAAACACTGACCGTACGAGTGGAGACACACAACACAAGACACACAACACCAGACACAAGCACTGACTGTACGAGTGGAGACACACAACACCAGACACAATCACTGACCGTACGAGTGGAGACACACAACACCAGACACAAGCACTGACCGTATGAGTGGAGACACACAACTCCAGACACAACACCAGCCGTACGAGTGGAGACACACAACACCAGACACAAGCACTGAACGTACGAGTGGAGACACACAACAGCAGACACAAGCACTGACCGTACGAGTGGAGACACACAACACCAGACACAAGCACTGACCGTACGAGTGGAGACACACAACACCAGACACAACACCAACCGTACGAGTGGAGACAAGCAACACCAGCCGTAAGAGTGGAGACACACAACACCAGACACAAGCACTGACCGTACGAGTGGAGACACACAACACCAGACACAAGCACTGACCGTACGAGAGGAGACACACAACACCAGACACAAACACCAGCCGTAAGAGTGGAGACACACAACACCAGACACAAGCACTGACCGTATGAGTGGAGACACACAACACCAGACACAACACCAGCCGTACAAGTGGAGACACACAACACCAGACACAACACCAGCCGTATGAGTGGAGAAACACAACACCAGACACAACACCAGCCGTACAAGTGGAGACACACAACACCAGACACAACACCAGCCGTACGAGTGGAGACACACAACACCAGACACAAGCACTGACCGAACGAGTGGAGACACACAACACCAGATACAACGCCAGCCGTACGAGTGGAGACACACAACACCAGACACAAGCACTGACCGTATGAGTGGAGACACACAACACCAGCCGTACGAGTGGAGACACACAACACCAGACACAAGCACCGGCCGTACGAGTGGAGACACACAACACCAGACACAAGCACTGACCGTACGAGTGGAGACACACAACACCAGACACAACGCCAGCCGTACGAGTGGAGATACACAACACCAGACACAACACCAGCCGTACGAGTGGAGACACACAACACCAGACACAAGCACCGGCCGTACGAGTGGAGACACACAACACTAGACACAAGCACTGGCCGTACGAGTGGAGACACACAACACCAGACACAAACACTGACCGTACGAGTGGAGACACACAACACCAGACACAAGCACTGACCGTACGAGTGGAGACACACAACACCAGACACAAGCACTGACCGTACGAGTGGAGACACACAACACCAGCCGTAAGAGTGGAGACACACAACACCAGACACAAACACTGACCGTACGAGTGGAGATACACAACACCAGACACAAACACTGACCGTACGAGTGGAGACACACAACACAAGACACACAACACCAGACACAAGCACTGACTGTACGAGTGGAGACACACAACACCAGACACAATCACTGACCGTACGAGTGGAGACACACAACACCAGACACAAGCACTGACCGTACGAGTGGAGGCACACAACACCAGACACAAGCACTGACCGTACGAGTGGAGACACACAACACCAGACACAATCACTGACCGTACGAGTGGAGACATACAACACCAGACACAAGCACTGACCGTACGAGTGTAGACATACAACACCAGACACAAGCACTGACCGTACGAGTGTAGACACACAACACCAGACACAAACACTGACCGTACGAGTGGAGACACACAACAACAGACACAAACACTGACCATACGAGTGGAGATACACAACACCACACACAAACACTGACCGTACGAGTGGAGACACACAACACAAGACACACAACACCAGACACAAGCACTGACTGTACGAGTGGAGACACACAACACCAGACACAATCACTGACCGTACGAGTGGAGACACACAACACCAGACACAAGCACTGACCGTACGAGTGGAGGCACACAACACCAGACACAAGCACTGACCGTACGAGTGGAAACACACAACACCAGACACAATCACTGACCGTACGAGTGGAGACATACAACACCAGACACAAGCACTGACCGTACGAGTGTAGACATACAACACCAGACACAAGCACTGACCGTACGAGTGTAGACACACAACACCAGACACAAACACTGACCGTACGAGTGGAGACACACAACAACAGACACAAACACTGACCATACGAGTGGAGACACACAACACCAGACACAAGCACTGGCCGTACAAGTGGAGACACACAACACCAGACACAAACACCAGCCGTACGATTGGAGACACACAACACCAGACACAAGCACTGGCCGTACGAGTGGAGACACACAACACCAGACACAAGCACTGACCGTACGAGTGGAGACACACAACACCAGACACAACACCAGCCGTACGAGTGGAGACACACAACACCAGACACAAGCACTGACCGTATGAGTGGAGACACACAACACCAGACACAAGCACTGGCCGTACGAGTGGAGACACACAACACCAGACACAAACACCAGCCGTACGATTGGAGACACACAACACCAGACACAACACCAGCCGTACGAGTGGAGACACACAACACCAGCCGTAAGAGTGGAGACACACAACACCAGACACAAGCACTGACCGTACGAGTGGAGACACACAACACCAGACACAAGCACTGACCGTACGAGAGGAGACACACAACACCAGACACAAACACCAGCCGTAAGAGTGGAGACACACAACACCAGACACAAGCACTGACTGTACGAGTGGAGACACACAACTCCAGACACAACACCAGCCGTACGAGTGGAGACACACAACACCAGACACAAGCACTGACCGTATGAGTGGAGACACACAACACCAGACACAACACCAGCCGTACAAGTGGAGACACACAACACCAGACACAACACCAGACACAACACCAGCCGTACAAGTGGAGACACACAACACCAGACACAACACCAGCCGTACGAGTGGAGACACACAACACCAGACACAAGCACTGACCGAACGAGTGGAGACACACAACACCAGATACAACGCCAGCCGTACGAGTGGAGACACACAACACCAGACACAAGCACTGACCGTATGAGTGGAGACACACAACACCAGACACAACACCAGCCGTACGAGTGGAGACACACAACACCAGACACAAGCACCGGCCGTACGAGTGGAGACACACAACACCAGACACAAGCACCGGCCGTACGAGTGGAGACACACAACACTAGACACAAGCACTGGCCGTACGAGTGGAGACACACAACACCAGACACAAACACTGACCGTACGAGTGGAGACACACAACACCAGACACAAGCACTGACCGTACGAGTGGAGACACACAACACCAGACACAAGCACTGACCGTACGAGTGGAGACACACAACACCAGCCATAAGAGTGGAGACACACAACACCAGACACAAACACTGACCGTACGAGTGGAGATACACAACACCAGACACAAACACTGACCGTACAAGTGGAGACACACAACACAAGACACACAACACCAGACACAAGCACTGACTGTACGAGTGGAGACACACAACACCAGACACAATCACTGACCGTACGAGTGGAGACACACAACACCAGACACAAGCACTGACCGTACGAGTGGAGGCACACAACACCAGACACAAGCACTGACCGTACGAGTGGAGACACACAACACCAGACACAATCACTGACCGTACGAGTGGAGACATACAACACCAGACACAAGCACTGACCGTACGAGTGTAGACATACAACACCAGACACAAGCACTGACCGTACGAGTGTAGACACACAACACCAGACACAAGCACTGGCCGTACGAGTGGAGACACACAACACCAGACACAACACCAGCCGTACGAGTGGAGACACACAACACCAGACACAAGCACTGACCGTACGAGTGGAGACACACAACACCAGACACAACACCAGCCGTACGAGTGGAGACACACAACACCAGACACAAGCACTGACCGTACGAGTGGAGACACACAACACCAGACACAAGCACTGACCGTATGAGTGGAGAGAGCTGTCATCTGTGCCTTCTTCTCTTTAAAGCGTGAGAGGAAAGGTCTTAACTTTACTCTGTGGATACCAGTCTTAGGGACAAAGGAAGACTATTCCATAACAGAAAAGCACGGTCACTCCTCTTAAGTCTAGATCTTAGAACCATCAACAGTCTTGTTGAGATGACCTTAATGATCTAGCAGAGTTATTTAATTTCAAAAGATCAGAGATATTTTGGAGATAATTCGAGACACACAACACCAGACACAACACCAGCCGTACGAGTGGAGACACACAACACCAGACACAAGCACTGACCGTACGGGTGGAGACACAACACCAGACACAATCACTGACCGTACGAGTGGAGACAAACAACACCAGACACAAACACTGACCGTACGAGTGGAGACACACAACACCAGACACAACACCAGCCATACGAGTGGAGACACACAACACCAGACACAAACACTGACTGTACCAGTGGAGACTGTAGCAATAATCAGATGATCAGCACAATCATGTGATTTTAATCAACTAGATTCTAATTAAGTAAACACTCCTCCATTCTTCAGATTGTGACAAAAACAGATGTCATGGGACTTTTTAAGTTACCGATTCACCCATGAAGCAAATGGTGCTTGGACTTAATTAAATTACCGATGCCAGAAGTAATCACAGGGTCCTCTGTCTTACCACATGTGACTCAACAGGGGCGCCTCTCTGGCCGGAGATCCCGTGGTGTCCCCTCTGCACGACACCTCACAAACACAGACAACCTTGTGTAATGAACCACACTGGTCATTGTAATCCGGACTTAAAACTCATCAAATTCGAAGGACGCACACACATACACTGAACTGAAGACGATCAGGAGTCCAACGCGTGACTGACCACGCGACGAACTCTGAATACACACACACACACACACACACAAAGAGACAATCATTCTGAACCACGTGTAGTTAAACGTAACGTTTCAAATGTACAAATGTTTTCTGGTTGTGTTCAGGATTCCCTTGTGACCTAATTGATATAACTGTAAGCTTTTATGATATGTGATCAGTCTGACATTCGTTTAATCACGAAAAATCATGTATCTGCATTTTACTAGCCCTAGGAATGCCGCGAGTGGTATGATTGGAATCAGAGAAATCGAATAAGATTGAATCACTAACCCAAAATGCAATATGAGGCATATTTTATTAATCCTAGTTTAGAAGTGTATTATTACTAAATTTGCAATATCTTATGCACATGACCCCGAAGGCGTGTACTTCGCGAACCACAAGATTTGCCGACACGCCTCCTCCCAAACGATTGGATCAGACGCGAACGAAAGGTGTGTCTCGAGCGCCTTCAAAACCAGGAGCGCCATGTCTCCTTCGTGCTAGCGAGCAGTCCTATGCCACAGAGAGATCCCAACCCAGCTGGCATTCGGCTGACATTAAACGTTTAAATGTGGTTGAAATAATGTCAGTTTATGAAAAAACATTACTTCAACTTTAAAACAACGTTGAACACCAAATAGTTGAAGTTGTGTTGTTGACTCACTACGGATTCAACATAGAAATATAAAAAAAATTTTTTAGTTGTAGGCCTACGTCAAATCAACATTATTTTTACAACCATGACTTTTATGAAAACCATGAAATATATCAGTGGAAAAATAACGTTGTTCCAAAATCCAATTTGCAATCTGATTTGCAAAATCTAAACAAAATTCAACGGTTATCCAACACTGGCACCTGACGTTGATTCAACAGTGACTCAACGTTAAAATGCCAGCTGGGAACTTCCCTGAGAACTCCAGCCCGGAGTTCCGCGTGGTTTTTCCTACTTTGTTTTAATCTAAGTTCTTTCTTTTCTTAAAATACCTCAGTTTGATCATTCTCGTTCGTTCAGTGCACTCACGAACGAAACGAATTTAAGATTAAGCATCTGTCGTACGAGCTGAAGAGATCGCAACATCTACCTCCGTCCGAATGAAACTTCGGACATCAGCCTGTTTCTTTTGTAACACAGCTACACCAAAGGGACCATATCAAAGTAACGTACAATCTAAATTAAGTGCTGTTTAAGGTTGTCTAGATACGCCTAAGAAAGTCTTTGGGTCTCGTTTGCAATTGTTTGAATTGTTTGAACTGATTTCTCTCTCTCTCTCTCTCTCTCTCTCTCTCTCTCTCTCTCACCCTCTAACTTTCTCTCTCCAATACTTCGTATTGCAATCATTTTCTGTTTCGTTGTAATTGTTTGTTTTTGTTATGCATATTTACTCCTGCGTGATTTAAGTAGTTTATGTAATCTTTAGTCTTGTTTTATTAAACTCTATAATCTTTTGAATTGAATCTGTCTTATTGTTCTATAAACTTGAAGTCCCTGAAAATGCCGATCTTATGTTACAAAGCTCTACTTGATTTATATTAAAATATCTAAAGTGCCTTACACGAAATTATCATTTCTGGTGGCCACAGGAAGGGTATTTTTGATGTTTACAGGCTGGTAAACGAACGAGTGCATGATAAACTAAGTTTGAATCATATCAAAGTTTACCCTGATAATTGATCTGATTTTACCGACCTATATTAATAATTAATACGAGCAATCGTGTTAATGATTCATATACGGTGAGGTTTAACCTATTCCCTATTTGGGATAATCTAATTTGTGTATACGATAATGCATATTCATCATCTCATGAATATTATTCCCCCTTTGAGTTAATAATTTCCCTACAAAAGTCATTATCGCTACATTTATATGGTGGAAGAACGCAGCCATTTTCAAACTTCATTTTGAGACCAATATTCAGATTCATATTCATGTGTGTTTTTGAGAGTTTAATATTGCGTACGTGCGTCTGCATTGTATAACGTTATAGTCGACTCAGAAACTGAGCAAGGCAAAAAGCCATATGCCACACCAACAGTGCTAAAAAGAGGTCTAAAGCATTTCTTTTTGACACTACTGGATGTGATAAACTGCAGTCACAATATTTTAAAAGGCCCAGGTTAAGGAAAAGAAAAACATTTATTTTGTTTGGCTGTGGTACATGTTAATATTGTTCGAAGTCCTGTTTGAACAAAGAAATCTTCACTCGGGCGTATTACCGGTATATTAAGTTACTGCGGAAGCGAGAATCCTCCCGTCAGTAAAAGATCTTTATTTTATGTCGTTATAGCAACGATAATTTCGGGTTTCAAAACTGGCTTAGCTACCCGGTGAAAATCCCGTTTCATTTTCTGTGCGGACCGAGCACAAAGAGATCCGCCGTGAACTTCGTAAAGTATACTTGTGAAATGTGTGTATACTTGTGTTGTGTAGAAATTTGTGCGTAAGGAAACTTTGGATTTCCTTAACAGGCACGCGTCAGTTTCAAATTACTACGCTCGTGAGTTTGGCTCGCGTGAGCGCGACACCGCCACCGCGTGGGCAATAGCAGGTAGGACCTGCTACTCATTGCTTCCGGAACGGTTGTGCTTTCCTCCAAATTTACTGCGATGTTTGTTGAATAAGCTGCCTAAATACATACGTGCATTTACAGCTTGCTAGTTCGTTAAAACAATCCTCCTTTGGGCTGAGACATTTTATTTTAAGCACAATTCACGGAAGTGAATTAGGGGCTTGAGTCACAGAATTCCTCAGTCCAAATCACTGATAGCTCACATGGAGAGAGACAGACGCCCCCTCGCGGCGGCATCCCTCCAGGTCAGCTATCACTCTTCTGCTCAACTCACTCTGTCTACCCTTCACTATTTCTATCTGTCTCGATGACTCTGTTCTGTTTTATTATTTTATTTTTATAATCGTACTAATAACTTCAGTAGTATGGTGATTTATTATCAGAAGTCATTCTGATTCCTCTGCAAAAACAAAACAAGGTTTCTCCTTCCGCAGTGTATCTAGAGCTGATTTGAAACAATTTTTTTTATTATTATTATTTATTTATTTATTTTAATTTTTTATTTATTTATTTATTTTCCTCCACTATAAATTTCTCACATTTCAGTCATTGATAGCCCCCCCTGAAAAGAAAGACGCCACCTTAGTGGCAGACACCCTTCCCAAGCCAGCTATCAGCCTTCTACTGAACTTAAACTGTATGAAATCATTCTCATTTATGCTTTTCCCGAGGATTATTTTATAATCATTACGAACGACTTCAGTGTTGTTACGATTATTATAAGAAATCAGTCTAATCCTCTTTCAATTTCCCCCAGGCTCATTTGGATTTGAGTTAAACCAATTTTAATTGAAATTTTAAATTGTGTCAAACAGTCCAGGTGAACCACAGAGAGGAAGTGCGCCCCCTTGAGGCTCCAAAACCCACTACAGCGGCCTACCGCTCCCATTTCCGGCTTCCACCTGCATTGAGTTATTGCTAACTTCCAATCGGGTTAGGTTATTTTTCAATAACTACCATCATGTCTAATATATTGTTGTGCTATCATCAGTTGGCAAAAGCCGTTCATCTTCTAATTTAGTTTTCCTTTTCAGGTAAATTAGTTTTTCTTTTTTCATTTTATTACTACCTTACCCCTATGGTATGTTTCTGTTTTACATACCTAAATTACTCAATTTGGTTTAAGAAAGGAAAATCTTAATTCACTTTAAGCTCCCTTGTTCATTCCATTTTGCTTGTTGTATAGGTAAAAACCTCAGCAGCTGTGGTGGATTGTGGGAGTCCTGGTTGATCTCGGTGGGCGAGTTGGACAAGCTCGTTAATCTCAGCTCGGGCTGCTTGCAAATGTTTTTGGCGGCACCGGAAAGTTTGACCACGCTTGCTGGGTCCAGCTGGGTTCGACCTCAGTTCACCTCAGGTAAAGGAAAAAAACGTCTCAGGTTACGACTGTAACCTATGTTCCCTGAGAACAGGGAACGAGACAATACGTCAACGACGTTATGGGGAACGCCTCAGGCGTGACAGGTGTCTGAAATCACTATCAAATCACGTCAATCATATTGACCGGCGACAGCCCGTGAATCATTAGCGTGAATGATTAACGTGCGACCTGGAAGTATAAAGGGGCGCCTTGCACACATGACAAATCACCTTATCGTCTGAAGGGACTGTACGGTAGGCAAGCCCCGAGGCATGGCAGGGAGACGTATTGTCTCGTTCCCTGTTCTCAGGGAACATAGGTTACAGTCGTAACCTGAGACGTTCCCTTTCGAAGGGAACTCAACAATACGTCAACGACGTTATGGGGAACGATATACCAACTCCGCCATGCTAAGGGGAGTGCATGCCAAGTGGCAGTGACAACTGTCAGAACCAGCAACTTCAAATGAAACGCTAGAACCACTCACCCTCAGGTCACACTGGGCTGTCAGTGACAGCATTCCCTACGGTCATAGCCCAAGCTACAGCCTCACAGAAAAACCTTCATAAACATGGTAAAATAAAAGGTCTACCTGGGCCGGCTCCGGGCCTGGAACCACAGCTTCCGATTAGAAGGGGTCCCTTCTAGGGAATGTGGCTAGGGAACCCGAAGGAACCCCAGCCAGTCACTATTCAGGGGAACGTACTCACCCCGAAATGCCACCAGGACGGCCTGACCTGGCGTCAGTACATAGACACTAGTCTGGCCAAATCCTGTCTGTCTGAAGACAGAGCCTCTGGACAACAAAGCCTTAAGAAAGGCATCCAACCCGAGGGACTGCGAAGCTGGCAGTGAACCACTCGGCCCGGATCTCAGAGACGGGATATCCCGGAGAGTATGACTCAGCATAGTGCTTTCCAACCCTTGCTAGCGAGGGGAGTTTCTCTACTCGATCCACGGATCAACCCAGTGTCTGTGTTTCAAAACACTGAGGAGGCCTGTGAAGGCCTAAGGGCTGATCTAACTGGGAGGCCTCACGAGAGGCCTACGACCGTCTGACCAGACTCAGGAAGCCGCATGCTCATAGAGACCCTCGGTGAGGGGAGCACAGGTCTGCCTGGTAGGCAAACCAGGCTGTAGGCAGAAAAAGTTCCGGGAGGGAACCAATAGCAGAGAATGAACACTTTAGCGAGCCAGGGCGCAAGCTCGCCTTCAGCAGCTGCCTATTAAGGCTAGCTGAAACTGATAGCAAGAGACCACTAGCTTCATAAACCCAGCACCACTAGGGAACGTTACAGGGAGGCCCGGAGAGGCCTACTACCTGATAGCCAACGTAAGTGGGAATTCACCTCCAGGGAGGCCTGTGAAGCCTACTACCTGATAACCACAGTAAGTGGGGTGCCACAGTACGTGGGAACTCAACTTCAGGGAGGCCCGGTGAGGCCTGCTACCTTACAACCACAGTATGTGGGGAGCTCACCTTCAGGGAGGCCTGGTGAGGCCTACTACCTGACCGTACTCATTCAAGGAGGCCTAGAGGAGCCTACTACCTGATAATCACAGCATGTGGGAACTCACCTTCAGGGAGGCCTGGTGAGGCCTACTACCTGACCGTTCTCATTTAAGGAGGCCTGGAGGAGCCTACTACCTGATAATCACAGCATGTGGGAACTCACCTTCAGGGAGGCCTGGTGAGGCCTACTACCTGACAGCCAAATATTTGGGAGCTCACATTCAGGGAGGCCCAGAGAGGCCTACTACCTGATAGCCAACGTAAGTGGGAATTCGCCTTCAGGGCGGCCGGGTGAGGCCTACTACCTGATAACCATCTTAAGTGGGAATTCACCTACAGGGAGGCCTGAGTGGCCTACTACCTGATAACCACTGGTAGCTTTGAGCCCTGAGTCCGAGTGATAGTATAAGGTGGCCTGCTAGGCCAGCCAGCTGGGGACTTGCCTATCAGGGAGGCCTGGTCGGGCCTACTAGCTAATAGCAAATCATATTCTGCCATAAGGTACACTGTTGGGAACCATACTACACAAGCTGTCCCACAATGTTGGGACTCATCTCCGAGGAGGCCTGTTTAAAGGCCTACTACCCATTAGTGAGTCAACTGCCCGAACCACCAAGGCCAACCACGTAAAGTGAGCTGGCCTACAGTGCCCTCTAGGGGGCTGTCCAATCAAGGAGGCCTGCTGAGGCCTACTACCTAATGGCGCAGCCTTCGTTGGCAGAAAAAGCTGTTTACACAGCGCCTACAGCATCCTGGTGCCTAATCACATTGCCCATGGCAGTGTACTCCGCAAGAAAGCTAGCACCCTTAAAAACAAGGGGAGTACAACATACACCACTCTGCCTCAACGGAGGCCCCAAACAGTCAGGAGCCTACCATCTATGCATGGGCGTCAGCTCAGGGCAATGCTCCGGCTTCAGGGGAGCGTACTTCGACCAAAGAAGAAGTGAAGCTTACTTCATACTCGACCCGAGCCACAGTGGTGCGAGGTAGGATAAAACAGAACTGGGAGTGAAGCGCTCAGACCTACCCTGAATCACAGGGGAATACTCAAACCTCAGCTGAGGTTACCATTTTTTTGCGGGCCTGCCAGCGGCTCTAGGGGTGACAGAAATGTATCTGTGCCCAACCTAGGGGAGTGGGGCTTGACTTGAAAGCCACCACCTAAGACCCAGCGCTTGAGCAGTAGCTCAGCGAGGTAACTAAAGCCTATACTGGCGGCCTAACCAGTTCTGCACGGCAGGGTCGGGCAGACAAATCCAGTCTTCTCCGTGAAGTGAAAAGACGGCCAAACCCTGCTCAATAAAGACATAAACAGATGGAGGCCAGTTTGAGGCCTACCACGTCCTTATAAACCACCTCTGCACCAAGCTGCATTACTCTAGTCGCCCCAGAATGCAGAGAAGGGGGCGGGCCTTGGCCTAACGACTCCCGTGGGAGGAGGCTGTTATACGGGGATGTTAGAAACATACATTCACAAATTGAAGAGTCAGAGGAAGAAATGCTAAACCAAGCAGAGCGCCTCAATATCCCAGGTACAGCCTAGGCCAGCTACAGAGGCGGCCCTGGTGAGGGCCAGCCTGCAAGCACAGATCTATCTGAGGGCTCGGAGGAGCCACAGCCACTAAAGAATATGTATTATTCTGTACAAAAGGGCTGTAAAATCGCTCAGAGAAGTCAAAACGGCCCCGTGGGCCGGACATAAGATCTAACTGAAGCACTAGCGTCAGTCAACACTCTAAGTAAAAACTTCTAAAAGAGAGAGACCAACTACTCTACCCTAAGGTGGCCTAGCAGCCCGAAGGCCAAACTCAGTTACCGCCACCTAACAGGGAACTTCAGGGCCCTAATAATCCAAAAAAGTTCTCTTACCTTAGTACTTTGACATGACCCCATAACTCTATACAGGGAACGCGGTCTGTAAAGAGAGACATTTTATTTTTTAATCACAAAAAATACCCCTCAAAGACCGGACAGCTCACCTGCGGCGTGCGAAGTAAAGCCAGATAGTTCTTTTAAGAACCTGGGATCCGCCACTTCACGAGCCTGAAAGGGGCGTTTCCACAAACCAAGCCTAGGTGGGCCGTCAGAACATAGTTCTCATCATAGGCCCATCCCCAGGCCTGATGTAATGAACGCCTGGGGGTCAGGAGAGAGGAGAGGGCAGATTTCATGACCCTCCGGGGAGGCTATCCATCACTGACGCTGTGTGCGTTTGCGCTGGATAACCTCCCTCAGATCTCTCCTGTTGCGGGAGTCACGCCTTCTCTGCGACCTGCTCCTTGCGGGAGGGGGCGCACGAGAGGCGACACTGGCTCGTTGGCCCTGCCTACGATCCTCAGACCGTGACGGGCCAGGCCCTCCCACCTGCCGGGGTACGGACGCGGATCTCAGCGGTATACAAGTTCTAAATGCTGCTGAGCGCGCCTTCGCCTCCCTGAACTTCTCCACCACCGCCTCTACGGAGGTGCCGAAGAGTTCGGAAGGCGAAACCGGCGAATCGAGGAGAAAGGCTTTTTCTTTCTCCCCGATGTCGGCTAGATTTAACCACAGATGCCTCTCCGTGGCCACCATCGCCGCCATCGACCGTCCGATCGCGGCAGCGGTTTGCTTGGTAGCCCGGAGAGCCAGATCTGTGGTGCGGCGCAGCTCAGCGACCGCCTCAGGGGACAACCCTGCCCCCTGGTCGAGATCCCTCAGCAGGTCGGCCTGGTACGCCTGTAACACTGCCATGGTATGCAGTGCAGCACCGGCCTGACCTGCTGCCGTGTATGCTCTGCCATTCAAACGAGCCGTTGTTTTCAGCGGTTTGGATGGCAGGGTTGGAGCTTTCAGTGTCGCTGCCCGCCCAGACACGAGATAGTTAGCGAACGTCTCGTCAATGGGCGGCATTGACACGTACCCATACTCTCCGATCCCCTCCACATCAGCGAAACTGGCCCGCTGATGTAGGTGAATGCGGGCAGAGTATGGGCTCTTCCATGCCCTCTCGATCTCCGTATGAAGATCAGGAAGGAATGGAAGTCTCACCTGAGCTGGTGGTGTATGGCCGGGGAGAAACCGATCGTCGAGCCTACCGCGAGCGACCTCTCCTCTAGCGCGCTGCCAAGGCAGCTGCAGCCTGCTGGCAGCGCGCTCCATCACATCCACCAGCTCTGCATACACGGGGCAGGATGGCTGAGGAGGTTCAGGATCTACCTGATCATAAACCTCCTCAGCCATCTCCTGCGCGTCCTGAAGAGCATCAACTGCAGGTACAATCGGTGAGTAACCTTCCCCATCGACCTGCAGTTCGCCCTCGTCAGTCGTCGAATCATCTGAGAGGTTAACAGCCCTCTCGAGACGATCGACAAGCTCCATCTGGGAGCCCCATGATGTAAGTCGCCGATTGGCCTCAGCACGAGCGGGACCCGCACCACGAGGTCCAGACGCCGGACCCCCTTCACTCGAGAAGAGGGCCAGACAAGAGCGGAGCGTTTTAAGAGAAAAACGCTCGCAGTTCGCACAGAGGGTTCCCTCGAGAACCTCCCGTGCGTGCTCTTCACCCAAGCAAAAAACGCACAGCTCGTGTGTGTCGGCCGGAGTCAGAAACCTCGGACACGGGTCGGCACACTTACGAAAACAATCTGCCTTAGCTGTGCGTTTCATCTTTTTCTTACCTCGTAACTTGAATAGCGTTTCAAACAAACAGTCCCTGAAGACGATGAGATGATTTGTCATGTGTGCAAGGCGCCCCTTTATACTTCCAGGTCGCACGTTAATCATTCACGCTAATGATTCACGGGCTGTCGCCGGTCAATATGATTGACGTGATTTGATAGTGATTTCAGACACCTGTCACGCCTGAGGCGTTCCCCATAACGTCGTTGACGTATTGTTGAGTTCCCTTCGAAAGGGAACAGATTTTGATAAAACCCTGACACTTAATATAAGGCACAGAATATTAGACATTCCCCCGGATAGATTTTCTAAGCGTTTGGTTTACCTCTTTCCCCCTAAGACACACCCTCTTAGTTCTTAGAGGTTACGCTACAGAGCAGGTCAATTCACTTAGGTGTATTTTCACTGCAATATTTTTGTTTGGCTCTTTCCCTTTCAATCTTCTCTTCCCTTTGTTTTTGTTTTGTTCTGTTGTGATTTGTTTCTTTCAGTTCATCAAGAGACCCCAAGGAAGTTAAACAATAAGAGTGACAACCAAGCAGCCTCTATTTTCGGGTCCCAAGTTTACCCGCATAAATTGGCCCACCTAACTGTCTACATCAGTTAGCCAAAATTTCTATAGACGGCACGACCGTACTACGGCTCATTAGCCTAAAAAAAAAAAAAAAAGCTTGCATTGGCCCTTTTTGTGTGTGTTGTGTTTCTCTCGCCCCCAGTGAGCCAGAATGTCACGCGCTTCCAGTCCCGCGGCCCATTGGAGCAATCTGGATGCTTGGTTAAGAGCCATGACAACCGGCTGTCTGCCCAAGGAAGCTGGCGACCCAAAACCCCTGACCCGACAGGAACTGGACGCCGACGTAGACCAGCTAATGTCCAACGACCCCACGCAGACCTACAGCTCAAAGGAATGGAGCCGGATAATCGGAAGCCTAGCTCACAACTTAGTGGCACAGGCACGCTTGGCGGAGGAGGACAACGCCAATCTGGAAAAGGAAATTGCAGGACTAAAGACTCAACTGAAGGAGGCCCGCAAACAAAAGGACCACACGCAGGAGCGTCTGGATCAGCTACTTCTGGAGGTCAAAGCCAAGGACAAAACGCGCCCAGAATTACAAGAGGAAGTGAAAAGACTGCAAAAGGCCTTGGAGGATCTGCGCACGGACACAGACAAGAGGTTGCAGTCGGAGAAACGGACCACGGAGGAACTCCAGGACAAACTGCTACGTGGCGACGCTCTTTTGAAAAGAGCAGAGATTGAATTAAAAGACAGAGAGGCCAAAGCCAAGGCCTGCGAAAAACATTTGCAAGCAGCCCGAGCTGAGATTAACGAGCTTGTCCAATAGAGACACGATCTAAAATATGAACTTGACATTGTCCACAGAGAACTGAAACATTCTCACAGACTGCAGGGCGACCTGGAGGGGGAAACACCCATCACTCCCTTTCCCCTTACCAGCGAGCCTGCACGTTTCAGCCAAACCCCCAGAGCTGAAGGAGGGGAAGCAAGCCCACGGCGCGACACCACTCTAGCCAGCCACTACGAGCTCCCACCAGCTGAAGAGGAGCAGGGCCCCAAACCGAAGGGTAGGGCCATCGGTCACCACACGGCCCCTAAAGAACTGGACAAGCTTGCTAGAAACATCCCGACCTTCACTCCCAATCCAGCAGGAGGTCACGATGTACACTCTTATTTAAAAGACATTGATTTTCACTTACAAACTGTGGCCAACGCCACTACTTGGGATAAGTTGTATCTTCTCAGGATCACTTCAAGCCGTGACGTGAGAAGCTTTCTAGACCGCCAACCAGACACCGTCAAGATGGACTACCAGCAATTGCAGCAAGCTCTGATGCGTGAATTCTCCGATCCAGAATCAGACCAAGGTATCATAGCGGCAATGGACCTGAAACAAGCCCGGCTCGAAACGCCACAAGCGTATTACGGCTGCCTCCGTCAAGCCTACTTCGGATCACGCAATGAGCCAGGCATGGAAGAGGACTGGAATTTCAAGACCCTGTTTCTGCGGAATCTCCACCTTACCCTCTCCCATCATCTGGGAGTCTTGGCTGAGCCAAGGACTATGTCAATTCAACAATTGCGTGACTTGGCTCACAAAGCATACACCAAACAGAGAACTATCTCTGAAAAGACTGTGAGAAACCCCACAATCTGCCCCGTCTCTGAGCACCGCTCAGAGCTGCCCCTAGAGGGCGCACAGCACCCCACTTACAAACCTGTCAACAGAGAGTCAAGACCGTTTCAGGCCAACAGAGGTCAGCGCGGTCGTGGGGGTGCTCGCCCAAGGCAACAGAACGACCACTCTAGGCAATTCTGGGACCGGCCTCACCCCTCCCACAACCAAACGGGAGGAGGCACCTGGGAAGCCGGCCGGCAACCCAGAAGGAGCCGACCTCCATCTCCCCGAACACTAAGCCCAGAGAGCCGGTGGAAGGACCCCTCTCGACGTGACACTGATAAGCTGCGGTTGGAGCCAAAATCCAACAAAAACAACACAGCCACAGTTGAAGCTGCAGAACTTCTGAGCGTGCTGAGAGAGTTTCTTCGAAAGAAACCTCGCAAGGAAGACAAGGATAAACCAGACACCGCATGACTAAACCCTAGGCCTGAAGCCAACTCCACTCCCAACGTTCCTCCCACTGACAGCCCCACAGACACTGTCAAACCACAGACTCTGGAACTCGCTGTTACATCACAAAGTGACAACACCCCTCACTCACTCCGGCTGACAACCGCACTTCCTGAACAAAACGCTGCACTTCCTGAACAAAACTGCAGCAGCACTCACACAAAGGTACCAGACAGTGCTGTCTTGTTGATCTGCACCCACAACGAGCCACACGAAACATACCCGCACTGTTTATCGATCAACACGCAAGACCCCACACCAAAACTCCTGGGGAACCTGATCGAAAAAGGAATGGCACGCAAACTCTACCTAACAATCACTTTGGAAAAGGAGGTGAGACTCGAAGCGCTTGTGGACACAGGCTCCGATCTCACGCTCATATCGACTGAACTCTTTGAAAAACTTAAATTTGAAGCTCAAAAACAGAATCGAACTCTTAACTTCCACACTTGTGAGCTGAATGTGCAGTCATACAGCCAAAATGACATCCAACTAAGAAACGTAGCTCCCATTCACCTGGCAATCGGTCCTATGAGCCTAGTACACCCTGTCTACGTTTCGCTAATGAACATTTATCCATTTCTCATAGGCAAGGACCTGCTGGATCGATTCGAGCCGTTACTGGACTTCAAACACCTGCAAGTTTGGACTCACGTGCATGAACCCCTCCCCCTCCAGCCACGCATATCTGCTCAGCCAGACTGTCAGGTCACAGGGTTCACGGGAATTCCCTCAGCCAGACATGACGACCCAGTCACAACAGCTGATCAGGGGTCAAGTTCACTACTCTGTACTTTCAAAACCAGCCAAGGCTCTGATACCTACTGCCCCCAGGTCAGGACTGACCTGCAACTGCAAGATATAACCACAACAGACATTATCCTAGCACTATGGGCGGACAACTCCACCATCAGTCTCTCACTATTCAATGCAATCATTGACAATACACCAGAGCTGCCTTATACCAGCAAACGCACACGTTTCCCTCTCAACGCACATCCATCTTCCATGATAGCTGCAAAAGGGATCTGTGCTTTGCAATTAAAGTGGAATAACCGGTGCCTGACCCATTACTTCCTGATCCTACCGGATCCGGTCCACGATGTCTACATCGGAGGAGACGTTTTGCTTCGTCTCAAAGCTCATGTGGACATGTTTAATGAAGTGGTATGGGCCCCATTGACTTTACAGCCACCTGTTCTCATCGATCATGAAAATCTGCTGTCAGGGCAGACCATCCCAGAAGTCTGCACCCTAATCAACGAACAAAGAACAGTGATACCAGCTTACACTAAAGGGGTCACTGTACGGCTCAACATGCGACTTGGCCAAATCTTAAACCACACGCTGGCTTTCTTCCAACCTTCACTCGAATGTGAAGACCTCGGACTCACACTCGAAGCCACACCCCTCACAGAAGTGTCATCTCGGGTAGTCTACATTCTGTTCAACAACTGCACAGCAACAGACATCAGCATCCCCAGATCCTACAGGCTAGGATGGGTAGTGAGCCATGACTTTCATGACTTTGAACTTCTATTACCCGTCATCGGGCCCATCCCACCTGCACTGATACCTGAAGGGCACACTGACAACACAGTGTTCACAGTACCCTTCCAACTCATTGCCATCACATCTGTCATGTCAGTAGCCAAAGACCAAGTGTGCAGAACTGAGCTGACTGAGGACCAACACCTCGCGGTGTACACAGTCTCCCACCAGCCTGTCAGTGAGACTAATGCACCTGCTACACCTTTACAAATCAACCCGACCGATGACACACTGACAGAGGAGCCATATCAAGGCTTTGAATCTCAAGTGCAGCAAATTCTACAAGATGCTGATGCGCTTCAGGATGACGCAGACCGCCAAAGACTAAGACAAGTCCTTTACAAGTTCAAAGAATCCTTTGCCAAAGACTCGTTAGACTGTGGCCTTACCAACCTCCACATGGTGCGCATCCCCACACATCCCGAGGCTCCTCCCACTTTCGTCAAGCAATACAAAATTCCCATTGCCTCGCACGAACCAGTGCAGGAAATCATCGAATCCATGCTTGAGAAAGGTGTCATCCGTCCATGTAACAGCACCTACTCTGCCCCCATCTGGCCCGTTCTCAAACCGAATGGGAAATGGCGGCCCACCATTGACTATCGAAAGCTGAATCAACAGGTGCCATTATCACGGTGGCCCATGACACAGCTGGAACAGGAAATACCCTGAATCAGAGGAGCCACCATCTTCTCTACACTCGATGTGGCCTCTGGATTCTGGACCATTCCAGTGCACCCAGAAGACCAACACAAGCTGGCCTTCACATTTGGCAACCGACAGTTCACCTTCAACAGATGCCCGTTCGGGTATGCCAACTCACCAGCTGAGTTTAACATCTTCCTGAACAAGGCCTGCCCAGACGCCAGAATGAGAGGTAACCTGATTTATGTAGACGATGTTCTCATGAAGAGCACGACGGTGGCCGACCACCTGAAAGAAATAGACTATGTTTTGAACCAGTTATCCACTGCCGGCGCCAAAATATCCCTCCACAAGGGACAGTGGTGTCGTACCAAGGTCAACTACGTGGGCCTGCTCATCGGACCCCATGGCATCGAACCACAATCAGACCGCACCCACGCCATTCAAAACATCAAGCCTCCCACTAACGTCTCTGAACTGCGAAGTTTTCTAGGGGTATGCAATTACTCTCGACAGTTCATCGAAAACTATTCAGACATCGCCAGGCCCCTCACAACTCTGCTGAAAAAGGATTGCCCTTTCGTCTGGTCAGACGCTCAAGAACTCACCATGGCGGAACTAAAAAGACATTTATGCGCAGCTCCCTGTCTCGCATACCCCGATCTTCAAAAAGAATTCTACCTGGAAGCTGGATTTTCTGACCAATGTCTCAGTGCTGGCCTATACCAACAGCACGACCAAGACAAGAAGGTGGTCGCATATGCCAGCAAGACACTTCTCCCTCCAGAATGTAAATTCTCAGACTGCGAAAAAGCGTTGCTCTGTACAGTATGGGCCATACAGCGTTTCTCCAGCTACATTGGAGCACAGAAAGTCATAATAGACACTTGCCACCAGCCCGTAATGTTCCTCAACAGCCAACGCATCCGAGATGGCGTATTAACCAAAGCATGCATAGCCACGTGGTTAATGGCTCTCCAAGGACGTGATGTCGAGGCCCGATATGCACAAAATCACAAGTCAGCGTTGGGAAACGGCCTGGCTGCATGTCAAAACTGCTCTGACAACTCACCTGCTACGATGCTGAACACACCAGAGCCCCAACAGCCACCACTGACCTGTCACAGGTACTTTGACAGCAATGTGTGCAACGGCATGCCCACGGCTTACGTCGACGGATGCTCCTACAACCACGAGGGCATCCTGAAGGCAGGTGCAGGGGTACTGTGGGTTGACAACCACCCATGCCCACCACGACACTTCAAACTGGGCCCCCAATCATCACAATATGCAGAGGTAGCAGCAATTCTCATAACTCTGCAAATCGCAGCAGCCCATAACATCAGAGAACTTCTCATATGCACAGACTCTAATTATGCCAGACTCAGTTTTGTTTGCCATCTCCCAATCTGGAAACAAAACGGTTTCAAAACGGCAAACAACAAGCCTGTCAAACACCAACACCTGTTCCAGGAATGTGATAACATCACAACAACACACGATGTCACCGTGTACTGGAAGAAGGTCAAGGGACATTCTAAACTGCCAGGCCAAGACAAAGACTTTAATGACCACACCGATGCGCTTGCCAAAACCGGCGCCCTCCACGGTGAGCTGTGGTCTCCTCCAAACCCCTTACCCACCCCCGCTGTTGCGGCACTAACCCGCAGCAAACGGCCCTTGCCTCCTACGGCACCAGCTTCCCAAATGCTATCGCTAACTCCGCAAATTTCCAACAACGATATTGCGGATATGCAAGCCACAGACACTGCCATAAAGACAATTCTTGACCACCTCTCTGACCCCGCCTGCCACCCGATCTCACCATCAGACATCGATGCTGACTCATACCTCAGACATCTACATAACTCCAGACATATGTTGCGTGTGCGGGACAACATTCTATGGTTTGGCACTGATGACACCACACCGCCTAGACTCGTGGTGCCACTTTGCCAAAGGGGGGTAATGCTAATGCATGCCCACAACACACCCTATGCTGGACACCACGGTACCAAAGCCACGTATGAGACACTTAGACAGGTGGCATACTGGCCAGGCATGCAACAAGATGTGGCAGAGTATGTGAGAGAATGCTTGGTCTGCTGTCAATTCCAACCATCAAACCCAAATCACAGAGCCCCACTGCAACGCAGAGGAATCACGTTCCCATGGTCAGACCTCCAAATTGACTGGGTAGGACCTCTGCCCAGGTCAACAAGAGGCAACAAGTACTTTCTCACGGTGGTGTGTCAGTTTACCAAGTGGGTAGAGTGTTTGCCAGCACCTAACGACACTGCCCAGACAACGGCATATCTCCTGATGAATCACATCTTCTCCCGGTTCGGATTGCCACTAAGAGTCAACTCAGACAGAGGTACCCACTTCACTGCCGAGATCATGCAAAAGATCTGGAGATGTCTAGGGGTACAAGCTAAGCTTCACATTAGTCAACATCCAATCGCGTCTGGTCAGGTAGAGAGATCGAATCGAACGGTGGTCCACATGCTAAGAAAGTACGTATCGGCTAATCAGAAAGACTGGGATGTGAAACTCCCCCTCGTGCTGATGGCCCTCCGAGCCACACCGCAGGAATCAACACAGGTGTCCCCGTTTGAACTCATGACCGGGCGGCAGATGACCCTGCCATTACACCTGTTGTATCAACCGGGAGACCACAACCTCGTCACCGCCTACACCACGTCCCAGTACCTGGACGAGCTCCATAAACACTTGAAAACAACTTTCGCTTTCGCCCAGCAACATCTGAAAACCAGCGCTGAAGGGCAGAAAGCATATTACGACCGAAAGGCATCACACCAGGAACTCAACGTGGGCGACAAAGTCCTGTACTACAGTTTCGCCCTGCCACCCAAGGGGTTGTCAAAGAAGTTCCTGCCCCACTGGACGGGACCTCACGAAATTGTGAACAAACTCTCCCCCGTTGCATACCAAATCCAGCTAAAACGGGGACCGAGAGAACCAGTTCTCAAATGGGTCCACGGCAATCAGATTAAAAGACATGTGGCCCCTAGTAGGGACAGACAGGAAGGGGCCAATGAAAACTAAAACTCAACCGCCGTCATCGCAGCGAAAAGATGTCCCACACAACCTGGGACAAACCTCACTGACCTGTGCCTTCTCTCTTTCCCCTTCTCCTCCATACCTCTCTCTATTGCCTGTAACAGAATGCTGCTGTGGATTGCAATCCTGTGCTTTCAGTCGACCAGAGGCCAGCCGCCAGCCGACGTCATCTCACCAGGACCGGCCTCGGGCATTGTATTGAGGGATCAACCTGGACTGCTGATTACCAATTGCCGAACGCACACGCAGAAAGTGTACGTGCGACTCGACCCTCGAAATGTCTACCTTGCGCACTACCCAAGAGCGGTAGCCCAGTACAGCTGGGCAGGTGCCCGATGGACATAAACCGCCCTCAACCACGCCGAAGCCGATGTCGAGCACATGCTGAACCAACTCGAGAAGATGACCATCACCCAAGCTGAATTGGGAGGACACAACAAACGTTCCAAGCGGTTCCTGGGAGCATTGCTCGGAGCTGCTGCCGCCGTAGGCACGCTGTTCAACATTGGCATGTCAAGTGTCAACGCCGTTAATATAGCCACGGTGCGACGGCACGTAGCCGAAATTCAGACGGAACTTCCACAGTTAAAAGAACAACTCAACACACAAAGTGCATCCCTGAAAACCATCGGCAAGACCCTGAGAGGAACCGTGATAATCCTCAACACTCATAGCGTCATGTTGAATCAAACTGTGAGCTCCATGAAACAGCTGTTCACAGTTTTCCAGAATGACTTTGCCCAGACACAGTTGGTCACGGCATTAATGACCGACATGCTCCGAGAAGTAAGTTCCTCCATGGACAGCTTAGCCATGGGTAGGATCCCTCCATACCTGATACCCCTAAGCCTGGTGCAAACCGTGCTGGCTTCTGCCATAACAACACCCACGGACCCGATACAAATCCACCTTGCCTACTCTTTGGGCAGTGCCATTCCCCTGTATGTTGACCCTGCACAGCGAGAGGTAGGATTCCTATTGAGTTTATCCATCATAGAATCAAGCCGAATCTACCGACTCAAGGATATTGTCAACGTAGGATTTTGGCAGAGCAACACTTATTTCAAGGTACGGACACCCGAAACGGTAGTGTACCACGACAGCAATACACAGCTGTACTTAGCCCCAAACCTGCACATGTGTACCCTCACCGAAGACATTCACTATCTCTGCCCAACCAAACCATTCCTAAGAGACAACACTGATGGGATTTGCGGCCTGCAACATCTGGCCAGCGATGCACGCTGCCCGGCAGATGCTAAACCTCGCAGCCAAGTCACAGAGACGCAAGCTGAGATCGTGGGGGATCGGTGGCTCGTTAACACTCAAGTTCGGGCGGCGACACTGACCTACCACCAGCACGACACCGCTACACGCGTCAACCTGCTGAACCAGACCATGTGGATTCAAGTCCCACGAGGAGCCATCCTCCACCTGGACGACCTAGCTTTGTATCACCTCCCGAGCGAAGAATACCAATCCGAACTAGAGATTCCACCCTTCTTTAAGGATCGCAACTTCACTTTCGATCCAGAACTGGAAAAAAGGATTCAGGAAGGGGGGTCACAGATCATCGACATCTCACCCCTTGACACAGCCCTCCAAGCATTGTCCAGAATGCCCATCCTGAACACTTCACCTGTCGTCCAAGCCTGGACCGCCGCCGACACTGCCGTGTGCATTTCAACGATCATCGGCCACGTCCTAACCTTGGGCCTGGCCTACGTCCTATACCGACGACTCAACGAGATGCGAGCCTCAACAGCCAGACTCACCCAAGCCATGTCCGGAGGGTTCCGTAGGGGCCCTCGGAAAGAAGACTCCCCGCTAGAGAACGCGGAAAACCTTATAGAGCTGAGCCCTCAGCCCTAACAATCATCTGCAGCATCCGACCTCCATGATTTACCTGCCACCTGACCAATGCGGTCGTGATGGTTCAACGAGGCCCACCCACACGGGTCCTGCCGAACCATCAAGGGGGGAATGTAGCAATAATCAGATGATCAGCGCAATCATGTGATTTTAATCAACTAGATTCTAATTAAGTAAACACTCCTCCATTCTTCAGATTGTGACAAAAACAGATGTCATGGGACTTTTTAAGTTACCGATTCACCCACGAAGCAAATGGTGCTTGGACTTAATTAAATTACCGATGCCAGAAGTGCCCCCGCGGCGTTTTTCGCTGATAAGTAATCACAGGGTCCTCTGTCTTACCACATGTGACTCAACAAGGGCGCCTCTCTGGCCGGAGATCCCGTGGTGTCCCCTCGGCACGACACCTCACAAACACAGACAACCTTGTGTAATGAACCACACTGGTCATTGTAATCCGGACTTAAAACTCATCAAATTCGAAGGACGCACACACATACACGGAACTGAAGACGATCAGGAGTCCAACGCGTGACTGACCACGCGACGAACTCTGAATACACACACACACACACACACACACACACAAAGAGACAATCATTCTGAACCACGTGTAGTTAAACGTAATGTTTCAAATGTACAAATGTTTTCTGGTTGTGTTCAGGATTCCCTTGTGACCTAATTGATATAACTGTAAGCTTTTATGATATGTGATCAGTCTGACATTCGTTTAATCATGAAAAATCATGTATCTGCATTTTACTAGCCCTAGGAATGCCGCGAGTGGTATGATTGGAATCAGAGAAATCGAATAAGATTGAATCACTAACCCAAAATGCAATATGAGGCATATTTTATTAATCCTAGTTTAGAAGTGTATTATTACTAAATTTGCAATATCTTATGCACATGACCCCAAAGGCGTGTACTTCGCGAACCACAAGGTTTGCCTCTCGAGCGCCTTCAAAACCAGGAGCGCCATGTCTCCTCCGTGCTAGCGAGCAGTCCTACGCCAGAGAGAGATCCCAACTTCCCTGCGAACTCCAGCCCGGAGTTCCGCGTCGTTTTTCCTACTTTGTTTTAATCTAAGTTCTTTCTTTTCTTGAGCTACCTCAGTTTGATAATTCTCCTTCGTTCAGTGCACTCACGAACGAAACGAATTTAAGATTAAGCATCTGTCGTACGAGCTGAAGAGATCGCAACATCTACCTCCGTCCGAACGAAACTTCGGACATCAGCCTGTTTCTTTTGTAACTCAGCTACACCAAAGGGACCATATCAAAGTAACGTACAATCTAAATTAAGTGCTGTTTAAGGTTGTCTAGATACGCCTAAGAAAGCCTTTGGGTCTCGTTTGCAATTGTTTGAATTGTTTGAACTGATTTCTCTCTCTCTCTCTCTCTCTCTCTCTCTCTCTCTCTCTCTCTCTCTCTCTCTCTCACTCTCTCTCTCACTCTCACTCTCACCCACCCTCTCACCCACCCTCTAACTTTCTCTCTCCAATACTTCGTATTGCAATCATTTTCTGTTTCGTTGTAATTGTTTGTTTTTGTTATGCATATTTACTCCTGCGTGATTTAAGTAGTTTATGTAATCTTTAGTCTTGTTTTATTAAACTCTATAATCTTTTGAATTGAATCTGTCTTATTGTTCTACAAACTTGAAGTCCCTGAAAATGCCGATCTTATGTTACAAAGCTCTACTTGATTTATATTAAAATATCTAAAGTGCCTTACACGAAATTATCATTTCTGGTGGCCACAGGAAGGGTATTTTTGATGTTTACAGGCTGGTAAACGAACGAGTGCATGATAAACTAAGTTTGAATCATATCAAAGTTTACCCTGATAATTGATCTGATTTTACCGACCTATATTAATAATTAATACGAGCAATCGTGTTAATGATTCATATACGGTGAGGTTTAACCTATTCCCTATTTGGGATAATCTAATTTGTGTATACGATAATGCATATTCATCATCTCATGAATATTATTCCCCCTTTGAGTTAATAATTTCCCTACAAAAGTCATTATCGCTACAAGACACACAACACCAGACACAAGCACTGACCGTACGAGTGGAGACACACAACACCAGACACAACACCAGCCGTACGAGTGGAGACACACAACACCAGACACAAACACTGACCGTACGAGTGGAGACACACAACACCAGACACAAGCACTGACCGTACAAGTGGAGACACACAACACCAGACACAAGCACTGACCATATGAGTGGAGACACACAACACCAGACACAACACCAGCCGTACGAGTGGAGACACACAACACCAGACACAAGCACTGACCGTATGAGTGGAGACACACAACACCAGACACAAGCACTGACCGTACGAGTGGAGACACACAACACCAGACACAAGCACTGACCGTACGAGTGGAGACACACAACACCAGACACAAGCACTGACCGTAAGAGTGGAGACACACAACACCAGACACAAACACTGACCGTACGAGTGGAGACACACAACACCAGACACAAACACTGACCGTACGAGTGGAGACACACAACACCAGACACAAGCACTGACCATATGAGTGGAGACACACAACACCAGACACAAGCACTGGCCGTACGAGTGGAGACACACAACACCAGACACAAGCACTGACCGTACGAGTGGAGACACACAACACCAGACACAAGCACTGACCGTATGAGTGGAGAGAGCTGTCATCTGTGCCTTCTTCTCTTTAAAGCGTGAGAGGAAAGGTCTTAACTTTATTCTGTGGATACCAGTCTTAGGGACAAAGGAAGACTATTCCATAACAGAAAAGCACGGTCACTCCTCTTCTTAAGTCTAGATCTTAGAACCATCAACAGTCTTGTTGAGATGACCTTAATGATCTAGCAGAGTTATTTAATTTCAAAAGATCAGAGATATTTTGGAGATAATTCGTTCATGTGCAACAATGTAGTATTGGGGAAATATGACTAAATGTCCTTGTGCAAGTCAAAAGGGTGGCTGCTGCTTTCTGAACATCTAAAGCCTAATATTGGATTGACTCATTCCAATCTAAAGAGAATTACAATAGTCAAGTCTAGATGAGATTAACGGAAGGGTCACTCTCTCAAACTCTTAGCCTTAGATAATAATCTTAATTGGAAAAAAATAGATTTAACTACAGCATTTATCTGTTTATCAAATCTAAGAGCAGAATCAAAAATAACACCCAAGTTTTCCACAGAGTGTTTTACATAGGGGACCAAATCTCCCAGGTGGCCATCAGGAGTAACAGAGAACCCGAGGGCCCAAAAACAATCACCTCAGTTCTGCTCTCGTTTAGATGCAAAACATGTAAGGAAAACCACACTGTAAAAAATGATCGTGATTTTAACGGTAAAAGACTGTAAAAATGCTACAGTGCAAAACCGTTAATTGGTTAACAGAAAGTTTCCTTACTATATACGGTAAATAACTGTGATAGATCTAATGGTACATTTAATGTAATTTTACTGTAAAATACCGTTAAATTTACAGTTTTTGAAAGTGAAAAAGAAAACTCATTGTATAATTTACAGTGAAAAAACATAAATTGACATTCCCACAATTCCCTGCGTGACACTTCACATTTGAAGTATTTTTGTTGAAATAACTATGTTTCTTCATAGTTTTCTTAGTTTTTTCTAATCAGTTATGTACATTAGGGTTTTATGTTACATTTAATGTTGTTAAATTAATGTTTATTGCATTTTTAAAATTTCATGTGTGTTACCATGATGGTGTTTAATGTTTGTGCGAATGACACTGTGCAGCTTCTATATAGCAGTATTAACTTTCTTGTGGAAGAGGTGCTTGTGAAGAGCTTTGATTTATCATGTGATTCTCATCACTGCTGTGAAGATTGTTGGTTGTCAGTGCATTACAATGTTACAAAACAGAAATTAATACTTCAAAAGGTCCGTAAATTAACATTATATCAGATAATAAAATACGGTTTATTACTGTAAATTTTAAGTTAAGTCTGTAAAACCAATAACGTTGCTACCGTATTTTTGACGGTAAAGTTCTGGCAACCACAGCTGCCGGTTTTTTACCGTAAAAATTACGGTTTTATTTTTTACAGTGCAGGACTTAATATCAGACAAGCATGGTGATGATGAGCTTAGGAAAATACTTTTTAGTAGTTTTTCTTTAGGGGCAAATAAGTGTGGGTGTCATCAGCGTAAAAGTGGATGTTTAGAAAGAATAGTCCCCAAAGGGATCGCATCCAACGAGAACAGAGCAGGGGCCAGAACGGAGCCCTGAGGGACTCCATAACCCAGAAACAGAAGAAGAGAACCCGTCTAGACAAACAGAAAACCTTCTAGCATTCAGATACGACTCAAACCAATTTAATACCCACACATTGTTCTAGTTGTGAGATAAGTATTTGTGGTCCACTGTATCAGAGGGAGCACTTAAATCTTAAATCTAAGAGTAAGAGTCTCAAAGAATCCCCAGAGTCACAAGACAATACAATATCATAAAAACTTTTAATAAAGCTGACTCTGTACTGTGATATGTTCTAAACCCAGATTACAATTCTTCAAAAACACTATTTAACTCCTGCAGTTGTTCCAATTCAACTTTCTCTAAGATTTTAGAAATAAAAGATAAATTTGGTCTATAATTGGAAAGTTTGGTTAGGGCCAAGATTAGTTTTTAAGTAGGGGTTTAACGGTTGCATTTTTTAGGTATTTAGGAACAACCCCTGTGAGAAGGAACTTATTTATTATAGCTAAAATACTATCCTTGAATAGATTAAAAGAATATATTATATTAGCATCATGCCATTACCTATTTTCACAATACATCTTTTAACACAATTTAAAATAATTGTACTTTAGTATATTTTCTAAAAAATAAATGTATTTATTTGAACTTTAATAAAAAAATGTTTTATATATATTTTTAACTATGTGCTGAAAATGATCATTGTAACAATGCATTGAAAGTATACTTTCAAAATACATGATTAAATATACTGAAGTTGTAGTATACTTTAAGTTAAATATTAGAGTAATTTAGAGTAATTCTTCATGCTTGGAATTCACTTCATTACTTGCACATAAATTGCTTTCAGAAAGTATTAGATTATGCATAAATGCATTGAAAGCCCATTTAAAACATATTTCAATAAAGTGTATGCAATCTATAGGTAATATTTGTTTATCAATGTGCATTTTTTATTAAAGACCACGTGTGCAGTTTGTAGTATTTGGATTAAGCCAAAGGTATTACTGAGCATATACGTTTTATTCAAATATAATACACTTATGGTATATTGCTTGTATGTTTTGAAGATACTCGTAATGAATTTGTAATGTACTTGTAACACAAATAAAGTACACTTTAATATCACTAATCAAGCATGTAATTAGTCCCTACACAGGCATATATACTAAAAGTATACTAAGTATACTTGAAGTTGTTCCAATTTAGCACACAAAAGTACAATAAACACACTTGAAGTTATGCTTTACTACAATTTAATTACACCTAAAATATACTTAATACAAAATTAGTTGTATTAGTTTCAAAATAGCAGACTACAAGTTAACTAATTAACACTCTTGAAGTATACTGATAATTTGTCTGGCTACATTTTTTTTCCAGCAGGGACAGAGAGAAAGAACAGATGATAAATCAGATAAACAGGAGACAATAAAGATGAACAGGAGACAATAGAGATAAACAGGAGACAATAGAGATAAACAGGAGACAATAGAGATGAACAGGAGACAATAGAGATGAACAGGAGACAATAGAGATAAACAGGAGACAATAGGAGACAATAGAGATAAACAGGAGACAATAGGAGACAATAGAGATGAACAGGAGACAGTAGAGATGAACAGGAGACAATAGAGATGAACAGTAGACAGTAGAGATGAACAGGAGACAATAGAGATGAACAGTAGACAGTAGAGATTAACAGGAGACAGTAGAGATGAACAGGAGACAATAGAGATGAACAGTAGACAATAGAGATGAACAGGAGACAGTAGAGATGAACAGGAGACAATAGAGATAAACAGGAGACAATAGAGATGAACAGGAGACAATAGAGATGAACAGTAGACAATAAAGATTAACAGGAGACAATAGAGATGAACAGTAGACAATAGAGATGAACAGGAGACAGTAGAGATGAACAGGAGACAATAGAGATGAACAGGAGACAATATGAGACAACAGAAGACAATAGAGATGAACAGGAGACAATAGAGATGAACAGGAGACAATAGAGTTGAACAGGAGACAATAGAGATAAACAGGAGACGGAGACAATAGAGATGAACAGGAGACAATAGAGATGAACAGGAGACAATAGAGATGAACAGTAGACAATATAGATGAACAGGAGACAGTAGAGATGAACAGGAGACAATAGAGATGAACAGTAGACAATAGAGATGAACAGTAGACAATAGAGATGAACAGGAGACAATAGAGATGAACAGTAGACAATAGAGATGAACAGGAGACAGTAGAGATGAACAGGAGACCATAGAGATGAACAGTAGACAATAGAGATGAACAGGAGACAATAGAGATGAACAGGAGACAATAGAGATGAACAGTAGACAATAGAGATGAACAGGAGACAGTAGAGATGAACAGGAGACAGTAGAGATGAACAGGAGACAATAGAGATAAACAGGAGACAATAGAGATGAACAGGAGACAATAGAGATGAACAGTAGACAATAGAGATGAACAGGAGACAGTAGAGATGAACAGGAGACAGTAGAGATGAACAGGAGACAATAGAGATGAACAGGAGACAGTAGAGATGAACAGGAGACAATAGAGATAAACAGGAGACAATAGAGATGAACAGGAGACAATAGAGATGAACAGGAGACAATAGAGATGAACAGGAGACAATTGAGATGAACAGGAGACAGTAGAGATGAACAAGAGACAATAGAGATAAACAGGAGACAATAGAGATGAACAGGAGACAATAGAGATGAACAGGAGACAATAGAGATGAACAGGAGACGGAGACAATAGAGATGAACAGGAGACAATAGAGATGAACAGTAGACAATAGAGATGAACAGGAGACAGTAGAGATGAACAGGAGACAATAGAGATGAACAGTAGACAATAGAGATGAACAGGAGACAGTAGAGATGAACAGGAGACAATAGAGATAAACAGTAGACAGTAGAGATGAACAGGAGACAATAGAGATGAACAGGAGACAATAGAGATGAACAGGAGACAATAGAGATGAACAGGAGACAATAGAAATGAACAGGAGACAATTGAGATGAACAGGAGACAGTAGAGATGAACAAGAGAAAATAGAGATAAACAGGAGACAATAGAAATGAACAGGAGACAATTGAGATGAACAGGAGACAGTAGAGATGAACAAGAGAAAATAGAGATAAACAGGAGACAATAGAGATGAACAGGAGACAATGGAGACAATAGAGATAAACAGGAGACAATAGAGATGAACAGGAGACAATAGAGATGAACAGGAGACAATAGAGATAAACAGGAGACGGAGACAATAGAGATAAACAGGAGACGGAGACAATAGAGATAAACAGGAGACAATAGAGATGAACAGGAGACAATATAGATAAACGGGAGACAATAGAGATGAACAGTAGACAATAGAGATGAAGAGGAGACAGTAGAGATGAACAGGAGACAATAGAGATGAACAGTAGACAGTAGAGATGAACAGGAGACAGTAGAGATGAACAGGAGAAAATAGAGATAAACAGGAGACAACAGAGATGAACAGGAAACAATAGAGATGAACAGGAGACAATAGAGATGAACAGGAGACAGTAGAGATGAACGGGAGACAATAGAGATGAACAGGAGACAGTAGAGATGAACAGGAGACAATAGAGATGAACAGGAGACAATAGAAATGAACAGGAGACAATAGAGATGAACAGGAGACAGTAGAGATGAACAAGAGACAATAGAGATAAACAGAAGACAATAGAGATGAACAGGAGACAATGGAGACAATAGAGATAAACAGGAGACAAAAGAGATGAACAGGACACAGTAGAGATGAACAGGAGACAATAGAGATGAACAGGAGACAATAGAGATGAACAGGAGACAATAGGAGACAACAGGAGACAATAGAGATAAACAGGAGACAATAGAGATGAACAGGAGACAAAAGAGATGAACAGGAGACAATAGAGATAAACAGGAGATGGAGACAATAGAGATAAACAGGAGACAATAGAGATGAACAGGAGACAATAGAGATGAACAGGAGACAATAGAGATGAACAGTAGACAATAGAGATGATCAGCAGACAGTAGAGATGAACAGGAGACAATAGAGATGAACAGGAGACAGTAGAGATGAACAAGAGACAATAGAGATAAACAGGAGACAATAGAGATGAACAGGAGACATTAGAGATGAACAGGAGACAGTAGAGATGAACAGGAGACAATAGAGATAAACAGGAGACAATAGAGATGAACAGGAGACAATGGAGACAATAGAGATAAACAGGAGACAAAAGAGATGAACAGGACACAGTAGAGATGAACAGGAGACAATAGAGATGAACAGGAGACAATAGAGATGAACAGGAGACAATAGGAGACAACAGGAGACAATAGAGATAAACAGGAGACAATAGAGATGAACAGGAGACAAAAGAGATGAACAGGAGACAATAGAGATAAACAGGAGATGGAGACAATAGAGATAAACAGGAGACAATAGAGATGAACAGGAGACAATAGAGATGAACAGGAGACAATAGAGATGAACAGTAGACAATAGAGATGATCAGCAGACAGTAGAGATGAACAGGAGACAATAGAGATGAACAGGAGACAGTAGAGATGAACAAGAGACAATAGAGATAAACAGGAGACAATAGAGATGAACAGGAGACATTAGAGATGAACAGGAGACAGTAGAGATGAACAGGAGACAATAGAGATGAACAGGAGACAATAGAGATGAACAGGAGACAGTAGAGATGAACAGGAGACAATAGAGATGAACAGGAGACAATAGAGATGAACAGGAGACAGTAGAGATGAACAGGAGACAATAGAGATGAACAGGAGACAGTAGAGATGAACAGGAGACAATAGAGATGAACAGGAGACAATAGAAATGAACAGGAGACAATAGAGATGAACAGGAGACAGTAGAGATTAACAAGAGACAATAGAGATAAACAGAAGACAATAGAGATGAACAGGAGACAATGGAGACAATAGAGATAAACAGGAGACAAAAGAGATGAACAGGACACAGTAGAGATGAACAGGAGACAATAGAGATGAACAGGAGACAATAGAGATGAACAGGAGACAATAGGAGACAACAGGAGACAATAGAGAAAAACAGGAGACAATAGAGATGAACAGGAGACAAAAGAGATGAACAGGAGACAATAGAGATAAACAGGAGATGGAGACAATAGAGATAAACAGGAGACAATAGAGATAAACAGGAGACAATAGAGATGAACAGGAGACAATAGAGATGAACAGGAGACAATAGAGATGAACAGGAGACAATAGAGATGATCAGCAGACAGTAGAGATGAACAGGAGACAATAGAGATGAACAGGAGACAGTAGAGATGAACAAGAGACAATAGAGATAAACAGGAGACAATAGAGATGAACAGGAGACAATAGAGATGAACAGGAGACAGTAGAGATGAACAGGAGACAATAGAGATGAACAGGAGACAATAGAGATGAACAGGAGACAGTAGAGATGAACAGGAGACAATAGAGATGAACAGGAGACAGTAGAGATGAACAGGAGACAATAGAGATGAACAGGAGACAATAGAAATGAACAGGAGACAATAGAGATGAACAGGAGACAGTAGAGATTAACAAGAGACAATAGAGATAAACAGAAGACAATAGAGATGAACAGGAGACAATGGAGACAATAGAGATAAACAGGAGACAAAAGAGATGAACAGGACACAGTAGAGATGAACAGGAGACAATAGAGATGAACAGGAGACAATAGAGATGAACAGGAGACAATAGGAGACAACAGGAGACAATAGAGATAAACAGGAGACAATAGAGATGAACAGGAGACAAAAGAGATGAACAGGAGACAATAGAGATAAACAGGAGATGGAGACAATAGAGATAAACAGGAGACAATAGAGATAAACAGGAGACAATAGAGATGAACAGTAGACAATAGAGATGAACAGGAGACAATAGAGATGAACAGGAGACAATAGAGATGATCAGCAGACAGTAGAGATGAACAGGAGACAATAGAGATGAACAGGAGACAGTAGAGATGAACAAGAGATAATAGAGATAAACAGGAGACAATAGAGATGAACAGGAGACAATAGAGATGAACAGGAGACAGTAGAGATGAACAGGAGACAATAGAGATGAACAGGAGACAATAGAGATGAACAGGAGACAGTAGAGATGAACAGGAGACAATAGAGATGAACAGGAGACAGTAGAGATGAACAGGAGACAATAGAGATGAACAGGAGACAATAGAAATGAACAGGAGACAATAGAGATGAACAGGAGACAGTAGAGATTAACAAGAGACAATAGAGATAAACAGAAGACAATAGAGATGAACAGGAGACAATGGAGACAATAGAGATAAACAGGAGACAAAAGAGATGAACAGGAGACAATAGGAGACAACAGGAGACAATAGAGATAAACAGGAGACAATAGAGATGAACAGGAGACAAAAGAGATGAACAGGAGACAATAGAGATAAACAGGAGATGGAGACAATAGAGATAAACAGGAGACAATAGAGATGAACAGGAGACAATAGAGATGAACAGGAGACAATAGAGATGAACAGTAGACAATAGAGATGATCAGCAGACAGTAGAGATGAACAGGAGACAATAGAGATGAACAGGAGACAGTAGAGATGAACAAGAGACAATAGAGATAAACAGGAGACAATAGAGATGAACAGGAGACATTAGAGATGAACAGGAGACAGTAGAGATGAACAGGAGACAATAGAGATGAACAGGAGACAATAGAGATGAACAGGAGACAGTAGAGATGAACAGGAGACAATAGAGATGAACAGGAGACAATAGAGATGAACAGGAGACAGTAGAGATGAACAGGAGACAATAGAGATGAACAGGAGACAGTAGAGATGAACAGGAGACAATAGAGATGAACAGGAGACAATAGAAATGAACAGGAGACAATAGAGATGAACAGGAGACAGTAGAGATTAACAAGAGACAATAGAGATAAACAGAAGACAATAGAGATGAACAGGAGACAATGGAGACAATAGAGATAAACAGGAGACAAAAGAGATGAACAGGACACAGTAGAGATGAACAGGAGACAATAGAGATGAACAGGAGACAATAGAGATGAACAGGAGACAATAGGAGACAACAGGAGACAATAGAGATAAACAGGAGACAATAGAGATGAACAGGAGACAAAAGAGATGAACAGGAGACAATAGAGATAAACAGGAGATGGAGACAATAGAGATAAACAGGAGACAATAGAGATAAACAGGAGACAATAGAGATGAACAGGAGACAATAGAGATGAACAGGAGACAATAGAGATGAACAGGAGACAATAGAGATGAACAGGAGACAATAGAGATGAACAGGAGACAATAGAGATGATCAGCAGACAGTAGAGATGAACAGGAGACAATAGAGATGAACAGGAGACAGTAGAGATGAACAAGAGACAATAGAGATAAACAGGAGACAATAGAGATGAACAGGAGACAATAGAGATGAACAGGAGACAGTAGAGATGAACAGGAGACAATAGAGATGAACAGGAGACAATAGAGATGAACAGGAGACAGTAGAGATGAACAGGAGACAATAGAGATGAACAGGAGACAGTAGAGATGAACAGGAGACAATAGAGATGAACAGGAGACAATAGAAATGAACAGGAGACAATAGAGATGAACAGGAGACAGTAGAGATTAACAAGAGACAATAGAGATAAACAGAAGACAATAGAGATGAACAGGAGACAATGGAGACAATAGAGATAAACAGGAGACAAAAGAGATGAACAGGACACAGTAGAGATGAACAGGAGACAATAGAGATGAACAGGAGACAATAGAGATGAACAGGAGACAGTAGAGATGAACAGGAGACAATAGAGATGAACAGGAGACAATAGAGATGAACAGGAGACAATAGAAATGAACAGGAGACAATAGAAATGAACAGGAGACAATAGAGATGAACAGGAGACAGTAGAGATTAACAAGAGACAATAGAGATAAACAGAAGACAATAGAGATGAACAGGAGACAATGGAGACAATAGAGATAAACAGGAGACAATAGAGATGAACAGGAGACAATAGAGATGAACAGGAGACAATAGGAGACAACAGGAGACAATAGAGATAAACAGGAGACAATAGAGATGAACAGGAGACAAAAGAGATGAACAGGAGACAATAGAGATAAACAGGAGATGGAGACAATAGAGATAAACAGGAGACAATAGAGATAAACAGGAGACAATAGAGATGAACAGTAGACAATAGAGATGAACAGGAGACAATAGAGATGAACAGGAGACAATAGAGATGATCAGCAGACAGTAGAGATGAACAGGAGACAATAGAGATGAACAGGAGACAGTAGAGATGAACAAGAGACAATAGAGATAAACAGGAGACAATAGAGATGAACAGGAGACAATAGAGATGAACAGGAGACAGTAGAGATGAACAGGAGACAATAGAGATGAACAGGAGACAATAGAGATGAACAGGAGACAGTAGAGATGAACAGGAGACAATAGAGATGAACAGGAGACAGTAGAGATGAACAGGAGACAATAGAGATGAACAGGAGACAATAGAAATGAACAGGAGACAATAGAGATGAACAGGAGACAGTAGAGATTAACAAGAGACAATAGAGATAAACAGACGACAATAGAGATGAACAGGAGACAATGGAGACAATAGAGATAAACAGGAGACAAAAGAGATGAACAGGACACAGTAGAGATGAACAGGAGACAATAGAGATGAACAGGAGACATTAGAGATGAACAGGAGACAGTAGAGATGAACAGGAGACAATAGAGATAAACAGGAGACAATAGAGATGAACAGGAGACAGTAGAGATGAACAGAGCTTCGGGAAACAATGAAGATTTCTTAGAGTGAGTTCTCGTTTTTGATTGGTTGACAGATATTCCCAGGGTGTTGATTAATTAATCGTCTGTAACTCCACAGCAGGTTTATTTCTAATCAGGATGCTTAAACAGTGGAATAAAGTACAATGTGAAAATAGTTTTCAGATGAACATTATATAAACGTGCATGTGGTAACTGCGGTATAAGTGTAATAAATCCCCCAGGACTCACGGCCACGAGCGAGACACTGCTTTCAGAAGCCAGTGTGTGTTTAACTCCCAGTGTTGCGTAATCCCTGCATCCATCATTACTGATCACAATCCAAACACTTCCTCACTGATATTTGCTCACGAGTGCATGTGCTCAATCGCAAATGACAGGACAAAACAGCAAATAATGAGTGTGTCAGTGATGACTCTGAAGACTGACGCTCATCGCTCTGTGCTTCAGGCTTTCAGGCCCATGATCCTCTGCTCTCAGTGTCTATATCTGGGCATTCACACACAACATATGCAGGTGCAGAAACGTTTGGGTGTATGCTGACAACATCTAAAACATAAGCAGTATTAGGCCTTCATATTTACAGTTAACAAAAGATAAAATATTCACAAATCGTTTATACCATAAATATATTTATGTAGTTACATGTTTACCATTTTATAGATATATTTTAGATCCCTTAACTCAGGGGCGTCCATACTTTATTTAAACGGGGGCCAGATGCGATGTTGTGGACATGCCTGGGGGCCGGATACTTCTCCTTCATATATATATATATATATATATTAGGGTTGGGCAAGTTAACGCGTTATTATTGCGTTAACGCATTTATTAATTAATGCCGACATTTTTTTTATCGCACGTTAACGCAGTTTTTTTTTTATTATTATTATTATTTTGAAAGTCCGTTGCTCACTGGCTCTGAATACACATAGGCCTACAGTCAAACCATGATCACAGGAGGGGTGGGATGTTGGTCAGCCAGCAAATAACCCACCCAAACAAGCAGTGGAGAGAGGCAGGTTCTCTCTGGTGAACAGTTAAAGGGTTGCGCTCCGCGAGTGAATGACAGGTGCTCTATGGATAGTAGTACCTATAAAACCTATAGATAATAACTATTTAGATTCTGGAAACTCACTAACAGCGAGCCGAGGATCAGTCTCTCTTCTAATGAATTGTGCTGCGCGTCCTTTATAAAAAGTTATAGACAATTCAACTTCGGCAACGAGTGGGCGCGTGCGTGAGGCGAGCATGACCGCAACAGTTTCACAGGAACGCACCCGCTTGTCGCTGCACCTTGTGCTCGACCACTTCACCTCACTCTTGGCTGATTTATACTTCTGCGTCGGACTTACTCCGAAGACAATACGCTATAGACTACGCGTTGGTTTTCATTCATATCTCTGCGTCGTTGTCCGCGTTGACGCGCAATTACACATGCAGAGGGAGCATGTGAAACCCGGGGAGCGGTTGTAGCAATCACAGCGCTTGCGGTACGCGTAGAATTGACGTTACATTTTTGGAGAGGTGCACGTCAGGGTACACCGAAGTGTACGCGCGCTACACAGCCACGGCGTGAGTATAAAGTATAAATTGTTTTTTTTTACTCTGTTTAATGTAATCTTACGTGGGAAACCATGGCATGACCAAACCTAAGCTACTATAAGTAACGTTGGTCGACTTATATAGTAGTGATCATGACCTCTGACTACTACATAGACTGTTTCTGCTGCTCCCTGATAAAACATACCTGTTGATACCTGTTCAGAAAAAAAACAAGAAAACTGGACTCGTTTTAACAACCTAGATAAAAGGTAATGCCCTGGCAGTGGCAAATAGCTTTGTTTAAATATTTGATTTGATTACATTAATGTTTAAGTTGAGATTTGAGATTACTGTGTAAAGGGAATACTGCTGGTATAAAAGCACCTTATTTGTTTAAAGTTATTGCACTTTTGTGTATATAGCAGTACATTTAAATCAAAAGTGCGCAATACACTACTTTAGAAGTCATTATTCAATTTTGCGCATAACAATGCGATTAATCGCGATTAATCGCATGAAAACCATGCGATTAATCGCGATTAAAAATTGCAATCGTTGCCCAGCACTAATATATATATATATATATATATATATATATATATATATATATATATATATAATTCATAATATTAGCCTACATGTTTTGTGAGTCTTGAGTTGGGATGCAGCTGTCTTTCTACCAGAAAGACTCGGGAGATATGTAACAAAGCATACATTTACCAACAGCCCAGCAAGCAATTATTTATAAAGTTCTTTGGCGTAGGCCCCGTCCGTAGTTCATGATCCGAGGGTAGCGGATCTGCATTTCCTGCCTGAAGATGAAGGCAGGGGCGCAGCAGACCCCCCTGGGAGTTATGGACAGGACCATCCTGGTGGTGGTGGGGAGGATGGAGGTAGTTGTCGCGACAGCATCTGCAAACTCAAACGTGTGTAAGTACCAATCTTTTATACAGCGAGTATAAGGACATGATTGGATAGATGTGAAGGTAATAAGTGACGTAATAATTAAGTCTTCCTGACAGAACTTTATGCTAAAGCTTTCATTTCTACCAGAAAGACTCGGGAGATATGTAACAAAGCATACATTTACCAACAGCCCAGCAAGCAATTATTTATAAAGTTCTTTGGCGTAGGCCCCGTCCGTAGTTCATGATCCGAGGGTAGCGGATCTGCATTTCCTGCCTGAAGATGAAGGCAGGGGCGCAGCAGACCCCCCAAAAGTAGGTGGATTATGGATCCACCAGGACGGGGCCAGCCCACCCCCAAAAAATGGTAACGGAGTATACCCACCGGTCGGAACCTGTGGTTCTTGAAAAATAGAAAAGGGGGTTACCATAAATAGCATGATGGACGTTGGATGTGGATTCCTCGTAGCCTTTAGCTTAATTAGACGAGGAAGCCACTTAAGTTTTGTAAAACGTTGACCTGTAAGGTACAATGTGGAGCCATGGAGAGTTCTCTTCATTTAGCCGGGCATTAATCCAGCGATTTAAGTAGAATTCAATGTACTTTTTACGTGATTATCAGCTCCATTCTAGGACGCTCAATGCGAGGCCACATGGACCATACAGAACCGTGCTACGTTCGGCCATACATAATGGTGCCACATTGATCCATACATAGACAGGCCTCGTTAGACCAAACACAACAGTGCCGCATAGGTCATGCATAGATAGGCCTTGTTAGATCGTACAGAACGGTGCCACGTTAGACCGAACAAAACAGTGCCACGTTAGGCCAAACAGAACAGTGCCGCATAGGCCATGCGTAGACGGGCCTCGTTAGACCAAACACCACAGTGCCGCATAGGTCACAGATAGGCCTTGTTAGGCCGTACAAAACAGTGCCACGATAGCCCAAACAGAACAGTGCCGCATAGGCCACAGATAGACAGGCCTCGTTAGACCAGCATAACAGTGCCACGATAGGCCATACATAGACAGGCCTCGTTAGACCAAACAGAACGGTGCCACGTTAGGCCATACATAGACCGGTCACGTTAGACCAACAGAACGGTGCCACGTTAGGCCATGCATAGACAGGTCACGTTAGACCAACAGAACAGTGCAACGATAGGCCATACATGCACAGGTCACGTTAGACCAACAGAACAGTGCCACGATAGGCCATACATAGACAGGTCACGTTAGACCAACAGAACAGTGCCACGATAGGCCATACATAGACAGGTCACGTTAGGCCAACAGAACAGTGCCACGATAGGCCATACATAGACAGGTCACGTTAGACCAACAGAACAGTGCCACGATAGGCCATACATACACAGGTCACGTTAGACCAACAGAACAGTGCCACGATAGGCCATACATAGACAGGTCACGTTAGGCCAACAGAACAGTGCCACGATAGGCCATACATAGACAGGTCACGTTAGACCAACAGAACAGTGCCACGATAGGCCATACATACACAGGTCACGTTAGACCAACAGAACAGTGCCACGATAGGCCATACATAGACAGGTCGCGTTAGACCAACAGAACAGTGCCACGATAGGCCATACATAGACAGGTCACGTTAGACCCAACAGAACAGTGCCGCGATAGGCCATACATAGACAGGTCACGTTAGACCAACAGAACAGTGCCACGATAGGCCATACATACACAGGTCACGTTAGACCAACAGAACAGTGCCACGATAGGCCATACATAGACAGGTCGCGTTAGACCAACAGAACAGTGCCACGATAGGCCATACATAGACAGGTCACGTTAGACCCAACAGAACAGTGCCGCGATAGGCCATACATAGACAGGTCACGTTAGACCAACAGAACAGTGCCACGATAGGCCATACACAGACAGGTCACGTTAGACCAACAGGACAGTGCTACGATAGGCCATACACAGACAGGTCACGTTAGACCAACAGAACAGTGCCACGATAGGCCATACACAGACAGGTCACGTTAGACCAAAAGAACAGTGCCACGTTAGGCCATACATAGACAGTTCACAGTAGACCCAACAGAACAGTGCCACGTTAGGCCATACATAGACAGGTCACGTTAGACCAACAGAACAGTGCCACGTTAGGCCATACATAGACAACAGTCCACTAGTCGCACGTGGACGATGACTCAATGGCCGGTAATGAGAATGAAATAGCATAACACCACCACCAGTAGTTGCAAAGGTATTTACCTGATTTATTACTGGAGAGCTTGCTGGGCTTCAAGAATGGTTTTGAATCGGGTCTGCATATGATTTGGATGCGGAGGACAGACCATCTGCCCATGATCTTAATAGCTGGTGTAGAGATTCCTGGTTCAGCTGCAGTAGTAGCTGCTCGGAATCTAAAGAAATGGCTGGTATAGGGAGAGGGGGATAGACCGCAGCTTTAATAACGATAGATAAAGGAGTCCTGAGTCAGGCCTTAGAAAGAGGTGCTCCGAAGTCCTAGATGTGAAGGGAATTTTTTTTTTTTTTTTTTTGAGTGTTAGGGTGATGCTGGAGCCTTGGCCGTCTTTCTTAGAGTGCTAAAGAAGATTTAAAAAAAAAAATATGTGAGAAGCATAATAGAAGAAAATCACAGCAGGATCGAAATATTAAGTTTCTAGAGTTGAAATCCCCAGACACGCAAAGCCGTAAAAGCAGATAAAGCATGGCTTTTAGCAGAATATGTATATAAAGAATAGGGATTATAGTAGGTAGAGATAATTAGTAATCGAGAAAGAGTTTAAAGCCAGATTAATATTCGGTTACTCTTAAGCTTATTTTATTTCTATTCAGTTGCGCAGTTGTTAGTATTTTGCAATTGCCCATGTGAACGTTGTGGTGGGCAGATCGAGGCTTCGTGGAACACTGAAACCGTTGAATCAAATGTGCCATATTGTGCCGAGGCTTCGAAGCAATCCGACACCTCTCTCCACGGTGACCACTAGTGGTCGGAACAGTGTAAACGCAACAAAAACCCAGGTCAAACATGCATAAAAACACCTTTTACAGACTATTGCAAACATTTTTTACTTAAAGTAAAAATCTTTAAAATGCAATAGCTGGTCATCTAGTAAGATTATCATGTGTAAACGTGTTCTTTTATCAATTGTCAGGGTTTGTTTTGTTTGACCTACGAATGGCTCAGCTAAAAGGTCAATAAGTACCTCATTTTAATTATATAAATGACTAGTTAAACATCTACAAATGTATAAAACTGATCAGAGATCGGGTAAACCCACATAAACTTGTTCATTGGTTTTCGGTTACTCCTCATGATTCATGAGTTGACAGATCATCACCCCCAGCTGTTAAACCATTTAAATTAGAAGTGTTTCGAACCAGTTATAACGTAATGAAGCCTCGTTTACTGAAATCACATGACTGGCAGTTTGATGCACGTTCCGAACCATTGATTCGGAACAAAAAGATTCGTAAAGTCTTTGAAGCTTCATGAAGCAGTGTTTTGAAATTGCCATCACTGTGAGCGTGGGATCGGCGACGCTGATTCGACGATTCGTATTATTAGATTACCAGCACTGTGGAATATCGGTAACGTGAACCTCTGCTTACACTTGTTACAAACGCTAAGGCTAACAAGCCAGCCCTGCTGTTTAGAGCATTGCAGTATGTTGCGTTGCTGTCACAAAGGCAGAAACACAGGAAGCAATCGCGAGTATAATACAAATATTTATTAGGAGCACAAAGTACAAAAGTCCGGGGTGCAGTGAGCCAGGTGGAGATTGGTGACGCAGGGACTTCGATGGTCAATACCGGTGACGTGCAGACAAACGGTGAGACGATCCAAATCCACACGGAAGACGACGAACAGGAAACACCAGGCAGGAACACGAACCAGAAGACAGGGAAACATCAAACAACGATCTGACAAAGGTGAGAGAACAGTGGTGAGTTTATGAAGCGTGGTGAGATGAACTGCAGCTGGTGATTGTAATGATGAACAGCTGGAGTGGATCAGGTAATGACAACAGACGCGCCCCTTGCACACGTGCACTCATACAACAACATAAACACAAGACTAGAAGGAACCAGCGAATACATCTACCGTGACAGTTGCAGTCTGCATATCAGCCATTATTAGGAACATACCACGTCACCGTAGTTACCGGTTGAACTCTGCCGCTGTTGTAGAAAGCAGCATGGTAGCCAAGTTAAATAACAGTTAAATGCTTAACTGAATGAAGTTTAATCGTGGTAGAGTGGACATATTAACAGTGGCTGGTGGAAGGCCTACCAAACTTGAAACCCCAAGCCTTAGAAGTGAAGCTTGAACTTGAAAACCAGTGTGAGAAGATCGCCTCTCGTTTTGCAGAGTTGTTGATTCTTGTCGGTGGACCGGTGATCAGTGGAACAAATGGCACCGGTGCAGACAGCGAGGTTATTTTTGCTGGACAAGTTGAGGATGATTTTGCAGTTCTCTTCCTGACGGATTATTTGGCCATAATCGTAAACAATATGCGTGTCCTGAAGCATGTTGGTTGGCGACTGAACGAGAGCGATAGTTGTCGCGACAGCATCTGCGAACTCAAACGTGTGTAAGTACCAATCTTTTATACAGCGAGTATAAGGACGTGATTGGATAGATGTGAAGGTAATAAGTGACATAATAATTAAGTCTTCCTGGCAGAACTTTATGCTAAAGCTTTCATTTTCATTAGCACAAACCGTATGATGAAACAGTAAATATTCTTATTGAGTTAGAACTCTAATCCTATTAAATTTAACCATTGGTTTCTGTAATTTGCCCTATATTTCATTACTCCTTTAATATTTAATACATGTCTATATTAATAATATAATAAAATTCCATAAATCACACATTTCTGCCACAATACCATGTTTACAGTAAGTGTTACTAAAGTAAATCCATGGAACATGTTTGTGATTTGTAAACTGAAAAGTATTCTATCTGGATTGCTGTCACACAGTGTTCCTCCTGTTGTCCGTGTCAGTGTTGAGAATGTCAGCGCTGTTTCATCCGTCTTTAAACTAGTTTAAATCACAGAAAGCAGAACTGGATCTCACTGCGCTGTGTAGTGGTCACATGATCGAGCCCGGTCAGCGAGTGAACGGGCAGAGATAATAAATGGTCGAGTGGCACGTTTCAAATGCATAAACAAGTAGTGCTGTTTCGTTCAGCTTTTGGCGCGTTTAATGTTTCTCATAAGCAACAGAAATGTGCTTATAAGTTATCAAATTTTGTTTCACTCATGGTTTACTGCAACACCTTGTGATGTGGAGAGAAGGACGACCCAAAAGCGATATGCAGCAGTACAGTCTTTAATAAACAGAAAATGATGTCCACAGGATTTAGAACAGAAAGTTCAATAACGAATGTAAACGAAGGTCCTCCAATGGAGCGAGTTTGACAGAAAGTAATACAGATCCTCCGTTCAGACAGCAGAGCGATCTCGGTGGTAGACAACACCGTTGCGGTGCCAGCCAGCCCGGGTACTCACAGGAGGTCAGGGATCAGTAGACCATGTGGACGGGTACTGGACAGGTACTCTGTAATTAGCACAGCTTAGTCGCAAACACAGTGAGGCTGAACAATCCCCACAGAGCACAGGACGAGACAAGACAGGAACGAAAGGTAAGTGCACAGAGATCTCATGCGTATTACTCTTGAAATAATCTGGCAAAGAGACAGGGGAAAGCAGGGGTAAAAGAAGCAGAGATAATTAGAGAGACAGAACAGGTGTGGAAAGGATGACGTCTAACGAGTGGAGAGTGGAGACAGCTGGGAGTAATGAGAGAGATGTGTGAGCGTAATGAATGAGAGAGATGCGTGCGTGCGTGAAGAATGGTGTGGTAATCAGCAAGTGTACATGTATGTGTCCAGAAGGGGGAGACAGAGTAAGGAGAAAGAAAGCCAGGATCATGACAGTACCCCTCCCTCAACGAGCGCCTCCTGGCGCTCCCGAGGAAGGGGACTGACGAGACCGGAGGAAATCATCGATGAGCGAGGGGTCCAGAATGTCCTGAGCCGAAACCCAACTCCTCTCCTCAGGACCATACCCCTCCCAGTCCACTAAGTATTGATAAAGTGCTGATCTCACCCCTCTCCATGTACGTTTGCAGCGGTCAATAAACGCATGTACGGATGGAACATTAGACTCCGAACTCTGCGAGGTGAACAATGGAGGTTGATAACCCAGGCAGCAATGGAACGGTGAGAGACCTGTGGCAGAAGTGGGAAGCGAATTGTGTGCGTATTCTGCCCAGGCGAGTTGCTCTGACCAAGACGAGGGATTGTGGTGGGCTAGACTGCGGAGAATGCGGGCGATAATTTGATTGGCTCGTTCAGCCTGACCGTTAGTTTGGGGATGAAACCCGGACGAAAGGCTAGCAGAAGCACCGATTAGACGACAGAACTCCCTCCAAAATTGAGAGGCGAACTGTGGTCCTCTATCTGAAACCACATCGGTGGGTAGACCGTGAAACTTAAAAACATGATTGACCATGATCTGAGCCGTCTCCTTGGCAGAGGGGAGCTTGGCGAGAGGGATAAAATGCACGGATTTAGAGAAGCGGTCAACGACTGTTAAAATTACCGTGTTCCCTGCAGACGGGGGAAGACCGTGATAAAATCGAGTCCGATGTGAGACCAGGGGCGTGAAGGAACCGGTAAGGGGTGAAGCAAACCGGCTGGGGGCGAATTACCTTGGTTTGGTACCTTGGGGGCCTTGGTTTGGGCACAAACAGGACAGGAGGCGACAAAATGACGTGCGTCACTTTCTAACCTTGGCCACCAAAAACGTTGACGGATGGAGGCGAGTGTGCCCCGGACGCCGGGATGGGCTGATAATTTAGAGGAGTGGCCCCACTGGAGAGTAGCTAAGCGCGCACAGACAGGAACAAACAGAAGATGCTCTGCACAGCCGTGCGAAACGGTGGTGCGAGTGAGGGCGCGCTTTACCAACCTCTCGATTCCCCAGACAGCCGCGCCCACTACACAGTCGGAGGGAATAATCTCCTCCTGTGCAGTGGTGGAAGTCGAGGAGTCGAAGAGGCGGAAAAGTGCATCAGGCTTTACGTTCTTCGACCCGGGACGAGGTGAAGAGATGGTGAAATCGAAACGCGTGAAAAACAAAGCCCAGCGAGCTTGACAAGCATTTGACCTCTTGGCGGAACGAATATACTCGAGGTTTCTGTGGTCCGTCCAAACCACAAAAGGAACCGGGGCTCCCTCTAACCACTGCCGCCATTCTCCCAATGCCAACTGTATGGCGAGTAATTCACGGTTCCCGACGTCATAGTTGCGTTCCGCGGGCGAGAGGCGATGAGAAAAGAAGGCACAGGGGTGTACCTTCTCATCTACTGACGAGCGCTGGGAAAGAATAGCCCCGACCCCCACCTCAGAAGCGTCGACCTCAACGATAAATTGAGCAGAATGGGGGCGGACGTGAAAAGGGATTTAAGAAAATCGAAAGCGTGCTGAGCAGGAACTGACCACACGAATTTAGACTTAACTGAAGTCAAGGCGGTGAGAGGGGCGGCCACCTGACTAAAGTTACGAATAAAACGGCGATAAAAATTAGCGAAACCGAGAAACCGTTGAAGCACGATACGAGAGTCAGGAACGGGCCAATCGATAACAGCCTGAACCTTAGTAGGATCCATACTGATCCCCTCCGCAGAAATGACCGAACCGGTCCCAGCCAGCCCGGGTACTCACAGGAGGTCAGGGATCAGTAGACCATGTGGACGGGTACTGGACAGGTACTCTGTAATTAGCACAGCTTAGTCGCAAACACAGTGAGGCTGAACAATCCCCACAGAGCACAGGACGAGACAAGACAGGAACGAGAGGTAAGTGCACAGAGATCTCATACGTATTACTCTTGAAATAATCTGGCAAAGAGACAGGGGAAAGCAGGGGTAAAAGAAGCAGAGATAATTAGAGAAAGACAGAACAAGTGTGGAAAGGATGACATGCTAACGAGTGGAGAGTGGAGACAGCTGGGAGTGATGAGAGAGATGTGTTAGCGTAATGAATGAGAGAGATGCGTGCGCGCGTGAAGAATGGTGTGGTAATCAACGAGTGTACATGTATGTGTCCAGAAGGGGGAGACAGAGTAAGGAGAAAGAAAGCCAGGATCATGACACACCTGGCCTAAATCCAGTGCTGACACCTTGTGTTGACGCTGTGAAACTGTATGCGAGCCACATGTAGTGTATTTTAATAAGCTGCGGGCCGCTGCCTTAACTCTATCCCCCAAACCTACACATAACCACTGTATATAACAATATAAAACTAATCAGGCAGAAAAATCTACAGTGACAATAAGTTTAGTTGTACCATTATATATATTTGATCTCTCAGCATGTTCGTGCATTAGTCAAGACCGGCCGCCCCTCGTGTATCAGCACGACCATACCCGCGACTGTGTTGGGCTCATCAGACTCACTACCCTGAACACTTCCTGACTGCCTTTATAGAGCTGTACTCAATAGCCGCGTTCCCACTGTCGGGCCAAAGGTGGGCGTGCTAGTGCGGGCCAGGCTAGTCGCGTTCCTACTGTGACCTCCGGGGCTTCCTCAGCCAACGGCCAGGGTTTGTGACCCGACGAATACCTCGGTCCAAAGCGGGCCAGCTCGGGCTAGCGGAGTTACGAACAGAGGCGGGTTTACCGGAGTCTGGAGACGCCAGCGCCGCATGATTCTGTCAGCATTAAAGACTTTTAAAATAATTTACCTCAAAACTCACTTTAATGTTTGAATGCCTTCTATTTGTGATCCGATGTGGATTCTGATCACCGTATAAGGTAGAAATATTTATATGCGATGCAAAAGACAATGCAAGCTAAATTACCATAGTAAACATAGTAAATATGAACGCTTGAAGAAATCAGACAAATCATAAATTCTTTCACAATCATGTTTTTATTTACATAAAAAATCCCTTAAGAAGCCTATGGAGGAGTGATCCAGCTCTCAGATTTAATCAAAAATATCTTAATTTGTGTCCCGAAGATGAACAAAGGTCTTACGGGGTTGAACAACATGAGGGAGAGTAAATACTGACAGAATTTACATTTTTGGGTGAACTATCCCTTTAAATAGATGCTACCCTATATATCTAGTTTACAAACACTGTTATGTAATTAGTTATAAACTTTGTAAACAGGAAAATAATCTTCAGCTTTCTCAGATTTTGTCTGGACTGGTACACTTGATTCCAGTTCGCATGGATACATGGAAACGACTTAAAATTCTGTATTTTGCTGCCGGACAAGTAATTTGGCGATGTCAATTTGTAAAGAAAGACTACATGCATGCTCACATATATATTCAAACGTGCATAGCCTACCTATAGACTGAACACGTAAGACACATGTGCACGCTGTCACCGTTTACACAGATTCATGTTTTTGAAGTTTACGCGGAGATGATAACGTTTCTCAAAACTTTCGAAAACTTGCATCTTGGATCCTGTTTGTATTCACACACACACACACACACACACACACACACACACACACACACACACAAAGGGTTGGAGTCACGCTCTCCGGCAGTTTGTGTTCTCGAGCTCCAAACACTGTTGTCATGCGAGTGAGCGGCCACAACACATTAAAAGTTTCTGTTTTCTGATAGAACGGTGTCGTGTTAGCGGCCCTTAACTTATTAATTAATGATCTTTACAACGGAAGTGAATCAATCAAAACTAACTTTAGCTGGACAATAACTTTATTCTAAAGCCAAAACAATCTGTTACTCTAATTTCCTATTATCACTGTAAAGCTGCTTTGAAACGATCTATATTGTTATATTGTTTTAAGTGCTGTATAAATTAAGCTGACTTGACTTGATAATATACATGATGACAATAAACACTGAATAAAAGTCCACCTGACATCACTTACTGACCTCACCACAACATTATATACAACAAAAGCAGGTTTATTCAGAGTAAAGAGTAGCTTCCATGCAAGTCCTCAGCAACAACTGCTGCCATGAGGCCGATGTACACTGAAGACTTTCCTTGTGAAGATGACAGATGTCTGAGTGAGGTTACGCTTTACAGAGACTACACAACACACACACACACACACACACACACACACACACACACACACACACACACACACACACACACCACTGCAATAACAGCCTACTCTCCATCAATGCACCAGTCTAATAAACCACACTACTGTCCACAACAATCTCTGACATTTAGAATACAGTGTCAATACCTCATCTTCACATCGATGGACAGAGGGATATATTCAGTGGAGGAACAGACACAGACAGAAATAATGTGTCTTACCTTACAAACTGACTAAAAGCTGCTATCTTCCATAGGCTCAGATGACGGGAGGGGGTTTCTGTCAGGAGCTAACGCCACAGCTAACGCCACAGCTAACGTCACAGCACCACAGCTAACGCCACAGCTAACGTCTTCTGGAGCTCAGTGAACATCTTCCAGCGTTAGAGACGCTCCTGTCCGATGGAGCGGGGAGGCTCCCAGCAGACGGCAGGCAGGAGCCTAAACACCTTCAGCCGCTTAATAATGAATGAAGTGTAACTAGACTCTCAGATGCACATCATCACTGCTGCCATGATAACACACAACCTTCCCTAACAGAATCACACACACTATCATAATATCATTTAGTGTTCATTTATAACTATATGCCAACCAAGCGATCACTAAAAATACTATGCCAGTGAATGCTTGCTTATCCCGAAGGACAGGTCCCAGAATGCCTGCAGAAAGGCTGAGATCAGGCCCTGAACCGAGCAGAAGCACTGACACACATTGTGTTCAACATGGAGATGATCTGGATTACTGAAGCTGTTTTACTATGCTTTTGTATTACACTTATTCTTGATGTATCAATATCATTAAGGATATTTATGCATCTTCTGTATGAAGACACTAAAGTGTGTATGTGTTTCCATTAAAATATTGTCATCTTTAGATCTCTTTTTCCTTAAGGGAGTCGGATCACTGTAACCTGTCTCTGTGTGTTGTGTGAAGAGTGTGTGTGAAGAGTGTGTTGTTTGAGAGTGTGTGTGAAGCCACAGGTCACGTCGACACACTCCTGGAGAGAGGCTGATCAGAGGAGAAGACTCCCTGTGGGACGTCCTTCACTCACACACACACACACACACACACACACACACACACACACACACACACACACACACACAAAGGGTTGGAGTCACGCTCTCCGGCAGCCGCTGATAGCCAAACACACCTGCCCTCTTCATCTCCAGACTCACTCCCTCAGGAACTAACCCATCATCCGTCCCATACTGACAAGACCATCAACACTTCAAACACATCGCTTGTGCCACTGGTGGATCTCTGCTAGATAAATACTTTTACTCATCCATGAGAGTCTCTTTTGTGGCCAAACACAGCAGCTGTAAGAGTCCTGTTGTTCTGGACCAGCTTCACACAGGTTCAGACACGCTCCCGGCTCTTATGCAGTCTGAAAAAGCTCTTGTATTGTTCAACCAGATTCTTAGCACCGTTCATATGACACACAAGTCAGTGCACAGGAAATGCCACGCTTCCCCAGGCCTCAGTTGTGCATCTGAGAGCCAGGAACAGCGGGAGGAGGCAGGGATGAAGATGAAGCGATCTGTCAGTCACTTCACGTTCCTGCAGCGAAGACGACCTGTGATGAAAACAGCTGCTGTTGACAAAGAGAATAGCAAACGACCAGCGGAAATGGGCCAACAGCTGTACGCTCCTGATTTAGACACGCTATTGAGTGTGGATTCTGCTTTCACTAAATCCATGGAAACAGAAAAGATGCAGAAATGTAAAGGACAGTTAGCTAGAGGACATCATGAGCGAGAACTGTGTGTGCTTCTGTGCTGAACACAGGCTCATCACTGACGCTCATCACGGCAGAGTCTCCTGCATTAGCACACAGAAAGTTAGAAGCTCCAGAAAGTGCATCCATCCATCATAAAAGTGCATCCATCCATCATAAAACTGCATCCATCCATCATAAAAGAGCATCTGCCCATCTTAAAAGTGCATCCATCCATAATAAAAGTGCATCTATCCATCAAAAAAGTGCATTCATCCATCATAAAAGTGCATCTATCCATCATAAAAGTGCATCCATCCATCATAAAAGTGCATCCATCCATCCATCATAAAAGTGCATCTATCATTATAAAAGTGCATCATAAAAGTGCATCCATCCATCATAAAAGTGCATCCATCCATCATAAAAGTGCATCTGTCCATCATAAAAGTGCATCCATCCATCATAAAAGTGCATACATCCATCATAAAAGTGCATCTGTCCATCATAAAAGTGCATCCATCCATCATAAAAGTGCATCTGTCCATCATAAAAGTGCATCTGTCCATCATAAAAGTGCATCTGTCCATCATAAAAGTGCATCCATCCATCATAAAAGTGCATCCATCCATCATACAAGTGCATCCATCCATCATAAAAGTGCATCCATCCATCATAAAAGTGCATCTATCCATGATAAAAGTGCATCTGTCCATAAAAGTGCATCTATCCATCATTAAAGTGCATCCGTCCATCATAAATGTGCATCTGTCCATCATAAAAGTGCATCTATCCATCATAAAAGTGCATCTGTCCATCATAAAAGTGCATCCATCCATCATAAAAGTGCATCCATCCATCATACAAGTGCATCCATCCATCATAAAAGTGCACCCATCCATCATAAAAGTGCATCTATCCATCATAAAAGTGCATCCGTCCATCATTAAAGTGCATCTGTCCATCATAAAAGTGCATCTATCCATCATAAAAGTGCATCTATCCATGATAAAAGTGCATCTGTCCATCATAAAAGTGCATCTATCCATCATGAAAGTGCATCTGTTCATCATAAAAGTGCATCTATCCATCATAAAAGTGCATCTATCCATGATAAAAGTGCATCTGTCCATCATAAAAGTGCATGTGTCCATCATAAAAGTGCATCCGTCCATCATAAAAGTGCATCTGTCCATCATAAAAGTGCATCCGTCCATCATAAAAGTGCATCTGTCCATCATAAAAGTGCATCTATCCATCATAAAAGTGCATCTATCCATGATAAAAGTGCATCTGTCCATCATAAAAGTGCATCTATCCATCATAAAAGTGCATCCATCCATCATAAAAGTGCATCCATCCATCATAAAAGCGCATCCATCCATCATAAAAGTGCATCTGTCCATCATAAAAGTGCATCTGTCCATCATAAAAGTGCATCTATCCATCATAAAAGTAGTCCATACGACTCCAGTGGGACTCCATGCATGACCCAGCTGCTCGTGACCTCTGACCCCACGCATGACCTAGGTCCTCATGACCTCTGACCCCATGCATGACCCAGCTCCTCGTGACCTCTGACCCCACACATGACCCAGCTCCTTGTGACCTCTGACCCCACGCATGACCTTGCTCATCTTCTCTTACATCGAGTGACCTCTGACCCCACGCATGACCCAGCTCCTCGTGACATCTGACCCCACGCATGACCCAGCTCCTCGTGACCTCTGACCCCACACATGACCCAGCTCCCTGTGACCTGACCCCACGCATGACCTTGCTCCTCTTCTCTTACATCGAGTGACCTCTGACCCCACGCATGACCTAGCTCCTCGTGACCTCTGACCCCACATATGACCTAGCTCCTCTTCTCTTTCATCGAGTGACCTCTGACCCCACACATGACCTACCTCTTTGTGACCTCTGACCCCACGCATGACCCAGCTCCTCGTGACCTCTGACCCCATGCATGACCCAGCTCCTCTTGACCTCTGACCCCACACATGACCCAGCTCCTCATGACCTCTGACCCCACGCATGACCTAGCTCCTCGTGACCTCTGACCCCTTTCATGACCCAGCTCCTCGTGACCTCTGACCCCACGCATGACCCAGCTCCTCGTGACCTCTGACCCCACGCATGACCTAGCTCCTCTTCTCTTACATTGAAATCCCCCCACATTTCTCTTTAAAAACTCTCTTTTTAGACTTCTAATTCGTGACTGGTGTTTTGTTCGGCATCGGGTCAGAGGTCACTCTTCCACACCAGCAGAATGTGACACTGCTACATCATCATCATATATTGAACAAACTATGTGAAAAAAGATTTCCATTGACACTGAAACATACAATATTGATGTATTGACAGCACTAAAACGTAAACTATTTTTCATATGAACAACTTTACAGATGTACGTGTACGAAAGCCTGTCCTTAATATCTGGATCATTTCAATGACATTATGTTTGCATCGCATTTATTAAACTCACTTTATATGAAATGATAACATTTCGCTCTGTTGTGTGACTTTTGCTGCTAACTCTTTTAGAAAGATAATGTAATGTTAAAGTATAGTCATATGCTGTGACTGACAATAGAACCACAAAACACACCAAAAACGCAAAATAAATTCACAAAAGTCATCAATTTTATCTATGTGCTGTATTCCAAATCTTTAGAATCCATAGGATCGTGAGAAACAGATCCAAACTCAGACTTTATTGAGCGATCTTCACCTGTCAAATCCAGCGCTCGCTGTGGATTCAGAAACACGGTTTACCACATGGATATCAAACGCTCATTGGTTCATTGCAGAGTGCGACACATTGTGTTTCTGAATGAAAAATGCACACCTTCACAGAGTGGATCTGACATTTCCAGTGATTAATAACTAAACTCTGCGCTGTACCTCATATAAAGCTATTATAGCACCAGAGAGGCCTGCGACTGCAACACATCGTCTTTTGGACTACTGGTGTCACCGATTTTGACATTTTTGCAATAAATACATTTTTGTGATTACACTTGTTGTCTGACTGTTGTTTTTTCTTCTTCTTTATACTTACATATTTTTAAGAAATGGTTATGGGTAGGTCTAGTAGTTTGAGTGGGATTAGCAGCTACATAATGCTACATTGTTACTGAAAGTGTAATTTTCCTACACATTTCTATCGATTGCATGTTAGCCTATATTCTTTTCATATCCTCTTTAAAATGGTAATGTTTAGGTTTGGGGTAGGGGTTAAGAAATCTACAATTTATCTATACAATGCAATTAATAGGCAATTATACAAATATATTTATGATAAAAAAAGTTTTGTAAATACTTTAAGTTTTTAGCTGTAAAAATGTAGCCTAATGATGTTTACAATTAACTGTTGCAAAAACAGCGGAGGACACAGAGTGAGCGCTGAGGGAAAGGTACATGATCCAAGCTGTCTGAAACATGAGAGCGCTTTATATTTATAATCGCTTCAAACTAAATCATAAGCGTTATACTCGTGTGACAGACAATGTGAGCCGTTTACTGCCTCTGGCACGTGTTTTACCTCAGCACATAACTTACATTTTATGGTTATCCTTATCTTTAAATGTTAGAAAGTCCCGCGAGTATTTTCATTTAGCACAGTCTAACCACGAGCGAGTCTTGTTAAACTTCAGTTTTCGGAGAACGAGTGCCGTTGCAACCACCTAGCCTTCACTCAATGTGAAGAAGAAATGATCGTTGGCGAGGTGGAAAAGAGGAGTAAAATGTTGTTAGGAGGGCACAGTGTGGGCATTATGTCATTACGCATTGTGATGGCATCATGGCATTTTATTACCATCCATTTGATTGCATCTGACAAGCTACAGATGTGTTATGAGGATGGATTGCATAACATGCCAATATTATTGCAGAACATATTTCACTTTTATTTTTGCAAATATGTGTTAATTTGCATTTCTGTTGTAATCTTCGTTTGATTTTGTTTGTTTTACACTGCAGATCGATCAAACGGGTGTTCGTGTAGGCTGTTAATTGTAAGACTTGCTTTGTTAAGTCTTCATGTTATTTATGAGAGGCAGTATTGCCATTTCTTTTACACAACGGTCTACACTTTCACACACTTTCACACACTCTCACGTGTTTCTTCCATCTGCCGACGGTGTCGCCATTTCTCATTTCACCCGTTTTTGTGCGTACGCCTGGGTCAGAGTTTGCATGAAGGACCGCACATTTTCCCGTCAAGTTTGCTTTTTATAAATACCAATTATTGCGTACAGAGGGGCGTACACCTTCTTTTGTGCGTACGCGGTCACCGTGATTTTGCCAAGTAAGACATGGTCCTGGATCAACATATTTTGTTGATCCTGGATCAACATTCCTGTCCCAAAATGTAGTCCTTACCCAATCCCTACCCCTAAACCTACCCCTACCCATAACTTTTCTATATATCAGAGGGTAATGATAGGTGAATGACACTGATGTTTAAGTACTTCACCTTGGTTCTAAGCCTAAACTTGACATAAACTGTAAACTTGTCCCTCAAATCTGATTGGTTAATTGGAAAGTTGAACCAGGATCAACAACGATGTTGATCCAGGAACATGTGGTACTTGGTGAAATCACGTTCACCGTGCGTACGCAACGTTTATAAATGAGGCCCCATTTGTTTAACCTCAGTTTTATTAAGTGACATAAGTGCTTTATTTACAAAATATGAATCTCCAGCGCATTCACACAATAATATATACTCTCGCGTCAACACAACATGCGCCGTGCTCTTGTGGAGATTCATATTTTTGTAAATAAAGTGGATAAATACAATGTTTTTTGCACACAAAGCACTCACGTTGCTTCATAAAACTGAGGTAAAAGGGATAGTTCTCCCAGAAAATAAAATTCTGTCATAATTTACTCGCCCTCAAGTCGTTCCAAACCTGTAGTCAATGGGGGGCGAGATAGGCTGTGTAAAAACATCCTAAACAAATATCTTCCTCTGTGTTCAGCAGCGCAAAGAAATGAATATTGGAACGACTTGAGGGCGAGTAAATTATGACAGACTTTTCATTTCTGGGTGAACTATCCCTTTAACCCACTGGAGTCACATCATGATGACTTTAATAATGTCTTTACCGTCTGGGCCTTAAAAGTGGTAGTTAGTGGTAGTGCTCAGATTTCATCAAACATATCTTCATTTGTGTTCTTAAGATGAAGGAAAGTCTTACGGGTTTGGAACGACTTGAGGGACAGTAATTAATGACAGAATTTTTTATTTTTGGGTGAAATAACCCTTTAATGCCCACACATTGGAATGAGAGCAGGCTTAACTCTCCACACACACGACTGAAGTATCTCTCGAACCTCCTGAACCGGTTTCTAAACGCAGACCAGCTGTCCTGAGCCGAACTGAACTCTTACACTCTCAAACACAGACCACCAACTTTATAACTGCTTATGAAGACGCTTTGCAAGCCGCAAAAGAGGAATTGAGTTTGTGTTTTGAGAAACTGCTGACTGGCCTGGGCCGAACAAAGAGTCTTTCAGCGGCGTAACCGAGTCCCTGAGTGTCCCTCGCTCATCTGTGCTCATTAAACACTGCTATCAGTGCTAACACACACACACACCTGCAGTTAACCTGTTCCATACCGCCTTCTGATCACTAGTTCATCAAAGTGTGGGACTCTTTAAAGAAACACTCAGATCACTGCTAAAATCAGAGCAGGGTTTAGGTTAACTTAAGGTTTGCTGTAAAACTAAACACATTTTATTTTACACATACATTTCACAAAATAAATTAGACTCTAAAGTTGTAATAAAGTCAAAGCATTTGTTTGACCATGTATCACAAAAATTGAGAAAAGGATTTACAGTACCGTCTCCATGATAATGCAATGTCCAAGGAAGAGTGTTGAGAGTTTAAGCTTTGGAAAGAAGCGTGATGTATGAGGCCATTCTCCCGGCAGCGTCTGTGGAGCACCTCGACACAGCTCCTTCTCTAATCATTACCCATGTGTCCCTGCGCTGGTGATGCGGACGGCCCTTTAGAGAGCTGGAAGAGCCACGCTTGCGGTGTGTGTGCGTGTGTGTCAGTCCGGCTCTGCTGGGCCGCGCTCCAGACCCGGCTGTTTCCGTCTGGGCTTCTCCTCAGCACATTCTGTGGGCACACATGTGATCACACTGGCTATGCAGAGCTGTAATTGCAGACTTCATCAGATCCGCTCAGCCGCCAACACCAGCACTTTAAACTCCCTGGAAAACAGTCGCATAAATAAACGTGGGCCTGGAATCCAGATGTGGAGAGGGGAGGAACGAGAGGCCGGGAAACAGTGAGCCAGAGCATGGGAAAGAAGAAAACACTGCTTTATGTGACAGGAGACTGGGTTTCTCAGAAGAAGGGAGGAGCCGTCTGGGTTCGGTTATTCCTAGACTTTTACCATTAGACGTTCAGGGTATCTGATTTCTACTCTGGAAAAATCAGCCATGGAAGGGAGAAAAAAGCCTATGAAAACAAAAGACCTGCTGAGGAACGCAGTCCATTTCCCTGATCCTGAAACTGGGTCTGTGAAGAAGAGACTGTGATGAAGGAGATCCTCGCTCACGCGCTCAGCTTTATGCTCAGCCGCGAGTAAATGACTAACAGATGTTCACTGCTACGAGCAGTACGAGCGTCTCGGAGCGCTTCAGGACGGCTTCCATGTGGACACCGCAAGAGTTCAGTCTCCATCCCGAGGGATTGCATGGAGACCGTAAAACCACTCGTGGAAAATAATTTCTTTGAAATAATGCCTATAATTAGGGGTTATATAATGTGCTCTAGTAAATGTCCATGAAGCACAAGAACAGACGTGAATAAACTGTGCTCTCATTTCAGTGTATTTATACAGCACAATTAAAAACAACTGCCGTTGACCAACAAAGCATAAAAAGACAGATTTAACTCATGAAGTATAAACCAGATCAAATAAAAATAATTTAAACTTTGATTTAAAAGTAGGTATTGTGTGAGCATTTGAACATGTAAATGAGATAAGACTTTAGTCTGCAGATCTCTCTACTGATGTGCTTTAAGGTGAAATTAATATGTGGATGTTTATCTCCGATGTGCAGTAAAGAAAGAGAATATCATCAGAAAAGTGTCGTTTAGTTTTGATCCGTGATTCTCATTTAGACATCGGAAACATGGAGAAAAGAATATGTTATTGATGCTTTGGGAAAACGGCAGGATCTGTGTGAGTTCTTCAGGATCTGTGTGAGTTCTTGAGGATCTGTGTGTATTCTTCAGGATCTGTGTGTGTTCTTGAGGATCTGTGTGTGTTCTTCAGGATCTGTGTGTGTTCTTCAGGATCTGTGTGAGTTCTTGAGGATCTGTGTGTGTTCTTCAGGATCTGTGTGTATTCTTCAGGATCTGTGTGTGTTCTTGAGGATCTGTGTGAGTTCTTGAGGATCTGTGTGTGTTCTTCAGGATCTGTGTGAGTTCTTCAGGATCTGTGTGAGTTCTTGAGGATCTGTGTGTGTTCTTCAGGATCTGTGTGTGTTCTTCAGGATCTGTGTGAGTTCTTGAGGATCTGTGTGTGTTCTTCATGATCTGTGTGAGTTCAGGATCTGTGTGTGTTCTTGAGAATCTGTGTGTGTTCTTCAGGATCTGTGTGAGTTCTTGAGGATCTGTGTGTGTTCTTCAGGATCTGTGTGAGTTCTTGAGGATCTGTGTGTGTTCTTCAGGATCTGTGTGAGTTCTTGAGGATCTGTGTGTGTTCTTCAGGATCTGTGTGAGTTCAGGATCTGTGTGTGTTCTTGAGAATCTGTGTGAGTTCTTCAGGATCTGTGTGAGTTCTTGAGGATCTGTGTGTGTTCTTCAGGATCTGTGTGAGTTCTTGAGGATCTGTGTGTGTTCTTCAGGATCTGTGTGAGTTCAGGATCTGTGTGCGTTCTTCAGGATCTGTGTGTATTCTTCAGGATCTGTGTGAGTTCTTCAGGATCTGTGTGTATTCTTCAGGATCTGTGTGTGTTCTTCAGGATCTGTGTGAGTTCAGGATCTGTGTGTGTTCTTGAAAATCTGTGTGAGTTCTTCAGGATCTGTGTGTGTTCTTCAGGATCTGTGTGAGTTCTTCAGGATCTGTGTGTATTCTTCAGGATCTGTGTGTGTTCTTCAGGATCTGTGTGAGTTCTTGAGGATCTGTGTGTGTTCTTCAGGATCTGTGTGTGTTCTTCAGGATCTGTGTGAGTTCTTCAGGATCTGTGTGAGTTCTTCAGGATCTGTGTGAGTTCTTGAGGATCTGTGTGTGTTCTTCAGGATCTGTGTGAGTTCTTGAGGATCTGTGTGTGTTCTTCAGGATATGTGTGAGTTCAGCATCTGTGTGTGTTCTTGAGAATCTGTGTGAGTTCTTCAGGATCTGTGTGTGTTCTTCAGGATCTGTGTGAGTTCTTCAGGATCTGTGTGTGTTCTTCAGGATCTGTGTGTGTTCTTGAGGATCTGTGTGTGTTCTTCAGGATCTGTGTGTGTTCTTCAGGATCTGTGTGAGTTCTTGAGGATCTGTGTGTGTTCTTCAGGATCTGTGTGTATTCTTCAGGATCTGTGTGTGTTCTTGAGGATCTGTGTGAGTTCTTGAGGATCTGTGTGTGTTCTTCAGGATCTGTGTGAGTTCTTCAGGATCTGTGTGAGTTCTTGAGGATCTGTGTGTGTTCTTCAGGATCTGTGTGTGTTCTTCAGGATCTGTGTGAGTTCTTGAGGATCTGTGTGTGTTCTTCATGATCTGTGTGAGTTCAGGATCTGTGTGTGTTCTTGAGAATCTGTGTGTGTTCTTCAGGATCTGTGTGAGTTCTTGAGGATCTGTGTGTGTTCTTCAGGATCTGTGTGAGTTCTTGAGGATCTGTGTGTGTTCTTCAGGATCTGTGTGAGTTCTTGAGGATCTGTGTGTGTTCTTCAGGATCTGTGTGAGTTCAGGATCTGTGTGTGTTCTTGAGAATCTGTGTGAGTTCTTCAGGATCTGTGTGTGTTCTTCAGGATCTGTGTGAGTTCTTGAGGATCTGTGTGAGTTCTTGAGGATCTGTGTGTGTTCTTCAGGATCTGTGTGAGTTCAGGATCTGTGTGCGTTCTTCAGGATCTGTGTGTGTTCTTCAGGATCTGTGTGAGTTCTTCAGGATCTGTGTGTGTTCTTCAGGATCTGTGTGTATTCTTCAGGATCTGTGTGTGTTCTTCAGGATCTGTGTGAGTTCAGGATCTGTGTGTGTTCTTGAAAATCTGTGTGAGTTCTTCAGGATCTGTGTGTGTTCTTCAGGATCTGTGTGAGTTCTTCAGGATCTGTGTGTATTCTTCAGGATCTGTGTGTGTTCTTCAGGATCTGTGTGAGTTATTGAGGATCTGTGTGTGTTCTTCAGGATCTGTGTGTGTTCTTCAGGATCTGTGTGAGTTCTTCAGGATCTGTGTGAGTTCTTCAGGATCTGTGTGAGTTCTTGAGGATCTGTGTGTGTTCTTCAGGATCTGTGTGAGTTCTTGAGGATCTGTGTGTGTTCTTCAGGATATGTGTGAGTTCAGCATCTGTGTGTGTTCTTGAGAATCTGTGTGAGTTCTTCAGGATCTGTGTGTGTTCTTCAGGATCTGTGTGAGTTCTTCAGGATCTGTGTGAGTTCTTGAGGATCTGTGTGTGTTCTTCAGGATCTGTGTGTGTTCTTCAGGATCTGTGTGTATTCTTCAGGATCTGTGTGTGTTCTTCAGGATCTGTGTGAGTTCAGGATCTGTGTGTGTTCTTGAGAATCAGGATGTGTGAGTTCTTCAGGATCTGTGTGTGTTCAGGATCTGTGTGTGTTCTTGAGAATCTGTGTGAGTTCTTCAGGATCTGTGTGAGTTCTTGAGGATCTGTGTGTGTTCTTCAGGATCTGTGTGAGTTCTTCGGGATCTGTGTGAGTTCTTGAGGATCCGTGTGTGTTCTTCAGGATCTGTGTGAGTTCTTCGGGATCTGTGTGAGTTCTTCAGGATCTGTGTGAGTTCAGGATCTGTGTGTGTTCTTCAGGATCTGTGTGTATTCTTGAGGATCTGTGTGAGTTCTTCAGGATCTGTGTGAGTTCAGGATCTGTGTGTGTTCTTCAGGATCTGTGTGTGTTCTTCAGGATCTGTGTGAGTTTTTGAGAATCTGTGTGTATTCTTGAGGATCTGTGTGTGTTCTTCAGGATCTGTGTGAGTTCTTGAGAATCTGTGTGAGTTCTTCAGGATCTGTGTGAATTCTTGAGGATCTATGGCAAGCCGTTTTAACTTTTATTCATTTTCATGATATGAATTCTTGATATCAACAATTCAATTGTTGATATCAACAATTACATTTTTGATATCAGCAATTTAATTATTGATATCAACAATAGAATTCTTGATATCAACAATTGAATTCTTGATATCAACAATATAATTATTGATATCAACAATTGAATTCTTGATATCTGTAATTGTATTTTCACTAGTGAAATGTCACCATAGGCTGCCATTCAAAATTAATTGTTGATATTAAGAATTGATTTCTTACTAGTAGAAATATAATTTTTGATATCAATAATTACATTGTTACTAGTAAAAATGCGAATTCCTGATATCAATAATTCAATTGTCACTAGTTGAAATGTCTATTCTTGATATCAACAATTTAATTGCTACTAGTAAAAATGTTAGTTTTTCATACTGGCTTTCTTACTAGTAACAATTACATTCATGATATCAGAAATTAACATTGTCACTAGTGAAAATGGAATTATTGATATCAAAAATGAACATTGTTACTAGTAGCAATTCAATTGTTGATATCAAGAATAGACATTTCAACTAGTGACAATTGAATTCTTGATATCAAAAATAAAGGTTTTTACTAGTAAGAATTGTATTTCTGATATGTGAAATTGGAATTTCAACTAGTAAGAAATCAATTCTTGATATCAACAATTGATTTTGAATGGCAGCCAATGGAGACTTTTCACTAGTGAAAATACAATTACAGATATCAAGAATTATAGTTTTTACTAGTTGAAATTCAGTTGCTGATATCAAGAATTATAATTTTAACTAGTGAAAATTTAATTGTGGATATCAAGAATTAGCATTGTTAATAGTGGAAATGTAATTTCTGATATCAAAAATTGCCATTGTTACTAGTAGAAATCTAATTCCTGATATCAATAACTATTATTTTAACTAGTGAAAACGTCTCGGGTTATGACTATAACCCTTGTTCCCTGAGAAGGGAACGAGACACTGCGTCGAGAATCGACACTTTGGGGACGCTCCCTTAGCGTGCGCCTCTGAAGTAAGAATGAAACTAATCCAATCCTGATTGGTGTTGCGTCGTGACGTAACATGTGACGGCATAACCGGATGCATAAAAGTGACGCTGACACACACACACATCAGCTCCGCGATGAAGCAAGACGCTCTAAGGCCTCGAGGGGCGTGGCAGGACGACGCAGTGTCTCGTTCCCTTCTCAGGGAACAAGGGTTATAGTCATGAGACGTTCCCTTTCGAGGGAACTCAACACTGTGTCGAGAATCGACACTTTGGGGAACGAATGCCCACTAGGCCACGCACCGAAACAGGCCTGCCCCGGAGTGAAACTGATTCAGGCACTCAGCTAGGACGAGAGCACGTGTGCGCCAAGCGTACTAGGGAGGTGCAGACTATAGAACCTAACAAAAGTGTGTGGGGTAGCCCAACCGGCTGCCTCACAAATCTCCTTGATGGGAACTCCCGAAAGGAGGGCCCTAGAGGACGCCATGCCTCTAGTAGAAAGAGCCCTAACGGCCAAAGGTGAAGGTAAATTCCGCACCTTGTAGGCCTACTTATGGTTTGTATAGCCGGGAGCCCCTAATAGGTGATCCAAAACACACTACAGTAGGTCCGACCTCCTCCAAGAAGAGGACCTCTCAAGGTAATACTCGGAACTCTGACTGGCAGAGCAAGGAACCTCTCCTTTTCTGCCGACACATGAGGTGGAGGATGAAATACTTGCAGGACCATGGACCTAGCCATGATAAATTGCACTTAAGGCACATAGATGGGTCTCGGATGCAGGATGGCCTTAACTCCGCCGGGGGCACACCCCAAGCAAGCTGGCGATAATGCCAGGGCTTGGAGATCTCCCAGTCTCTTTAAAGAAATAGCTAAGAGAAAGGCTATCTTGAACGTGAGGTCCTAGGCGAAGCCGACTGGAGGTATTCGAAGGGAGCCAGGGATAGCCCTTCGAGAACCACCGCCAGGTCCCAGGAAGGATCCCTGGACCTGACTGTCGATCTCATCCTCCAATACCATGGAGAAATAGTATGACCAGTTGGTGCCTCCCTAAAGGCCCAACATTTAGTGGTGCATGGAACGCCGCAATGGCAGCCACGTATACCCTACGTGTGGAAGGGGAGAGATTCGCAGAGAAATGATCTTGAAGAAACTCCAGAACTGAAGCCATTGGGCAGTTAACTGGGTCTAACTCAAGTTCTCTACACCAAGTAGAAAAATATTCCACTTGAGGCCATATAATCTCCTAGTAGACGGAGCCCTAGAGATAAGTATGGTTTCGACCACCCCAGATGATAGACCAGCATCTAGGTACTGAGCCCCCTCAGAGGCCAGACCCACAATTTCCACAGCTCTGGATGAGGATGGAATATAGTGCCCTCCGCCTGAGACAACAGACCCCACCTCAGAGGAATCTGCCATGGCGGAGCTATCAAGAGTGAAATTAAGTCTGAAAACCATACTCGGGCTGGCCAAAACAGGGCTAACAGAAGAAGACTGATGCCCTCCTGACGGACCCTCTCCAGGACTCCCGGGAGCAGAGCGATCGGGGGAAAAAGCATACAGGCGAAGCCTCGGCCAGGTCTGTACCATGGCATCCAACCCCAGCGGGGCTGGATGAGTGAGGGAGAACCAAAGTGGACAGTGGGATGGACGTCCCTCGAGACGCAAACAGATCCACTTCCACTGGTCCAAACCTCTGCCATATGAACTCCACCACCTCTGGATGGAGTCTCCATTCCCCGGGCCTCAGCCCCTGCCTCGACAGGATGTCTGCTCCCTGATTCAGAACCCCCGGGACATATATTGCTCTTATAGATAATATTTTCCCTTGGGGCCATAAAATGATCTGATGCGCCAATCTGGATAGAGGGCACGATCTGAGTGTCCTTTGTCGGTTTAGATAAGCTACCACTGAGACGTGGTAACCTTTGATGTCTGTGAGGAAGCTCCTCAGAGCCCTAAACACAGCCAACATCTCTAGGCAATTTATATGCCAAGAATGATGATGGTCCTGCCACAGACCCCTGGCAAAGCGGCCGTCCGAGACCGCGCCCCAGCCAGCGAGGGAAGCGTCTGTCGAAACAGTTTCCCGGCGACATGACGCCCCTACCACTAGCCCTTGGGACAAGAACCAAGGTTTCTTCCATATTAATAGGGAACGAAGGCATCTGCGCGTAACCTTTATTATACGGAACGGATTCCCCTTGGGGAAAAAACCCTTGGCTTTGAGCCACCACTGAAGGGGCCTCATGTGAAACAGGCCCAAAGGAATTATGTTGGATGCCGCTGTTATGAGGCCCAGCAGTCTTTGAAATTGCTTTACAGTGATGGCCTGGCCTAGCTTTATCCCGGACACCATGGCCAGGATGGATTCGATACGAGCGGGAGACATACGTGCCCGCATCGTAACCGAATTCTATACGAGTAGTCTTCTGAGCTGGGTCCAACACATTTTTCTTAGTGTTGAGCCTCAACCCCCGGTTCTGAATGTGGCCAAGGACGACATCTCGATGCCGAACTGCCATTTCTCGAGACCGGGCCAATATGAGCCAGTCGTCGATGTAACTCAGTATACGGATGCCCTGAAGCCTCAGTGGAGCCAGAGTCGCATCCATACACTTTGTGAACGTGCTAGGCCGAACGGAAGAACCCGATATTGGTATGCTTCGACCCCGAAAGCAACCTCAGGAACCTCCTGTGACATGGAAGGATGGAGACATGAAATAAGCGTCTTTTAGATCCATCGTGACAAACCAGTCCTCGGATCTGATATGGCTCACGATAATGGGAATAGTAAGCATTTTGAACCTGAATCTCCTCAAAGAACGATTCAAAAGCCCTAGATCTAAAATTGGCCTCAGTCCGCCATCCTTCTTTGGAACTATAAAGTACCGGCTGTAAAACCCGGACTCCCTGTCTGGTAGGGGAACACATTCTATGGCCCCTTAAATCCAGTAGAGTCTGTACCTCTTGTTCCATAACCCGAGCCTGTTCTGGAATCACTGCAGTCGGTACCACCCCAGCAAACTAGGGAGGTCGGTGACCGAACTGCAATCTGTACCCATATTTTATAATATTTTATTATATACAGGACCCATATAGATATATTCGGAAGGCGTTGCCATTTTTCTACAAAATCTACTAAGGGAACCAGCCCCTCGAGACTGGCCTCGGCTGTTTTCCGAGCACTATTCTCGACTTCCTGAAGCGGAGGACCGGCAGGAAAAAAGTTGATACAGATTTTGTGACCATAGTCGGTGCCCTGTTGCAAGCTTTTGGGGCGAACGCCACGGAGTGCGTTCGCTGGAAATCGATGTGGCCCGAAGCGTCAAAGACGGCGGGACAACATCTTCTTCCCTGAGGGCACCTGCTGCTAGAACAACCTCGATTGTTCCACAGCAGGGGGGGGGGGGCAGCCCTCAAAGGTCCTACAATTAGGACCTCTTCGCCTGAAGGACGGCCCTCAGGTCACCCTTCTGGCTGGAGGACTTCGGTTGAGAGTGCTTCCTCTGTTTGCCAAACTCCCGCAGGAGGGGCTCTAGAGGCAACGCTCTCTTTTTTTTTTTTTTTTCGCTTCCTGAAACCTGTCAACGACTGTAATGACAGCGTTGGAAAACAGGCCAGAAGGAGATAGCGGAGCGGCCAACGGGAAATATTTGCCTCACTTAGATCTTTAAGAAGATCGGCCTGGTACGCCTGCAAAATCGTCATAGAGTGCAGGCACGCACCAGCCTGACCTTTTCTTTTCTAAATATTTTACCAAAGGAACCAGGCTCTCGAGCCTGGCTTCGGGTATTAATCGGGATCCGTTCTCGACCCCCTGAAGCGGGTTTCCGGTAGGGCTGGACCGAAAATGATTCTCGATTGGCGAACGCGAATGCTGCCTGGCCGCAAAAATGTGGGGCGGACAGTGCAGCCTGCGTTCGCTGGAAACCGATGTGTCCCGAAACGTTTTTAAACGGCGGAAGAGCAACATCGATTTCCTGCACCATATAAGCCCAGCCAACCAGTGCAGAGGTGTTCCTGCACGGTTTGTTGGGCAGCGCCGGGGCTTAAAGTGAAGATGCCGGATCAGGAGACAGATAGCTTGTTTTCTCTAAAGCTTCCTCCATCTGCGGCATCTTGCCATAACCCGACTCTCTCGCACCCACCACATTCGAATAAACATAATGAATGTGGTGAGATACGTAGAGTGGGGTTTTTCCCAGGATCTACACATATATATTTATATTTTTATAAAGGTCTGGGAAAAACAGTAAGCCCCGGCTCTGAGGTTGTGAACGGTGCTGCAGGAATCTCTCGTCTAGTTCATTTTGACGGGGATCATCCTGCTTATTTTGTGGCCAGCTCATATATTTTATATATATATATATTTATATATTTATTTAGTCTGGCCACAGCACGAATCACAACCTCCACAAGCTCTACATAAGCAGAAACATAAGCCGGCGAGTGTGACCCATGTTGATCGTTCCCGATGCTGAGCACATCTACTTCCTTATAACAGATAGCTCGAGCACTGGGCACTCGTCACGGGCAGAAGAAGCCGCATCGCGGGCTTCTGCGTCGTGAACGAGTGTCATAGAGTCTGCGGATGATGAGAGAAAAGGTGCCTCAGCAGTCTCGTTCTCATCCGCGAGATCCTTCTGCGATCTCCACGATCTAAGCCGTCGCGCCGCCTCAATGGACGCGGGACCCGAACCGCGGGGATCGCGAGCCTGGCCATCATCAGGAAATAATATAGCCAAGCGGGAGCGCAGCACTCTAATAGGAAGTGCTTCACAGTGAGCACAGGCAGCCCTCTCGAGAGCTGACAGTGCGTGCTGCGCCCCTGAACAATACACACACACAGCTGATGCGTGTCCCCACCCGTGGCATATATATTATCTTGGGCAGGGGTGCACACACTTAGTGTATTGTTCACTCGCCATAATACAGAGCTTTGCACAGACAAACAACACCAAATAAGACAGACAGTTTCACAGAGAGCGCTTGCTGAAGAGCTAAAGCTGATGTGTGTGTGTGTCAGCGTCACTTTTATGCATCCGGTTATGCCGTCACATGTTTCGTCACGACGCAACACCAATCAGGATTGGATTAGTTTCATTCTTACTTCAGAGGCGCACGCTAAGGGAGCGTCCGCAAAGTGTCGATTCTCGACGCAGTGTTGAGTTCCCTCGAAAGGGAACTGAATTGTTGATATCAAGAATTCATATCCTGAAAATGAATAAAAGTTAAAACGGCTTGCCATAAGGATCTGTGTGTGTTCTTCAGGATCTGTGTGAGTTCTTTAGGATCTGTGTGAGTTCTTTAGGATCTGTGTGAGTTCTTGAGAATCTGTTACCCCTTTTCCACCAAAAAAGAACTGGTTCGGAACTGGTGCTGGTTCAAAGTTGGTTCAGAGTTGGTTCAACTTGTGAACCTTCTCAGGACCTGTTTGTTTTTCCACTGACTAGAGCGCCCAGCGAACGACGTCGTTACGTCACTGTGTACGTCGCTGTACGTCTTAGCTAGAAACGCTTGCAAGTACAACATTACTTTGGGATTATCTCTAACTCATGTACCAAGAAGGCTTTAAAAACAATTGAAATATGTAAGTCTTTTAATCTTTTCCTTTGATATGTAATCTTTTCTGATTAGTTATGTAGCCCTGTCTTGTGTCTTTTTTTTATTTCCGTTTATTTGTTCTATATTGTGACTGTTTTCTTCTTTGCTTACATAAGGTTTTAAATAAAAAAATAAAAATAATAAAAAAAAGCTAGAAACGCTTGCGCCAACTTCAAGCATAACAATTACAATGGCGGACTACATCGTGTTTCTGCAAATGTTTCTCCCGGCTTTGCGGTCAGAAAAGATGTTTAGAGCACATATAACCCTGCCCCCAGCCCCCGACGTAAGCATGACGTTGTAAAAGAACGGTTCTCTGGTTCTAGTCCAGCAAAGAGTTGGTGCCGCTTTGGAACCAGTTTTCCTGGCCGAGAACCGGTTCTTTGGCTGTCGAAACACAAAGAACTGGTTCGCGAGTAGGCACCGGCTCCGAACCGGCTCTCAAAATGCTTTGGTGGAAAAGGGGTATGTGTGAGTTCTTGAGAATCTGTGCGTGTTCTTGAGGATCTGTGTGAGTTCTTGAGAATCTGTGTGAGTTCTTGAGAATCTGTGCGTGTTCTTGAGGATCTGTGTGAGTTCTTGAGGATCTGTGTGAGTTCTTCAGGATCTGTGTGTGTTCTTCAGGATCTGTGTGAGTTCTTGAGAATCTGTGTGTGTTCCTCAGGATCTGTGTGAGTTCTTCAGGATCTGTGTGAGTTCTTCAGGATCTGTGTGTGTTCTTCAGGATCTGTGTGAGTTCTTGAGGATCTGTGTGAGTTCTTGAGAATCTGTGCGTGTTCTTGAGGATCTGTGTGAGTTCTTGAGAATCTGTGTGTGTTCTTTAGGATCTGTGTGAGTTAATGATTCCTCTGTTCAGAGGATAAACAGGAGAATAAACCCCAGTGCAGGAGAGAAAACACACCGCGTGTGCACACATCTCCTCATATACCCCGCATACGGTGTCGTATAAGCTGAATGTGTACAATCATAACCATCTATATAATAAACTTCAAAGTCATTGAGTAAAATAGGCTTTTAATGGGCCTCGCTCTGCCACCTGTTGGACAGTGTCGGCACAACACTTTCTGGAGTTTGTATGAATGAACTGGAACAGCCTGATGTAATGTATTTGACGATTTTACAGCACAATAGACATATTATTATATCATTATCATATTATATAATAGGCGTATTATCCCCAGGTTATAAGAGCCCGTCTGGAGAGGACTGAATGTCCTGCTAAAGCCTGATATAACATGAGCTTGAGCCTGTTCAGCAGGTCCAAGCACTTCACTAAAGCAAACACACACACACACACACACACACACACACACACACACATACACACACACACACACACACACACACACAGCCTCTCAGAGCTTCACAACAATCAGAGTTCATATCTACAATACCTTCCATTTATTATCACAAGCTACACTTCTAAAAATAAAGGCTGCAAAAGGGTGTTTTGAAGACGCATTTTGGTTCCCCAAAGAGCCTTTCAGTGATCCGTTCGGAAAAGAACAATTTTATTCTTAGTGTGAAGAACATTTGAATCATCTAAAGAACCAGCTTCACTGTAAAGAACCTTTTGTGGAAGGGAAACTCCCCGTGGATGGTGATGCCAGTAAAGAAGCTTTATTGTTAAGAGTGAACACAAACATGAAGGATTTATCTCCTGTCCCCACAGAGATGCAGAATAAACACACGATGTTTTTATGAATCTGATTTATTTCGTATAAAAATCTATAGATTTCTCTGTGTTTTAGACGCTCTGTCAGTATGGATAACACAAGTGCTAATGCGTGTTTAAGATTGGGTGTAGTTCAGAGAGTTGCTCCTCAGCAGGGAAGTGTGTGGTTCTAGTCCAGTTGACCTGTGGAACAGAGAAGACACGGTCAGAAACTCTCTCTCACACACACACACACACACACACACACACACACACACACACACACACACACACACGCACAGAGTCTCGGGGCGCGCTCGTACCCGTCGCGCGCTCAGCTCCTCCTCCTCCTCCTGCGGCCGAACGCGTCGGGTCCCACATCGGTCCTGATGAACCCGGATCTGCCCATTCCCCCAGACCGGCTCAGGGAGTCCGCCAGCCGGTGAGTCACGCACGTGGCCGTGTTACACGCGCGCTTCTGCGCGGTCGCGCTGAGCAACACAGAGCGGGAGCGCGCATCAGCACAGGACACCCATATACAGCACTCAGTAGGCTACAGTACATTCATGCATTACTCATCTATAATATTTAATATGTATGGAATTATCAGTCTAATGATTTGATCACATTCACAGATGTCATCTTACCTGCAGAAATCTTGATGTTTTTGTAGAGGCAGTTTAACAATTGAATATGTAACTAATAACTTGACAATAAAATTAGAGTTCCTGATATAAAAATACCTTTATTGAACTTAAACACATGAAAGAAATCATACTTTTTTTTTAAATATTTGATTATCATCATCAGTTACCTTTATAATACATTTACTCAGATATTCAAGAGGCATGTGTGAAGTGCACAAAAACGACTCCTTGTGGAAGAAATTTAATCTAGGTCTTAACATGCCTTTCTCTGCCAAAAATAGAAAGAAAGAAAGAAAGAAAGAAGGAAAAGCCTGATGCAACCAGGCGTGTGTGTGCGGTCAGTCAAGCAGGATCCACATGCAGCGGGGGGTGGGGTTAGATGGCATTAAAGGTTTCCTCGTAGCTGGGGAACGGGTTGCCCTCGAGCAGGCTGCGCTTCTTGCCGGGCGTCCCGGCGCCCACGTCCGTCTGCGGGAACGTCTGCAGTTTGTGCAGCTCCTGGGACAGTTTTCCCAGCACACAGGTGCTGAGATTGGAGCAGCGCTTGGACAGGAATCTGCCCTGGCTGAACAGAAACACACATGCAGACAGGCGTACCACACACACATGCAGCGGTTAGTGCTCACACATGCATCAGGTTAGAGAGAACATGCTCAGGTGGGAGAACATGCAGTTATTCAGTGGACGAGAGATTGACATGCTGTTAGGACAAGCCGACAGGGATCACTGCACTACTGAGAAGGAACTTTCACACTAATCTCCATGGGTTCCTCACTTGACTAACGGGATCTACTGCGATTGTCTCTCGCAGAATGAAAACAGGAGTCGGTCGTTTCATATAAACACACTCTTTCCCTGCTCAGAAAGTCCTATAAACATTGCAGACCTGTGGAGCTCGTACCTGCTGTCATCACTCGTGGGCTCCAGCTCCTCCACCGTCATCTGCACCACGTTTTTGACTATAGCGCTCAATAATCTCCGTGCCTCGTAGTCCATGAGCGCAAATCTGTCTGTCAGAGACTCTGAGGCGGGTCTGAAGACACACAGCAAACAGTGATGCAGGACCGCCCACCTGTGGACTCATCACGAGAAGCAAGGAAAGCTTTACCTGGCCGGGGCAGCGCTCGAGCTGGACATCTGCAGCACCACTGCGGCATACGCGACTAGCAAGGCAGAGATCTTCAACATGAACATGGTACCCTGGGACAAAAACACAGTGACTACATGCATTTGACTATAGTGTCCTCTGTGAAGCCTCATTCACCCCTCAAACCCATTAGAGTAATGAAAGGCGTCCCTTTCCAAAACCACAAACATCTCAATCTCACAAAAACTTGCTTTATGGTCTTACCTCACCTTGTGTTGCTGTTCGGTAAAAATGTTGACTCTCTGAACTTGAAGACCACCTTGATACTACTGTGTGTGGCTTCAATGGTCAAGCCCTTATATACTCACCATCTGGAGCTGAGTGTTATCTGTGTAGGTGTTTAATTATCTCCCATTGGCCAATCAGAGCACAGAAGGGCACCCGTCAGCCAATCAGCATCCGTCCCATAGCTCTTGCGCACTGATAATGTCTGAAGATCGACTCTGACGTCATTCTTTAGCCCTAAGTGCTCCGTTCACTAAACTCACTCTCATTTGAAGCCTCTGATATCTGCACTTGCATCTACATTCAGCTCATTCATTTAAATTAATTGAATAAACGTATACTGTGAGATCAATATTTCACTGACTTCCAGAGCTGTGATCCAGTGGCCATCTGCTGGTGAGAGAGGAACACTACCACAGCACAGCACTTCTCTATGAGGGACAATCACACTATTCTCTATTCTCCTTACAGGACATAAACTAATCAGTGCTTTACACATCTGAGGTATCAGGACATGTCTTATGTGACAGGGATCATAAAAAATCTGTAATATAAACACTTTACAATAAGGTTTCATTAGTTAACATGAACTAACAATGAACAAATACTTCTATAGCATTTATTAACCTTAGTAAGTAAAGGTCAGGAGCGTCGGTCAGGGGACACAACACATGAATGTAATACCAATTTCTTTTATATGTGTGATTAAGCATAGGTAACACTTTACAATAAATTAATAATACGTTTAATAAAATTTAATTAATATTGCAGATACCAGTAGCCATCTTGTGTGTGTGGGCACTGAAGACTAAAATTCCATCTTTGAATATAATTTCATTATTTAATATTATATATCTGTATTATTATTCTTTATTTAGTATTCATAATCAGTTGTTTTATCTTATGAAGTTTAATATGCATGAGTAGACTATAGATTGCATGGACACATGTGTTTAAGGAACATATTTTAGACACAAGGAGGGTAGCTGGGAGGATTGTGTATTCTGCTTAAAGGTATGAGTAAAATGCAATGTTCACTTAGCAAAGAGTTCCAATGATGATGATACTTCAAATTCTTACAGTTGGCATGCTCTTTGCAAGAAAAGGAATGTTTCAACTGATGCAAATGTACCATTTGTGACCTTTAGAAATAATTTCTTAATGTGGGAAGTGATTGTATTATGTGCATTAGGTATACATTCATTTTTAAACATAAGCAAAATGTTATTCTACCTTACAAGGAAGTTGAAAGTCGCTCAGTTGTGTATTTAAGCCCAATCTTACTGTACTACAGCAGAGAAACACAGAAACGCATAGACCTGGCATGAATATAACATCTTCTCAAGTTTCTCTCCTGACATATAAGAATAAAGATTTTTCTTGGCAAGATAACTGGTGTCTGGTCCCGTGAATCAAATAATAACGGGGAAAAGGCCTAATTCCAAGTCTATACGCACAAACAGTTCTCCAGCTTCTCCAGAGTCAGTGGCGTCTGCTCCAGCTCCTTCAGAGTCAGAGACGTCTGCTCCAGCTCCTCCAGAGTCAGAGGCGTCTGCTCCAGCTCCTCCAGAGTCAGAGGCGTCTGCTCCACCTCCTCCAGAGTCAGTGGCGTCTGCTCCAGCTCCTCCAGAGTCAGTGGCGTCTGCTCCACCTCCTCCAGAGTCAGTGGCTTCTACTCCAGCTCCTCAAGAGTCAGTGGCATCTGCTCCAGCTCCTCCAGAGTCAGTGGCGTCTGTTTCAGCTTCTCCAGAGTCTGCTCCAGATCCTCCAGAGTCAGTGGCGTCTGCTCCAGCTCCTCCAGAGTCAGTGGCGTCTGCTCCACCTCCTCCGGAGTCAGAGGCGTCTGCTCCAGCTTCTCCATAGTCAAAGGTGTCTGCTCCATCTCCTTCAAAGTCAGTGGCGTATGCTCCAGCTCCTCCAGAGTCAGAGGCTTCTGCTCCAGCTCTTCCAGGGTCAGAGGCATCTGCTCCAGCTCCTCCAGAGTCAGTGGCGTCTGTTTCAGCTTCTCCAGAGTCTGCTCCAGGTCCTCCAGAGTCAGTGGCGTCTGCTTCAGCTCCTCCAGAGTCAGAGGTGTCTGCTCCAGCTCCTCCAGAGTCAGTGGCGTCTGCTTCAGCTCCTCCAGAGTCAGAGGTGTCTGCTCCAGCTCCTCCAGAGTCAGAGGCGTCTGCTCCAGCTCTTCCAGGGTCAGAGGCATCTGCTCCAGCTCCTCCAGAGTCAGTGGCGTCTGCTCCAGCTCCTCCAGAGTCAGTGGCGTCTGCTCCAGCTCCTCCAGAGTCAGAGGCGTTTGCTTCAGCTCCTCCAGAGTCAGAGACGTCTGCTCCAGCTCCTCCAGAGTCAGTGGCGTCTGCTCCAGCTCCTCCAGCGTCAGTGGCGTCTGCTCCAGCTCCTCCAGAGTCAGTGGTGTCTGCTCCAGCTCCTCCAGAGTCAGTGGCGTCTGCTTCAGCTCCTCCAGAGTCAGATGCGTCTGCTTCAGCTCCTCCAGAGTCAGAGGCGTCTGCTCCAGAGTCAGTGGCGTCTGCTCCAGCTCATCCAGAGTCAGTGGCGTCTGCTCCAGCTCCTCCAGAGTCAGTGGCGTCTGCTCCAGCTCCTCCAGAGTCAGTGGTGTCTGCTCCAGCTCCTCCAGAGTCAGTGGCGTCTGCTCCAGCTCCTCCAAAGTCAGTGGTGTCTGCTCCACCTCCTCTGGAGTCAGAGGCGTCTGCTCCAGCTTCTCCATAGTCAAAGGTGTCTGCTCCATCTCCTTCAAAGTCAGTGGCGTATGCTCCAGCTCCTCCAGAGTAAGTGGTGTCTGCTCCAGCTCCTCCAGAGTCAGAGGCGTCTGCTCCAGCTCCTCCAGAGTCGGTGGCGTCTTCTCCAGCTCCTCCAGAGTCAAAGGCGTGTGCTCCAGCTCCTCCAGAGTCAGTGGCTTCTGCTCCAGCTTCTCCAAAGTCAGTGGTGTCTGCTCCAGTTCCTCCAGAGTCAGTGGCTTCTGCTCCAGCTCCTCCAGAGTCAGTGGCGTCTGCTCCAGCTCCTCCAAAGTCAGTGGCGTCTGCTCCAGCTCCTCCAGAGTCAGTGGCATCTGCTCCAGCTCCTCCAGAGTCAGTGACGTCTGCTCCAGCTCCTCCAGAGTCAGTGGCGTCTGCTTCAGCTCCTCCAGAGTCAGAGGCGTCTGCTTCAGCTCCTCCAGAGTCAGAGGGGTCTGCTCCAGCTCCTCCAGACTCAGTGGCGTCTGCTCCAGCTACTCCAGAGTCAGTGGCGTCTGCTCCAGCTCCTCCAGAGTCAAAGGCGTCTGCTCCAGCTCCTCCAGAGTCAATGGCTTCTGCTCCAGCTTCTCCAAAGTCACTGGTGTCTGCTCCAGCTCCTCAAGAGTCAGTGGCGTCTGCTCCAGCTCCTCAAGAGTCAGTGACGTCTGCTCCAGCTCCTCCAGAGTCAGTGGCGTCTGCTCCAGCTCCTCCAGAGTCAGTGACGTCTGCTCCAGCTCCTCCAGAGTCAGAGGCGTCTGCTTCAGCTCCTCCAGAGTCAGAGGCGTCTGCTTCAGCTCCTCCAGAGTCAGAGGCGTCTGCTCCAGCTCCTCCAGAGCCAGTGGCGTCTGCTCCAGCTCCTCCAGAGCCAGTGGCGTCTGCTCCAGCTCCTCCAGAGTCAGTGGCGTCTGCTCCAGCTCCTCCAGAGTCACTGGTGTCTGCTCTAGCTCCTCCAGAGTCAGTGGCGTCTGCTCCAGCTCCTCCAGAGTCAGTGACGTCTGCTCCAGCTCCTCCAGAGTCAGTGGGGTCTGCTCCAGCTCCTCCAGAGTCAGTGACGTCTGCTCCAGCTCCTCCAGAGTCAGTGGCATCTGCTCCAGCTCCTCCAGAGTCAGTGACGTCTGCTCCAGCTCCTCCAGAGTCAGTGGCGTCTGCTTCAGCTCCTCCAGAGTCAGAGGCGTCTGCTTCAGCTCCTCCAGAGTCAGAGGGGTCTGCTCCAGCTCCTCCAGACTCAGTGGCGTCTGCTCCAGCTACTCCAGAGTCAGTGGCGTCTGCTCCAGCTCCTCCAGAGTCAAAGGCGTCTGCTCCAGCTCCTCCAGAGTCAGTGGCTTCTGCTCCAGCTTCTCCAAAGTCACTGGTGTCTGCTCCAGCTCCTCCAGAGTCAGTGGCGTCTGCTCCAGCTCCTCCAGAGTCAGTGACGTCTGCTCCAGCTCCTCCAGAGTCAGTGGCGTCTGCTCCAGCTCCTCCAGAGTCAGTGACGTCTGCTCCAGCTCCTCCAGAGTCAGAGGCGTCTGCTTCAGCTCCTCCAGAGTCAGAGGTGTCTGCTTCAGCTCCTCCAGAGTCAGAGGCGTCTGCTCCAGCTCCTCCAGAGTCAGTGGCGTATGCTCCAGCTCCTCCAGAGCCAGTGGCGTCTGCTCCAGCTCCTCCAAAGTCAGTGGTGTCTGCTCCACTTCCTCCGGAGTCAGAGGCGTCTGCTCCAGCTTCTCCATAGTCAAAGGTGTCTGCTCCATCTCCTTCAAAGTCAGTGGCGTATGCCCCAGCTCCTCCAGAGTAATTGGTGTCTGCTCCAGCTCCTCCAGAGTCAGAGGTGTCTGCTCCATCTCCTCCAGAGTCAGTGGCGTCTGCTCCAGCTCCTCCAGAGTCAAAGGCGTCTGCTCCAGCTCCTCCAGAGTCAGTGGCTTCTGCTCCAGCTTCTCCAAAGTCAGTGGTGTCTGCTCCAGCTCCTCCAGAGTCAGTGGCTTCTGCTCCAGCTCTTTCAGAGTAAGTGGCGTCTGCTCCAGCTCCTCTAAAGTCAGTGGCGTCTGCTCCAGCTCCTCCAGAGTCAGTGGCGTCTGCTCCAGCTCCTCCAGAGTCAGTGACGTCTGCTTCAGCTCCTCCAGAGTCAGAGGCGTCTGCTTCAGCTCCTCCAGAGTCAGTGGCGTCTGCTCCAGCTCCTCCTGTGATTGGCTGTGAGAATCAGTGTAAATGTCCACTGCTGTGATTGGCTGTGAGAATCAGTGTAAATGCCCACTGCTGTGATTGGCTGCTGTTAGACTTCAGTGTAAACGCCCACTGCTGTTACATCCTTGTTTTCCCCTGGTCTTGTATGGATGTTCATGTTATTTCCTGTTCTACGCCATGTTTTGTAGTCCTTTGTAGTTTTTCCTTCTTGATTAGGTCTTTGATGTTTACCACGTGTGCCGTTTAGACCTCATGTTCCTGGTGTTGCTCTGCGTGGATGTTATGTGTGCTCTGTTTAGTTCTGTTTATCTCGAGTTTGGAATCTCCTGTTTTTTCCTGGATTTACTTTTGTTGTTTTGTTTTGATAAAATAATTCCTGCATTTGGATCCTCCTCACTGTCATTTCTGTGTGACAATGACGTTACAATGATGTTTCATTTGTTAACAATACAAACTACATCTAAACATGTATTACTCTTAGTTAATGTTACTTTTTAACATTTACTAATGCATTATTAAAATCAAAATTTGCATCCGTTAATATTATTTCATGGATCTGAGCTGACATGAACTAACAATGAACAGTTGCATTTCTAAACTTACATTAACAAAGATTAATAAATACTGTAAAAAATGTATTGCACATTGTTAGTCAATGTTAATGTATGAATAATGTGACCTTATTGTAAAGTGTTACATAATTATTACTATATATATAGAGAGAGAGTGAATATAACTAAATATTTTTTATAAATGTGTATATTCTTCAGGGTAACACTTTATTTTACAGTGTCCTTGTTACATATGTTACATGTACTTACCATAGTAATAACAGTAAATTATGCTTAATTACATGCAACTAACCCTTAACCAAACCCTAATCCTACCCTAACCCTATAGTAAGGACATGTAGTTAATTATTATTACTCAGTACTTAAATATATAATTACACTGTAACATTGACACCTTAAAATAAAGTGTAACCTTCTTCAGTTACTAAAAACTCTAATGCTAAATGAGCTTCTGAGCCTGTAGTAATAAACCCTGAAATATGATGGGGAAGTGTGTGACTGTCATGTGTGTGTGTGTGTGTGTGTGTGTGTGTGTGTGTGTGTGTGTGTGTGTGTGTGTGTGTGTGTGTGTGTGTAAGTGAAGTGTGTGTGTTTAGTGAAGGCTGTAACCTTGTGATATACTTTGATGTGAAATAAAATCATTTTCTTCTTCTCTGGTCTTTTTCATTGCTCTTGACTTCTATGTGCACACTGGAATGATGTATGTTGGGTTTAAGCATATGTATATATAGTACATAATTGCACAAAAGTACAGTTCCCTTCCCTGTTGTTCAGTATAAGACATTATATGTGTTATAATGTTTTGTAACTGTGTTTATAATGCACTGCGTGAGTGACGCACTTCCGTTCTGCAATAGTATGTCTCGTGTATTTCTGTTTGTGATTACTGTTATTATATTACTGTTGCCATATTCTGCTTATTACTGTTATTATATCACTGATGCCATATTCTGCTGATTACTGTTATTATATTACTGATGCCATATTCTGCTGATTACTGTTATTATATTACTGATGCCATATTCTGCTGATTACTGTTATTATATTACTGTTGCCATATTCTGCTGATTACTGTTATTATATTACTGTTGCCATATTCTGCTGATTACTGTTATTATATTACTGATGCATTATTCTGCTGATTACTGTTATTATATTACTGATGCCATATTCTGCTGATTACTGTTATTATATTACTGTTGCCATATTCTGCTGATTACTGTTATTATATTACTGTTGCCATATTCTGCTGATTACTGTTATTATATTACTGCTGCCATATTCTGCTGATTACTGTTATTATATTACTGCTGCCATATTCTGCTGATTACTGTTATTATATTACTGATGCCATATTCTGCTGATTACTGTTATTATATTACTGTTGCCATATTCTGCTGATTACTGTTATTATATTACTGTTGCCATATTCTGCTGATTACTGTAATTATATTACCGTTGCCATATTCTGCTGATTACTGTTATTATATTACTGTTGCCATATTCTTCTGATTACTGTTATTATATTACTGTTGCCATATTCTGCTGATTACTGTTATTATATTACTGCTGCCATATTCTGCTGATTACTGTAATTATATTACCGTTGCCATATTCTGCTGATTACTGTTATTATATTACTGATGCCATATTCTGCTGATTACTGTTATTATATTACTGATGCCATATTCTGCTGATTACTGTTATTATATTACTGATGCCATATTCTGCTGATTACTGTTATTATATTACTGATGCCATATTCTGCTGATTACTGTTATTATATTACTGTTGCCATATTCTGCTGATTACTGTTATTATATTACTGCTGCCATATTCTGCTGATTACTGTTATTATATTACTGATGCCATATTCTGCTGATTACTGTTATTATATTACTGATGCCATATTCTGCTGATTACTGTTATTATATTACTGTTGCCATATTCTGCTGATTACTGTTATTATATTACTGATGCCATATTCTGCTGATTACTGTTATTATATTACTGTTGCCATATTCTGCTGATTACTGTTATTATATTACTGTTGCCATATTCTGCTGATTACTGTAATTATATTACCGTTGCCATATTCTGCTGATTACTGTTATTATATTACTGTTGCCATATTCTTCTGATTACTGTTATTATATTACTGTTGCCATATTCTGCTGATTACTGTTATTATATTACTGCTGCCATATTCTGCTGATTACTGTTATTATATTACTGATGCCATATTCTGCTGATTACTGTTATTATATTACTGTTGCCATATTCTGCTGATTACTGTTATTATATTACTGATGCCATATTCTGCTGATTACTGTTATTATATTACTGATGCCATATTCTGCTGATTACTGTTATTATATTACTGTTGCCATATTCTGCTGATTACTGTTATTATATTACTGCTGCCATATTCTGCTGATTACTGTTATTATATTACTGATGCCATATTCTGCTGATTACTGTTATTATATTACTGATGCCATATTCTGCTGATTACTGTTATTATATTACTGCTGCCATATTCTGCTGATTACTGTTATTATATTACTGATGCCATATTCTGCTGATTACTGTTATTATATTACTGATGCCATATTCTGCTGATTACTGTTATTATATTACTGATGCCATATTCTGCTGATTACTGTTATTATATTACTGTTGCCATATTCTGCTGATTACTGTTATTATATTACTGCTGCCATATTCTGCTGATTACTGTTATTATATTACTGATGCCATATTCTGCTGATTACTGTTATTATATTACTGCTGCCATACTCTGCTGATTACTGTTATTATATTACTGATGCCATATTCTGCTGATTACTGTTATTATATTACTGATGCCATATTCTGCTGATTACTGTTATTATATTACTGTTGCCATATTCTGCTGATTACTGTTATTATATTACTGCTGCCATATTCTGCTGATTACTGTTATTATATTACTGATGCCATATTCTGCTGATTACTGTTATTATATTACTGATGCCATATTCTGCTGATTACTGTTATTATATTACTGTTGCCATATTCTGCTGATTACTGTAATTATATTACTGATGCCATATTCTGCTGATTACTGTTATTATATTACTGTTGCCATATTCTGCTGATTACTGTTATTATATTACTGTTGCCATATTCTGCTGATTACTGTAATTATATTACCGTTGCCATATTCTGCTGATTACTTTTATTATATTACTGTTGCCATATTCTTCTGATTACTGTTATTATATTACTGTTGCCATATTCTGCTGATTACTGTTATTATATTACTGCTGCCATATTCTGCTGATTACTGTTATTATATTACTGATGCCATATTCTGCTGATTACTGTTATTATATTACTGTTGCCATATTCTGCTGATTACTGTTATTATATTACTGTTGCCATATTCTGCTGATTACTGTAATTATATTACCGTTGCCATATTCTGCTGATTACTGTTATTATATTACTGTTGCCATATTCTTCTGATTACTGTTATTATATTACTGATGCCATATTCTGCTGATTACTGTTATTATATTACTGTTGCCATATTCTGCTGATTACTGTTATTATATTACTGATGCCATATTCTGCTGATTACTGTTATTATATTACTGTTGCCATATTCTGCTGATTACTGTTATTATATTACTGTTGCCATATTCTGCTGATTACTGTTATTATATTACTGATGCCATATTCTGCTGATTACTGTTATTATATTACTGATGCCATATTCTGCTGATTACTGTTATTATATTACTGTTGCCATATTCTGCTGATTACTGTAATTATATTACTGTTGCCATATTCTGCTGATTACTGTTATTATATTACTGTTGCCATATTCTGCTGATTACTGTTATTATATTACTGTTGCCATATTCTGCTGATTACTGTTATTATATTACCGTTGCCATATTCTGCTGATTACTGTTATTATATTACTGTTGCCATATTCTGCTGATTACTGTTATTATATTACTGATGCCATATTCTGCTGATTACTGTTATTATATTACTGTTGCCATATTCTGCTGATTACTGTTATTATATTACTGTTGCCATATTCTGCTTATTACTGTAATTATATTACTGTTGCCATATTCTGCTGATTACTGTTATTATATTACTGATGCCATATTCTGCTGATTACTGTTATTATATTACCGTTGCCATATTCTGCTGATTACTGTTATTATATTACTGTTTCCATATTCTGCTGATTACTGTTATTATATTACTGATGCCATATTCTGCTGATTACTGTTATTATATTACTGTTGCCATATTCTGCTGATTACTGTTATTATATTACTGTTGCCATATTCTGATGATTATTATATTACTGTTGCCATATTCTGCTGATTACTGTTATTATATTACTGTTGCCATATTCTGCTGATTACTGTTATTATATTACTGTTGCCATATTCTGCTGATTACTGTTATTATATTACTGTTGCCATATTCTGCTGATTACTGTTATTATATTACTGTTGCCATATTCTGCTGATTACTGTTATTATATTACTGTTGCCATATTCTGATGATTATTATATTACTGTTGCCATATTCTGCTGATTACTGTTATTATATTACTGTTGCCATATTCTGCTGATTACTGTTATTATATTACTGTTGCCATATTCTGATGATTATTATATTACTGTTGCCATATTCTGCTGATTACTGTTATTATATTACTGTTGCCATATTCTGCTGATTACTGTTATTATATTACTGTTGCCATATTCTGCTGATTACTGTTATTATATTACTGTTGCCATATTCTGCTGATTACTGTTATTATATTACCGATGCCATATTCTGCTGATTACTGTTATTATATTACTGTTGCCATATTCTGCTGATTACTGTTATTATATTACTGTTGCCATATTCTGATGATTATTATATTACTGTTGCCATATTCTGCTGATTACTGTTATTATATTACTGTTGCCATATTCTGCTGATTACTGTTATTATATTACTGTTGCCATATTCTGCTGATTACTGTTATTATATTACTGTTGCCATATTCTGCTGATTACTGTTATTATATTACTGTTGCCATATTCTGCTGATTACTGTTATTATATTACTGTTGCCATATTCTGCTGATTACTGTTATTATATTACTGTTGCCATATTCTGCTGATTACTGTTATTATATTACTGTTGCCATATTCTGCTGATTACTGTTATTATATTACTGTTGCCATATTCTGCTGATTACTGTTATTATATTACCGATGCCATATTCTGCTGATTACTGTTATTATATTACTGTTGCCATATTCTGCTGATTACTGTTATTATATTACTGTTGCCATATTCTGATGATTATTATATTACTGTTGCCATATTCTGCTGATTACTGTTATTATATTACTGTTGCCATATTCTGCTGATTACTGTTATTATATTACTGTTGCCATATTCTGCTGATTACTGTTATTATATTACTGATGCCATATTCTGCTGATTACTGTTATTATATTACTGTTGCCATATTCTGCTGATTACTGTTATTATATTACCGATGCCATATTCTGCTGATTACTGTTATTATATTACTGTTGCCATATTCTGCTGATTACTGTTATTATATTACTGTTGCCATATTCTGCTGATTACTGTTATTATATTACTGATGCCATATTCTGCTGATTACTGTTATTATATTACTGTTGCCATATTCTGCTGATTACTGTTATTATATTACTGTTGCCATATTCTGCTGATTACTGTTATTATATTACTGTTGCCATATTCTGCTGATTACTGTTATTATATTACTGTTGCCATATTCTGCTGATTACTGTTATTATATTACTGTTGCCATATTCTGCTGATTACTGTAATTATATTACCGTTGCCATATTCTGCTGATTACTGTTATTATATTACTGTTGCCATATTCTTCTGATTACTGTTATTATATTACTGTTGCCATATTCTGCTGATTACTGTTATTATATTTACTGCTGCCATATTCTGCTGATTACTGTAATTATATTACCGTTGCCATATTCTGCTGATTACTGTTATTATATTACTGATGCCATATTCTGCTGATTACTGTTATTATATTACTGATGCCATATTCTGCTGATTACTGTTATTATATTACTGATGCCATATTCTGCTGATTACTGTTATTATATTACTGATGCCATATTCTGCTGATTACTGTTATTATATTACTGTTGCCATATTCTGCTGATTACTGTTATTATATTACTGCTGCCATATTCTGCTGATTACTGTTATTATATTACTGATGCCATATTCTGCTGATTACTGTTATTATATTACTGATGCCATATTCTGCTGATTACTGTTATTATATTACTGTTGCCATATTCTGCTGATTACTGTTATTATATTACTGATGCCATATTCTGCTGATTACTGTTATTATATTACTGTTGCCATATTCTGCTGATTACTGTTATTATATTACTGTTGCCATATTCTGCTGATTACTGTAATTATATTACCGTTGCCATATTCTGCTGATTACTGTTATTATATTACTGTTGCCATATTCTTCTGATTACTGTTATTATATTACTGTTGCCATATTCTGCTGATTACTGTTATTATATTACTGCTGCCATATTCTGCTGATTACTGTTATTATATTACTGATGCCATATTCTGCTGATTACTGTTATTATATTACTGTTGCCATATTCTGCTGATTACTGTTATTATATTACTGCTGCCATACTCTGCTGATTACTGTTATTATATTACTGATGCCATATTCTGCTGATTACTGTTATTATATTACTGATGCCATATTCTGCTGATTACTGTTATTATATTACTGTTGCCATATTCTGCTGATTACTGTTATTATATTACTGCTGCCATATTCTGCTGATTACTGTTATTATATTACTGATGCCATATTCTGCTGATTACTGTTATTATATTACTGATGCCATATTCTGCTGATTACTGTTATTATATTACTGTTGCCATATTCTGCTGATTACTGTTATTATATTACTGATGCCATATTCTGCTGATTACTGTTATTATATTACTGTTGCCATATTCTGCTGATTACTGTTATTATATTACTGTTGCCATATTCTGCTGATTACTGTAATTATATTACCGTTGCCATATTCTGCTGATTACTTTTATTATATTACTGTTGCCATATTCTTCTGATTACTGTTATTATATTACTGTTGCCATATTCTGCTGATTACTGTTATTATATTACTGCTGCCATATTCTGCTGATTACTGTTATTATATTACTGATGCCATATTCTGCTGATTACTGTTATTATATTACTGTTGCCATATTCTGCTGATTACTGTTATTATATTACTGTTGCCATATTCTGCTGATTACTGTAATTATATTACCGTTGCCATATTCTGCTGATTACTGTTATTATATTACTGTTGCCATATTCTTCTGATTACTGTTATTATATTACTGATGCCATATTCTGCTGATTACTGTTATTATATTACTGTTGCCATATTCTGCTGATTACTGTTATTATATTACTGATGCCATATTCTGCTGATTACTGTTATTATATTACTGTTGCCATATTCTGCTGATTACTGTTATTATATTACTGTTGCCATATTCTGCTGATTACTGTTATTATATTACTGATGCCATATTCTGCTGATTACTGTTATTATATTACTGATGCCATATTCTGCTGATTACTGTTATTATATTACTGTTGCCATATTCTGCTGATTACTGTAATTATATTACTGTTGCCATATTCTGCTGATTACTGTTATTATATTACTGTTGCCATATTCTGCTGATTACTGTTATTATATTACTGTTGCCATATTCTGCTGATTACTGTTATTATATTACCGTTGCCATATTCTGCTGATTACTGTTATTATATTACTGTTGCCATATTCTGCTGATTACTGTTATTATATTACTGATGCCATATTCTGCTGATTACTGTTATTATATTACTGTTGCCATATTCTGCTGATTACTGTTATTATATTACTGTTGCCATATTCTGCTTATTACTGTTATTATATTACTGTTGCCATATTCTGCTGATTACTGTTATTATATTACTGTTGCCATATTCTGCTGATTACTGTTATTATATTACCTGTTGCCATATTCTGCTGATTACTGTTATTATATTACTGTTGCCATATTCTGCTGATTACTGTTATTATATTACTGTTGCCATATTCTGCTGATTACTGTTATTATATTACTGTTGCCATATTCTGCTGATTACTGTTATTATATTACTGTTGCCATATTCTGATGATTATTATATTACTGTTGCCATATTCTGCTGATTACTGTTATTATATTACTGTTGCCATATTCTGCTGATTACTGTTATTATATTACTGTTGCCATATTCTGCTGATTACTGTTATTATATTACTGTTGCCATATTCTGCTGATTACTGTTATTATATTACTGTTGCCATATTCTGCTGATTACTGTTATTATATTACTGTTGCCATATTCTGATGATTATTATATTACTGTTGCCATATTCTGCTGATTACTGTTATTATATTACTGTTGCCATATTCTGCTGATTACTGTTATTATATTACTGTTGCCATATTCTGATGATTATTATATTACTGTTGCCATATTCTGCTGATTACTGTTATTATATTACTGTTGCCATATTCTGCTGATTACTGTTATTATATTACTGTTGCCATATTCTGCTGATTACTGTTATTATATTACTGTTGCCATATTCTGCTGATTACTGTTATTATATTACCGATGCCATATTCTGCTGATTACTGTTATTATATTACTGTTGCCATATTCTGCTGATTACTGTTATTATATTACTGTTGCCATATTCTGATGATTATTATATTACTGTTGCCATATTCTGCTGATTACTGTTATTATATTACTGTTGCCATATTCTGCTGATTACTGTTATTATATTACTGTTGCCATATTCTGCTGATTACTGTTATTATATTACTGATGCCATATTCTGCTGATTACTGTTATTATATTACTGTTGCCATATTCTGCTGATTACTGTTATTATATTACTGTTGCCATATTCTGCTGATTACTGTTATTATATTACTGTTGCCATATTCTGCTGATTACTGTTATTATATTACTGTTGCCATATTCTGCTGATTACTGTTATTATATTACTGTTGCCATATTCTGCTGATTACTGTTATTATATTACTGTTGCCATATTCTGCTGATTACTGTTATTATATTACTGTTGCCATATTCTGCTGATTACTGTTATTATATTACTGTTGCCATATTCTGCTGATACTGTTATTATATTACTGTTGCCATATTCTGCTGATTACTGTTATTATATTACTGTTGCCATATTCTGCTGATTACTGTTATTATATTACTGTTGCCATATTCTGCTGATTACTGTTATTATATTACTGTTGCCATATTCTGCTGATTACTGTTATTATATTACTGTTGCCATATTCTGCTGATTACTGTTATTATATTACTGTTGCCATATTCTGCTGATTACTGTTATTATATTACTGTTGCCATATTCTGCTGATTACTGTTATTATATTACTGTTGCCATATTCTCTGATACTGTATTACTGCCATCTGCTGATTATTATATTACTGTTGCCATATTCTGCTGATTACTGTTATTATATTACTGTTGCCATATTCTGCTGATTACTGTTATTATATTACTGTTGCCATATTCTGCTGATTACTGTTATTATATTACTGTTGCCATATTCTGCTGATTACTGTTATTATATTACTGTTGCCATATTCTGCTGATTACTGTTATTATATTACTGTTGCCATATTCTGCTGATTACTGTTATTATATTACTGTTGCCATATTCTGCTGATTACTGTTATTATATTACTGTTGCCATATTCTGCTGATTACTGTTATTATATTACTGTTGCCATATTCTGCTGATTACTGTTATTATATTACTGTTGCCATATTCTGCTGATTACTGTTATTATATTACTGTTGCCATATTCTGCTGATTACTGTTATTATATTACTGTTGCCATATTCTGCTGATTACTGTTATTATATTACTGATGCCATATTCTGCTGATTACTGTTATTATATTACTGTTGCCATATTCTGCTGATTACTGTTATTATATTACTGATGCCATATTCTGCTGATTACTGTTATTATATTACTGATGCCATATTCTGCTGATTACTGTTATTATATTACTGATGCCATATTCTGCTGATTACTGTTATTATATTACTGTTGCCATATTCTGCTGATTACTGTTATTATATTACTGTTGCCATATTCTGCTGATTACTGTTATTATATTACTGATGCCATATTCTGCTGATTACTGTTATTATATTACCTGTTGCCATATTCTGCTGATTACTGTTATTATATTACTGATGCCATATTCTGCTGATTACTGTTATTATATTACTGTTGCCATAATTCTGCTGATTACTGTTATTCCTATTTACTGATGCCATATTCTGCTGATTAGCTGTTATTATATTACTGTTGCCATATTCTGCTGATTACTGTTATTATATTACTGTTGCCATATTCTGCTGATTACTGTAATTATATTACTGATGCCATATTCTGCTGATTACTG